>JAYKQN010000021.1:7362500-7740000 GCA_036785175.1 Eupleurogrammus muticus
GCTAACACTGCTGCTGGTAACACTGCTGCTGATGCTTGTTAATGCTGCTGCTAACATTGCTGCTGCTAACACTGCTGCTGATGCTTGCTGCTGCTGCTGCTAACAGTGCCGCTGATGCTAGTTAATGCTGCAGCTAACATTGCTGCTGCTAACACTGCTGCTGATGCTTGGTAAATCTGCTGCTTACACTGCTGCTGCTGCTGCTAACAGTGCCGCTGATGCTTGTTAATGCTGCTGCTAACAGTGCTGCTGCTGCTGTGGCTGCAGTTTAGTTTTCTACATGATTTTAGCTGTTTGTTGCTGTCAGAAATGAGTGAAGGAGAAGCAGGAAATGAACCAGAACAGAAAACCATAACGTCCCTAATGGCCCCAACATAATTATCCTTATTTTTTTAGAGGGAGGATGTAATTTTATCAATTTTAGAAAATGATGCTTAATGAACATCATCAACCAATCTGAAGTCTGAGGAAAATATGAAATCATGCCAGAAATCAGTTGTAAAGGAATCTCATTTGGGATTCAAAAACTTTACAGGCATAAATAATTCTCCTCATGGCGTGTGTCTCAAAAGTCTCAAATGCATAGCCCTAAAAAGATATTAAAAAATAAACAAGCGCTATAGGATTCATCAGTTTCGTTCTCTTTGTCATTCAAAGGCTCTTTTAGACACACAGAGACCTTGAATAATCAAAGTTGATGAGGCAGTTAGTTGCGAATGGCTTTTCCAGGAAGGTTGACGATGATTAATCAAGGAACTGAGCGGCTCTGGCCTCTCCAGCCGCTCACGTTACAAGGTTAATCTCTCTATTGATTATAGCAGCGCGGTGGACGAATACTTCGCTGCACGTCTTCTCTGTTTGCTTCCTTATTTTGGAGCTGATGCAATTGTAGATGTATATAAATGATGAATGTCTCCTTTGTTGATACCATCTTTTCTACCACACCCATTACCCCATATTGAACAAATAAATCATGTTAAACACAACATTAGAGTCACATTTATTGACAAAAAAAATGTCAAATGTTGTTCTTTCTACAGCAAAACCTAGAAGGTATTTTCACAGGAGTATTAAAAACAATGACTTGTGTAAAGGGCATAAATATACATTCTGACGTCTGTGCACAGACATCTAAAAGAAAACAAAATCTTCACCATGATAAAAGCTGGACATTGTTTCAGCGATGAAGATTAAAGGTCCGAGACCACGCTGAGATCACAGCAGGAAACAAACATCCCTGTGACTCCCTGGGTTATTATAAAGATACGACTGTTTCAGAGATATGTTCTTTATCTTCACCCCAGAGGAAGCTTCCTCTTTGTTTCACACACACACGCACAAAACACATTCACATATATACAAACTCGGAGTCCAAAGAGAGCTGGTAGAGTGTATACTCGTCTGTTCCGGTGCCTCCACCTCACGGTGCGTGTGTGTTACGTATGTTTAGACAATACGTGTCCATGTGCGCTGCTCCCCGGGTGTTTGGACTCACACTGCTGCCCTCTGGGATGCTGCTTCAGAGGTGACCTAGTTCTCCTGATTGTCAGCAGAAGGCAGTTTCATCAGCTCGCTTTGTGCCGAGGCACTGAACTGTGCCTTGGACCCTGGGACAGGCCAATTCGACTTGTGTAATGAAGCCCGTCACACACACACACGTGCACACACACACACACACACAAATGCATGCTCCCGCTGCTGTCGTCATGTCCAGGGCAGCAGAATTTATAACAGTCATTTATTACCTTCTCCTTTATCAATGCATTTCTGATGCATGCGCCGCAGTGTCATTATGGTCCATTATGGGGGGTGACAGAGATGGAGCAGAGGCTGCTGATGGATGTCGGGCCCGGCTGTCATTACTCCGTCTAGCGAGCGGAGTGCACGAGATGCTTCCCACAAAATGGCCGCGGAGCACCAACATGGCTCCAATGGTGAGGAGGTAAATGATTCACATCTGATGGATCGGCACAAAACATTCATTTGCTGCTCTGAACGATTTTCTTTCTTTTTTTTTTTTTTTCTTTGAGTAGCAATGCGATCACAACAAGGCGGCCACTGCAGTGACGTTCGTGTGTTTGAATGAGCAACATTTACACATGACGATTACCTCACTCGTGCTTAGAAAGGACAGATGTAAAGAGACAGTCGGGTATGAAGAAATATGTACAAGAAACACTACAATTCCCACACTGAGCATGGACGGCTTAACACAAGACACTGTTACACTGAGTGCAGCGAATCCACACCATCCTAAGTCTTCTCTAGCCTACAGAACACTCGTCAAATACAGAAGCATGGTATCACATTCATATAAATAAGAGTTTAGCCTCAAAAAGTCACTTCAGCACATCAGGCTCCATATGTGTTTAAAATGAGAACTGAAGACCAGCTTCACTGTGTCCTTAGCAACTCCCTTTAGAGGTACGACTATCCTTGAGGTTTCCCAAAACATCAACGACGACAACAAAAAAAAAAAAAAAAAGAGTCTGCTGTGTGCGGCCTTGTGACGGTTCAGGGTCCTTGGAAGTTTGTGGATTTTTTTTAATAAGGTCCAGGTGATGGCAGGGTTTCAGAGATCAGGGGAGATCAGCTGATCACTTGGTGTCTTTCCCTCACTGAATGGCACCGATGATAAAAAGAAGCCAAGTGTCTTTGTTCACTTTGTGATCAAAATGTCTGAGCTGCGTCGTGAACAATGGAGGGACAAGCACCCAGAGAGAGAAAGAGAGAACTGAGAAGGATCGTTAATTGATTAATTGATTGATCAGTCAATAACTGTGTGTTTAAAGAGAGCTGAAGGCTCCAATAGCTTTGTGGTATTTTCTCCTCTGCTTGGTATAATAAGCAGTAATTCTTCTGCAAAAGACATGATACAGGGTTTTTCTGTCCAGACCAAGTAAATCTACTGAGGTCTGTGCACCTAAAAAAAACGGATTATAGTTGCCTTCCTCCGGTTAATTGATTTCTTTAATGTATTGTAATAAAGAAAGCTGGTTCCCATGCTCGGGGTGGGAGCTTAAATACTTCGATTTCTCCTGGAGCATGCACGATTCGTCTGTAACTGGGCTTCTACTCAGCCTTTTACATGCATATAACAAAGGCTGCAGACAAGCCAAATAACAGTGGAGTGGATGAAGGAAGAGATAATTGCACAGAGGGAGGCGTTCTAGTATTTACAATTATTCTGTCTAAAGTCAGACTGATGGACTAATTTGTATTCAGCAACTACATCCCCTGTAAGTCTGTCTACAAAACCTCTGCGGCTGCAGTTGAATGTTAAAAAACAGTTTATGGAGATTTCAATTAGAAAACAAATAAAATGCACCTTATGGTGACAGCTGTTGATTTTATGGTGAAACTCAAAATAATAATGATAATAATTGTTTTAGTGTGTAGAGTGAATTATTCAATGGGGTATATAGTTAATTAGATTAGAATACGGACAGAAAGACCCAGTATCATATATCAGCTTTTGGGGTAGGTCTGGTGGACTTGGAGGCCATCAGGAAGGGGAGGGGCTTGGCTCTGCATTGCCAGAGGTGATCTGCATCCCCATCTGCTCGCTCATGGTAAGAGACGATCGCTCGGGAAAAAAAAAAAAAAAAAGTCCAGCCGCTCGCTCTCGTCGGAAGGAATGAGTCACGTCAGCAGCTCTGCTTGCAGCATCGCTACCCGGCAGTAACGCAGGGGAGAAATGATGGAGAGAAAGTGGAAAAAAAAAGAAGAGTAAGGATGGACAGAGTCAGAAGGGGGGGGGTGGATGCAGCATGTGCAACATGTGTTCATCTGTCCAGAGACTGTTTTTAGACTCCGCTCCTGGCAGATCGGATTCTGCTTCCTCCATCTGTCTCCTCCTCCCTTGTTGCTCTGCGAGGATGAACAGGACGAGGAAGACAGCGCCGTGTAGATTTGATCTTTTTTTTTTTTAAAGGCCCTGCCTTTGTCCTTCCTCAATGGCCTGTTTCCAGATCTGTGCATTCACACCCTCCACGTCACAGCCCTCTGCCACCGTTGGGTTTGAGCTTGATGATCCACTCTCCTCCAGAGTTGCTGTTGTACAGATCCAGAAGGTGTGTGTCTGGATCCAGGCAGTGCTCGCCTGCAGAAAACACACAGGCACGTTGGTGGAGAAATAGTTTGGAGGAATAAGGTTTCATAATAAGGGCTGCGACTAACAATCACTTCTATTACAAATTATTCTATAGTTTATCACAACTGATAATTTGCCATATCAGATAACAGAGAATGGTGAGTTCCCCTATGTTCAAATTGATTTCTTCAAATGTCTTACTTTGTTAAACCAACAAAACCAACTGTCTACATTTTTTGCAGTTCACTTTACAATAACATAAACATATAAACATACATAAACTCAGGTAGTAAAATGCGCACAAAAGTGAACCGACTGAACAAGTTTTGAGTCAACTCTCTGTTCAGTGTGTCGGCTCTCCTTTGAGAGTACAGACGTGTGTAATAAGCATTTGTCTGCTCTGATAACTACAGATGCACTGCTCGCTTCTCTTTGCTGCTTGCACACTTCATTACATAAGACCTTGCCTCCCTCATCAGCTCAGTGAGCATAAAGACATGCAAATGTCAGCGCTGCTCGAATCAGAGAAAACAGTGCAGCCACTTTCACCTACCGATATTTCCTCCCACTTCGTAGAGGGCGCAGTCTGGGAAGGCCACGGAGCCATTTCTATGGACAGAAAACGACACCAATATGTTATATTGTGTTTTCCATAAAAGGTGGATGAAGCACCATTCAGATGTTTCATTATATTGTATTTCTGCACATTTAAGTTGAGTTAAGGTGAAGGTTCGTACCTTCGCATTTTGCCCTTCCCGTTGTCTGGGCTGCGAAGGAACTGCCGGTGAAACTGGGCGAGCAGGTCTGAGGTTCGGGAGTTTATGTTGAGCTGGAACTCCATGGTGCTGCTCACCAGATCCCCGACATGGATCTTCACTGTACGGCACGGCTGCTGCAGACACAAAGGATATTCAGCAGTGAAAATTTTAAACATTTGATAAAGACATTGTGGTTCCCTCACAAAATATACCCTGTTAAATCTGATGCATGAGAGAGCGCAGCTTAAATAATATATGTATATGTGTGTGCTTATAAGGTAGAGCAGAAATGATAAACCTGCTGACCTCTGAGGTGTTTTTATCAGGCTTTTCCCGGCTGTCCGTGTGGATCTTCCTCAGCAGGTTCTTGATGCGGCGATCGTAGAACTGGTAACGGCGGTTACTGTTCTCATTCAGTTTACGGACCTGGCTCATGAGGAAATTGGGGATCTGAAAAGAGGAGTCAGAACGAAGTAACATTGTTAAATCTGGGTTTTGATGTAAAGAAATATGACTTAAAGAGTCATCTCATTTCAGTCAATGTATTCAATTTTAGGAAGAGACCTGTTCTAAGAATCAGAAATCACTGCAAAAGTTAGTCTAATCGCCTCTAAATAATTCTGGTGAATTCTGTTTTGTCCCCACCACCTACCGTCCAGAGCAGGTCCTGGTAGCGGATCAGGAGTCTCATAATGTCCGCCGCTTTCTCTGCGTGGCCTTTCTCTGCCCCCTCAGCCAGACGGCTGGGAACGGCCTTGTGGAGGAAGAGGTTGGGCGCCATGATGGTTGCAACGGCCCACAGGTTCATCCGATTCCTCTTCTCTCTGGAAACCACCTTACTGAGGAACTCAAGGAGGGCCTGTAGGACACACACGGACAGATACATGAAATCATATACTTTTAAACAAATTGGATGTAGAATAGTGGTTGGCCTTTTCAAAAGTTGCACAGGTGAACAACACTTTCACTCTCAGCTGAACAATGTGCAACGCCTGCACAAATATTTCTGAGGCCACTTATACTGAAGCACAAAATGGAGTAAAGTGAACTGTCAGTGACTGAATCATCCCTAACACCTACTGAGGAGCGTGTAAATGCACAGGAAGTTACAGCTGCTTCCACTGGAGGCAGAGTGATTAGTTCAGGTGGGTTTTTTATGCTTATGGGTGCTATAAGCAGAGTAGAGATGACTACTGGTTAATGCAATCAGTTACATAACAGAGCATAATGTGGATTAAGAGCAGAACAATATGGAAATGCGTTATGAAACAATACTTTGGTTTGTCCCATTTCACCCAACCACAAGAAGAGCATGTAGGTGTAATGTATACATCTGCCATCAATCACAGTCAGTTTAAAACCGTTCAGTGCTTTACTGGTAGATTCTAGAAAATATGCTTATTTGCCTTCTGGTAACTCATAACTGTAGAATAGGTATGATGCTGCACTCAATGACCAGTTCTCTTAGCACACAAACTGGAAACCCCACATATGAGCACCTCTAACACTCATTAACAAATTAGGCATTTAAAAAAATGTTATATTTTATCCTGGAGACAAAATGAGGTGTGACATCTGCTGTTTTACAGAGGGTGGGCGGGTATGTTGGGCACTATTTCCTGGCTGGGAGCAGTTGCCAGGCAACCAGTGGATCCTTCATAAAGTTAGTGGAAGTGGCAGCAGCCGTATATTTACTATACTTGATGACAGTGCAATCAATCTAATCGTCTCACTTCTTCCTCTAGAAAGCAAATCAATGTATTTTATGAATGTTGAAATGCTCCTTCAGCGTGTTTTAATGTTGACATAATGTTTTAAAAATCAAAGCCAACAATTCTTGTCACATAAGTGGGTAAAACGTCAGTATGGGCCTGTATAAATCTGCTGAAATGAAAGATTAATGTATTTCTCAGAGTGTGAAGCACTTCTACACCCCATTCAAGTGTTGTGGAATGTGTGTGGGTGGTTGTGTGTGTGCGTGTGTGTGTGGGTGTGTGTGTGTGTGTGTGTGTGCGTGTGTGCATTTGATCGCTACCTTCAGCGTGTTCCTATTGGGCTCAGGCAGCAGCAGGATGAGCAGGTTCAACATGTGGAGTTTCTGTTTCAGCTCTGTGATGTCTAGAGTAGGGAGGAAGCAAAGGTGAGATAGCTCACACACAAAAACACAAACACACACACACACACACACACACACACACACACACTTAATTTCCTCTGTGTTTGGCTACGATTGATGGGATGTCTAAAGATTAATAGCGTTATGACAGGTGGCCATTAGGTCTGTTAGCTTATGTCTCTGTGGCCACATGTCATTCATCACTTTGCACACTGACTTTTCACCAACTCTGTATGAGTATAGCGAGTCATCAATCAGATTATAACATTATCAATATATTTTTATTAAAAGGTGAAACTAATATGAAAGAAGCTGATCTTTCTCACTCCTCTGTCACTGTGCGTGTGCATCCTAATGTGGATGCATTAGGATGCACAAAGCCAGGGCAAAGAAGACAAGAGCCACGTGGCACCCTCATCAGGGTAAAGAGACTTGGTAATTATGATGTGAACCTTGCTGTCTGAAAAAGTGAGCAGTAGATTGTTGCAGATGTGTAGAGGAGTAGAAGAGGTTTTGTTGTGTACCTGTTTTATACAGTAATTGCATTAGTCTTGACGAGCTATTGAACAGGTTGAGATGATCTAACAGATCATAAATCCCTCACAGTCACTCATTTGAAGAAAGCTTACTGCAGAGAAACTATGCAACATTACACATTCTGTTCAATTCTATTTACAAAATAAGATTGAAAATGAGCGTAACAACAAGAGCAATCCTTGCTACAGCTGCTGTAAGAGGCCAGATATCAGGTCTGTGTCCACTGACCTCTGATGGCGCTGAAGTTGTTGAGGTACTCGGCGGTGAGCAGAGGAGCCGGCAGCTCGCGGATGAACTTCTTGAGCAGCGCCGCAGCGTCATGGGGGCTCACCTCATCCCAGCTGACCTGCCCTGAGTAGAAGTTGGTTTCCAGGTTCTGCTGTAACAGCTGAGGACAGAGAATGAAGAAATATGTTCAGAGCAGGTAAGGTATTGTATTACAGTAGAATAGTTACTCTACAAGATAAAAAACTGTAGAATATGTTGATGATACGACCTTAGAACACTGACTGCTGAACCCTATACAAACGTGCAAACATTCAAAATAGTATTTTCTATTTTAGAAATACTTTTTATATTTTATTTTAGTGAAAAAAAGTAGTTTGTGGAACTATAAACATATTAAAGTAGTTTATCACCATAAAGAAAAAACAAACTGAAAGTGCTAAAATATGACATATCAGCAAGTATTTAATTTATATTTCTTGCAAGACCAGGTTTTCTCCTCCTCTCCTCATCAGTGCTCAATGGTGCCCTCTCCTGGCAGCTTTGATTTAATTGATCCACAGGCTACTGGACATGCAAGGAATCAAATACAGTATTAAAGGGGATCTGGCAGCAGTTGCTGACAGGGACAATATTGATTTAGTCTCGTAAGGCCTTGTTTTTATAAATGCCAGCTGTAGTTAAACTTGGCGAGGGTGGTTGACTGATTTTCCTCACAGCTACAGAAGCATTTCTGACATTTTACAGTGTCAATATTATGCCCTTTTTTTGGCGTGACGTGTTTTTTTTCTTCCTTGGAAAAGTGGACAAGAAGGATGGGGATAAGAGGGGAAATGAAATAGGCTCATTTGGCACCATTGCAGTATTTTGCCATTATAATTGTTGTAGATCTAGATTCTGTACCTTGATTCTAGACTGAGACCCCGGAACCCGCAGGATCCCCTCAGAATCGACTCCTTTCTTCTCCAAAAACGCCAACAACTGCAGAGAGCATGAGAGAGGAAGAGAGAAAGCGGGGAGAGACATTAGCAAAGAGCCTCAGTAGATAAGAATCTCTTGCTCTCCTCTGCTGGTTATTCTCAGTAACTGCTGCTAAATTCTGGGTGTGGTCGAACAGGACATTAAGGATATTTCATGTGCAAAAAAAATCTGAAGATGTGGTTTGTGGCTCCCACAAAAGGCAAAAATGTGCAGTCGGTGAGAATGTTCATCTTGTGTCTGTCACAAGAAGTTTTTAGATAATTAAAAAAATCAAGGTAAAAACCTCCAACATACCATCTACTTCACTGGCAAAGAGAGATTTATTAGGTACAGTACAAAAACCCTTATCAGGTTGTATAGCACAGGCAGCATATGAAACCACTTTGTTCATTTAGTCAAAAAAATGAGAGTCCTCACCGCCTGCAGGAAGAGAGGAGTCGTGGTGTTGGGCCTCACTTTCTGATCGTTCTCCAGCAGCGTGGCCAGCGGCACCCCGAAGAGCGTGCTCTCTGTCAAAGACCAGCGAGTCTGGTTTAGGTAACGTCCACCCTTCTCTGCTTCATATTAACACTTAGCCAAAACAGGAGATTGCAACCGTTTTCCTGCATAGTTGTTTTTTGTGTGTGTGTGGGTATATATGTTTGTACCTGCATGCATGCATAGACAGTTTTACTTAAGAATACATCACCTGCTCTAGTTTTCAGTGCTGTTTATTTGACAGAATCATGTACTATGTGACGGCTTCTAGGAAGAGGCAGAATGTTCGCTCATCTTCACAAAATGTATTAATCACATAGGAAACATGGCAAAACCACTCAGGAATAAAGTCTGTTTGATGCGATAATCATTTAGGCAGTTTGTGTTTGTGGAGTCAACCGAAGCAGCAGTGGTGTGTGTGTGTCGATGCTGCCGTACCTGGGATTTTTCTCTTGCCTCCTTTATGCCTTTTGACCTCCAGCTCTAAGAGGTCGCACAGCGCCGTCATGTCGATGAGGGCCAGCTGGCGAACCTTCTTCATGTCAGTGTGGGAGAGATCTTGGATACGAGTCACTCCTAGACGGCACTTGGGGCAAATCACCCGCTGAGGAGGTGAGTGTGGAGGGAAGGGAGAGAGCAGAAGAGGGAACGGAATTGAGAGTTGGACAGTGGAGGTGATGAGGAAACATAGTCAGTAGGGGAAAGACTTTAGGGAAAATGAAGGGGTGTCTAAATAAATTTTCCTCTGGCTGAAGCCACTTATTAAGACTCAAATAAAAAAAACAAATAAATCTCCTGGATTCTGACACAACAACTCTCCATTTGTTTTCGAGAGAATTCCTTCACTCTGGTTAATCCTATTACGTATCTAACCAACAGAGAACAATGGATTAGACTTGTCTTACAATGATGTTTGTCTGTGAAAGTGTGTATTAACTGCTTTAAATTAATCTCTGAACTCAAACACTAAATGTTTTGGTCCAAAAAGGGAGACTATCCATCCCATTTTTTCCTGAACAGGAGGTTCACTTTGAATTTGCCTGAAGTCAACTTTTAAGGTAAAGTGTTACAATACTCTTATAAAAATATACCCCTCAGTGTTTAATCTTACTTACATCTGGATTGTGCATTGTACATCTATAAACGCCTTGAGTCAAACAAACACAATTTTAAATTCTCAGCCTTGAAAATCCTGTTACGCAAGCCAAACTAATTATACCGTAGGTGTGCCAATTAATCATGATTGTTGTTGAAATGCCTTTTCTCAGAACTACGAATAGGGTTTCATGCAGGGTTTCATAAGAAGCAGTGTCAGAAACACGTCAATATTTTTTTTTCAAGCCCCTTCCATTTCATGACATCAATCAAACATTTACAAAAATCCCTGATAAATTCCTAATTTGAAATAATACTTTAAAATGTCAGTTTTTCCTGAAGGCAGCGGGAGGTTAGATGAGACATAAGATGGGATTGGGGGGGTGGTGTTCGGGTGCTTACAGGCAGGGTGCTGTCCTCTTTCCTGCGCTGGACGTTGTTCTGAGGAAGTTTGGCCTGTTTGAGGAAGATGACGGCCTGTTCACAGTAAGCCACGTCGGTGATGAAGAACTCCTCTTTAGGAGCACCTCGCTGATGCTCGGGGGTCACAGCTGAGACACACACACACACACACACACACACACACACACACACAACAAAGCTGTTAGTTCAATTAAGGAAGTTGACTGGAAAAATGCATGAGATAAAAACAAATGTTAATCTGCACGCCATGAGGGACAGAAAGAAAAGCAAGAAAGAAAAATCTCCACAAATATGAGGAAGTTCTCATGAACACGATACAGACGAGGAAGTTCAACAGTTAATACTTCATGCAAATGCAACAGAGGACCGGTTATGGGTTGAAGTCGTGTACTGATTCAAAACAACTAACCCCTTCAGATACTTTCTTATAATAAAGTGACTTCATAATGAAACTCTTACCTGATAGTGGGGTTTTGGCTACTGAGGCCATACTGTTTTGGGCAAGGTCTTCACTATGCTGAGAATCAGGCAGAAGTGTCTGGTGAAAGAACATTTATTGACACGTCACAAACACATTCTGTAAGAAACAGACCTGTTATATTTTCTCCCCCACTGGGAATAGAAATTCTTTGTTTTTTGTCAGCTGAGCGGATGACATGGTTAGAGAGAGCACTTCCTTTGATAACACTCTGATAAGGATCTGAGGGACATTGGCTCTATTCCTCTCTCAGGGCTGCAAGGACACATAGCGAGGACAAAGCATGGCCTTTACATGCGATTTGCTTTCATTGTCAGGGGTCAGAGGTACACGGACACAATAGAGTCCTGACAGTCAACAGGGACTTTTTTTTCCTTTAAGAATTTTCTGCATACAACTGAAGCACAGGCAGCTCCGTTTGTTGGAATCTTCCATAATAGCAGAAAGCAGACAAGTAATTCTAAAGTCTTCCTTTTCTTAATTGAAATCAAATTTAAAAAGCACCATTTCCTTGCATCCCTCCACCAGGATGTCTGAGGTTTAATTCAGTTCAGACATCTTTCAAAGTCCTGACCTGAGAGATGGGGGAGTTGAAGATGTCGCGAACGTCACGTGGCGCCGGTTTGTTCCTCTTGCGTAAGGACAACGTGTAGGAGTCCACCCGACGCTGGACAGCCTCGGCCTGAGTCCGTGTCAGAGTAGACAGCAGCACCGCGTTGTCTACATCCTCGCTGTCGTCACTGATGAGGTTCGACAAGCCCGCATCAGCCAGCCACTGCTCCTCCTGTTCTCCCTCTGACACACACACACACACACACACATGTAAATAAATAATGACAACAGTTTATGTAATTTATGTATGTCTATAAATTTTCCTTTCATTTCATCAAAAGACCTTTCTACTAAACTAGTGATTTACTAGTTTGAGTCACATGTGTGATTTTATTTATTAGAACTATAAAAATTGAAATTATTGATTTACTTAATGTCTCATTCTATTCAGCTAAACTAGATAGCCATGTTAACAGGGAGTTAAAATAGCATCACTAGCTAATATAACTTGAAAAGACATAGTTTCAGGAAGGCAGATGATGTAAAAGTTACTTTGTTTTATTTGTATATGTATACATAAGTGTGTTTGAGTAATATTTAGAAAAAATCTTACAGTGGGTGGGAAACATCCACTTATGCTAATGTGGTTGATATAATGTGATTATAATGTAATTGGGTATTAATATGCAAATGGGGGTAAGATTTTATAAGTTTAAATGTTGTTTATGTATCTTCACAGTTTAACTAGTCTAATCAAATATATTCCATATTAATGCTCTAAAAGGGTTCTATTGTTATCTTTTTTCAGTAACCTACCAAGCTACACATGGCAGTTCCAATGTGTAAATGTTTACTGTAGTAACAGCTAATCTAGTCATAACTGTGTGGTGTAAGTAAACGATGTGTGAATTTCACATTAGTTAACATATATCTAACAAGGGTGAGCACAAAATATTCCCTCTTTCAATCATAATGCAGCTCATTAGATCAGACACACACACACACAGTTATGCACCAAACTATGGACTTCAGAGAGGTTTCTCAGTGCCTCTGTTTAACATAACATCAAACGGATCTATTAAAAGGGCGGAAATAACACACTCAGATCATTTCAGTGAACATAATAAAAGGGCATTCCCATTAACTCAGCATTCATGAATGGCTACAGTTTTTTGGCTTGTGCAGATGAAACACTCCCCTCCACGGAGTGTTTGATAGTGTTGTCATGGTGATGAGCTCTGCTTTGCTGCATGAGGGAAACCTGGTATGTTGCCATGACAAACACATCACTTTGTGGAAGATGGCGGAAGCGGCTGTCTTAAAATCTAAGGGGTTTAATTCAATCACATAAACTCACGACGGCTTTGTTTTAATCTGCTTCTATCTGAATATCAGCACAGGATTTGCAGTATTTACCGTCCGACTGTCTGGAATCTCTCCTGCTGCAGTCGAGGTCAGCGTAGCCACTCCCCTGTCGGATGGTCTCCACCTCACTCCAGAATGAGTCCAGGCAGAGCTTGTCGGGGTGCTCCTCTTGATCCTGGGCGGATGCTGCGTGCGTGGCGCTGTGTGCGTGTTCAGCGGCTGCCTGGTCCTGCGGGCTGGCCCAGGGCTCCACGCTCATCTCGGTGGGGCTGGGCTCTCTGGCACAAACATACACACACGGGAAGAAATCACACGCTTGCATGCAAACGAACGAGCAGAAACACAAAGACACATACAAACGCGAGGGGAACGGTGAAGACAGAGGCTGCACATGGAGGGTGAAACAGCCGGGAGAGCCCAGAGAGATGGAGAGACAAAAGGAGAGGGCCGGAGTGGAGAGAGGAGACGGAGAGCGGACACAAAGGGGGGGGTCTCTATTGTTCTGGTGAGATGTGGCCTGCAGGCAAAGTACCCTGCAGATCCACTAGGTGTCACTGGAGCAATGGGAGATCTGTTACCCAGAGGGTTCCACCCCTCCATCCACTGCAACAGATCTGTGTATACAACCCACTAAAAATAGAAGATGAAACATGCAATGAACAATAAGTCGCCTACATATGCTCCCAGTTTCCCTTCATAACAAGCAGGGGAAAATGCAGCCTGCTTTTCCTGTGGGCGTCACACTCGGAACAACGGACAGCACTGTTCTTAAACAACAATGGGACTCTCTCAGCTGGCAAGACACACTCTGAAGCCTCAAGCACTAAAATGTGACCCGTGGTTACAGATACAGGAAGTGGTCAGCTGACTCACACCATCAGTCACATTCCTCCAGTCAGCAAATCTTAAGAGACATACGACACCGCCGGCAGTCATCCCTGCTGAAAGCCAGTTGGCTTATCAAGGCAACGTAAATGTAGACAGACAATGGACGTATCAGAGCAATAAGAATACCCATCATACTTTTAGTTGTTAGGAGGTGATTTTATCAACATGCTATTCATAAAATGCCCATGTCAGCAGTCTGTTGGAGCCAAATCCGATTAAGATTGTTCAAATCACCCAATCAATGTACTCATGGTTTTATTAATGTCACCAGAGTATTATTACACCACGAACAAGCAATAATGAAATGATGAATGAAGACATAAAGTAAGACAAATGTGCCTAAAACAACAGTTTAAAAGTCAAAAATCATTGTATAATAGGCGCCGGTCTATCATTTTGAAAGAAATGCTGCACAGATCCAGTGTAGTGGATCAGTATCAGCAATGATCAGTGAAAACATCAGATGTAGGTCAAACAAACCAGATCTAGGTTGACAGCTGACACCTGTTTTCTTAGTTAATTAAGTGAATTATTCATTTGTCAATATTTGTCTTTTTCCGATTACAATGACTGTCAGCGCAGCCGAAGAAGCAGCAAATCCTCATATCTGGGAATCTGTTACCAGCAAAGGCCTGATATGTGTGTCTGTTTGATAAATGACTTTTTAATCAAGGATTAATCAATTAATCAAAACTGTTGTTATTGCTCAGTCATCTGACTGAACAATATGTCAGCTGATATTGATTAATTGTTTCAACTCTTGATGGATCCAGAATATTGTTTAAAACACTTTTCACTTTTTTCACCATGTCACCCATTTTAACAATGGGATTAAAATTTGCACACATCTTAAAAAATGCGTGTGTATGATGCATATGTACTGTGTGTGTGTGTATGTATATATATATATATATATACACACACACACACACACACATAATACATATAATATATTCACGTGTGTGGGCACACATAAAAGGGGCTTTTATTCTCACACATCTGTCTCACATCCCACCCACAGAGATGTTCAAAGCCATAACATGGGCTCACAACGTGTTACAACCTAAAATACATGGAGCGGTCTGCTGCACAGACTTGCTACGGTGGGGGAGCAAAAAGACAGCAGCTGAGGATCAAAAGGAAAAATATTTAGTGAAAACAAACTGGACCACGCAGGCAGAGGAGCGGCTGAAACCTGAGGGAATAATGGAGAACATGTGAGGAGAAACAGCGAGCAGGGCCGAGTTAAGGAGAAGATTCAGGGCTGATGTGGAAGGAAAACCCAGAGCAAACACGACTAAAACACAATAAAACCAGACAGGATGGTGACGCACCATGACACCACTTTCCCCACAGAGGACGTTTTTTGTGCCATATTCACATGATGATGATTTCGAAAATCAAATGATAATCTACACCGACCACAGCCGCAGGATTTTAAATGACCTGGTTATGTCTCGCCACACAAACAACTTTCCCTGCCAGTCTTTCCAGCCCCACTCATCCAGCTCCATCACAGCCTACCTGGATTTTTTCTTGTGGGAGGATGGCGCCAGGTGCCCTATCCTCGCCGGGCTTCGTGCCGGCCGGAGCCTGAAACGGTTCAACCTGGTGCGGGGAAACTGCATGGTGGACCCGAGCCTGCCCAAAACTACCTCCTCTCTGCCTCCCATATCCACAGAGCCTAAGGAATCCAGGAATTACAGTCCAGCACAAGATCTAGCTTCATCCAGTCCTGGTGGTTGGTCAGCATGTGTCAGAGTCTGTTGTAGACCTGTCCCACTGCTCCAGTTTCTGTGTGTGGGGGCAGGAAGTGATGTTCTAAGTCTTTTCTGGGGGTTTAGGGGCATTCGTGGCGTGTTTGTGAGCTGAGTGGAGCAGAGGCTGGAATGTGGGCGGGGCCGACTGCTCCCTGAACATCAACACATCTTTCACACCTGTCTCCTCCCTCAGCACCCTGAGGTGTCACGCCCTGCCCACAGCCTGACGAGAATCAACTTCCTCTGGTTTAAACAGGAACCTGCTACACTACACCACACACACACACACACACACACACACACACACACACACACACACACACACACACACACACACACACACACACACACACACACACACACACACACACACACACACACACACACACACACACACACACTCCAAAAACCACTGGATGAAAAAACACCTAATGACAGGTTCTGTGCAGAATAACAGAAGTGAACTTTCAAACTCTTCAGCCAAATGAGTGAAAGCTATAATATAACTTAACATCAGGATGTCTATTAGTCTTTAACTACACAACCCTACATGAGCTGATTAATCAGTGGCTGTTGAAAACATGAGGTATGTAATCATCTCTTTGTTTGGCTGATTCAGTCCAGACTTAAGTTAATCAAATGGCTCAAAGGATAAAAATGTTTTCGTCCTTTCCTAATTCTGCAGATTGCAAACACATAATCTCAACTAAAAATAGCGACAGGCTTGTGGTGACAGCCGCGTCATGTTAACTCAAATCAGTCCTTATATGTACAAGACAGCTAAAGTATTGCATCAACCACATAACTTAGAACCCAGTTAAACTTCATACCGGAGCACAACTATATAAGCAAAGCGGAGTGAGATTCTTGCAGCGAGAAAGATTCTCAAGTTCCTCAAGTGCAACAGGTCTGTCAACATTGCCTGAAAGCAGCCCTGTAACCCCCACCAATAGATCACTCATTCATCATCACTATTGTCATGTTGATGACAGTTTATAAAACAGCCCAAGATGTAAACAGGCAGTTTGTAGGGGAGGAGAAAAATAAGAAAAGCCTAATATTTCCACCCATGTAACAAAACAAATAGGTATATATTTAAAATGTCTCATATTGTATCATGGGCGAAAGGTGGTGCGGTGGGTAGCACTGTTGCCTCACAGCAAGAAGGTCGCAGGTTCAAGACCGCCTTGGGCCTGGGTCTGGGGCCTTTCTGTGTGGAGTTTGCATGTTCTCCCCGTGTCTGCGTGGGTTTTCACCGGGTACTCCGGTTTCCTCCCACAATACAAAAACATGCTCAGGTTAATTGGTAAACTCTAAATTGCCCATAGGTGTGAGTGTGAGAGTGAATGGTGTGTGAATGGTGTGTGTGCCCCACGATTGGCTGGCGACCATCTGGGGTGTATCCCTGCCTCTCGCCTTAACGCGCTGGGATAGGCTCCAGCAGACCCCTGCGACCCCGAAAGGGAATAAGCGGGATAGACAATGGATGGATGGATGGATATTGTATCATTTTCCTGGGTTTACTTTGAGGTTTTGATCTCTAACAATATATACTTATGATTTTAGGGGCTTAATATCATTTTAGTTTACAGTTGCTTTCTGGAGCTTTGCAAAGAACAGATAATTTTTTTTGTGTCTTATTAATATCATATTATTGAGCCTCTCCTTTGATTTGCTGATGTGAGTAAAGCGGAATGGAAGCTGGGCCCTGACTGTATAGTTCTAACATCGTAAATTCTGAGGTGCCCTGATGGCTGATGGCACGCTTTCTGAATACAGACTGCGTGAATTTCTCTTAGGATTGCGGATTTGGGAAAATAGTACAGTAGCATTTCTAACAAGCTTTTTACCTTTAAGTAGGATAATACTAATAATTCTTGGCTGGTTTGTTAAAAGCTTGATATACAATGACCAAGAAGATCCAACTGAAACCTCCTGAGCAACTAACGAGGATGAAACTCAGGAGTGACATTGCCTCTCGACAGTCTATCAATCAATTTTACTTTCATTCTAAAAAATGTAGCTGGTACAAATCTTTTGCAATATAGAGATAAAAATGTGCCTTGAGCAAGACTCAAAATGACTCATAAAATGACTCGTGGGCTGACTGATGTGAGTCAGAAAACAGTGGACAGAATGAGTGAATTAAAAAAAGATCAGAAAGTTGTTTTGCCTTCCAAAAATAAGACAAAGCAGCATTTGTCCTATTTTTAAACCTGCTACAACCCTTCTTCCCTGTGTGCAGGTTATAAAAACACAAACACATTGGATTACTGAAAATGTCAGGGTGATGGGATTGTTTCTGGTTGAATAGGCCTCATATTAACAAAGAGAATCAACAGGAAACCACTTGATCAGACTAGAATGGTCAAAATGTCAAACTTGTTGTCTTTGCTTTGGTTTGCAGCACTGTAGGAAATAACAAGAAATCAAAAGCAACAGCTCCAGGCGAGGAGTATAGTAATCCACTGGTGAAAAAGGCGGCTCGCGTTGAAAGCAACAGTGTTTAATCCTCGTGGCTGAATACCACTGCAAGCTTCTTTTAGCTTCCAGAGAATGCAACAGTTGGCGCAGACAGCCTTGAGAAAAGTTTTACTTTTCAAAAGCCTGTCGTGACAAGTAGGGTTCATCCTGTGCTGAGGAGAATACAAATATAACCGAGTGATAGTTTTGAATAACCACACAACGTTATATGTAGAAACCATAAGGAGCAAACAGCAAATGAAGACATTGTAAATGATAAACAATCAGAGCATAGATTTGTTGCATTGATCAGTGGATTCAAACATCTCAATCAGGCTACTCAGACGATGGATTCATGTTTTAAATTGGTATAACAGCGCAGCACTCAAACCAAATTCAACCTAATAAGAATAGTAGCTTAATCTACGCGTGAACCTTGACACCCAACAGTGTCCACCGCAGCAACGACCTGTTCCTACCTGGCCTTGGCCCGGCCGATGGCTCGGCCGGAGAGCAGCAGCAGGACCGCCGAGCCACTTCTCCCCCACGGCATCCTGCTGTCGTCCCCCCAAAACCGCTGCACGCCGTAGGAAACAGCAGCTGCCTGCCCCTGGCAAGCTGCTTCCTTGTAATCTCCTCCGTGCACAAACACATTAGAACAAGGACAGTCTCACTGCGTTGGCAGGCGCGTCACTACACTGCATCCTGGGGCAGGAAAAGGAGGTCTGCGTGGGGGGGGATGATGAAGGAGAGCAGCTGAGTGGCTGATTGGGACCCAGACAGAGGGAGCCTGAATGGCTGCTTGGATGGACGGGGTTGGGGCTGTGACAGCTGTTTGGATAAAGTTACGCTGGAGATGCATCATTTCCACCAGAGAAACCAGGCGAACATCCTATGGATATGTAGCAACATGCTCACTTATTAATTTACTGATTGACTATAACCGAAGCACAGGAATCTGCTATCTTTGTTTAGGCTGCTCTCTGGCCCTTTGTCTAGTGTCTTTATGGTTTTAATGAGTAACTGGAGGTCATGATCCATACTACTGTCACTTATTTACAACACGGCGTAATATCTGTGAATAGCAACAAAGTCTAAGCTTTACTGGAGACAACTGGTCACGCATAGCTTGGGAGTAATGTTACTGTAGACAGAGGAGTGGATGAGGACGTCAGAGCCAGAATTGGAAAGACAAGAACATTTAACATCTCACATAAAATCTGAAAAGAAAATGTCACTCAAGATCAAAAAAGTCTTTCACTCAAATGTTAAATCCACTTCACTTTACAGATCTGATACCTGGAAGATATGAGGCGTCTACTAGGAATCTACAGACCAAACTCCATCTCATATATCAACCTATATCGACTCAACCAGCAAGTACCAATAGAAATCTAAATCAGGAGGAAAAAATGTAACTGGATAGGTCACACAACCAGATGTTTTTGTTGTTTTTTACCTCTTTATAAAGGCCTTTGTGCATTGAATCATTTTACAGATGACAGATACAGAGGAGGCTGTGTTTTGAGTCACCATTTGAAATGGGCATTTTTACACTCAACAGGATGGAGTAAGCGACACTCATTCCCTCCTGTTTCCTTCTTGGTGAATAATTGGTGGCTCTACACAGGTGGGTGTGTTGGTGCACAAAAGGTTACTTGGAGCTGAACTGAGCTCAGACTGATGTTAGGTTCATTGTGACGACATAAGGGAATGAAAAGTGACATTTCAGTTACATTTGCTCAACTCAGTAGGAGAGAGAGAGAGAGAGCTTTGAGAGCTCATTACTGAGGATTGGACCTTGTAACACAACGATGTTGGGTAATCTATGCATGTCTAGGAACATGGTATATTATGTGAGAAACTTTGAATAGAACAAAATCTATGCTCTGAATACTGAAGCTGTCAATTTGCAATAAACTAAACATTTTGTAAAACTATATGACACAATTGTGCAGAGGGTAGAGCTGTTGCTTCACAGCGAGCAAGTTCAAGTCTATGACCTTCCTGTATGGAGTTGGCATGTCCTCCCTGTGGCTGTGTGGGATTCTTTCTCAAAAAAGATGCTTAGGTTGCTTAATTGGAGAGTCTTAACTGTCTCTGAGTGTACGGTGTGTGTGTGTGTGTGCTCCTCAATAGCCTGGTGACCTGTCTGGGGTGTATTCCTGCCTCTTACATGCAATGATATAAAAACACAAAAGCAAGGTTTTGCAAGATCATTGCCAGTTACTGCTATGACGTATGCACTCACCATGTCAAGAAAAGAACTGAGTGCAGCCCATCCTAGCATGGTAAAGGCATGGGGCAGGCATACACCCCAGACAATCATGGAGCACACACTCCATCATTCACTCACACACGGGCAATTTTGAATCTGCAATCAAGCTCAGCATGTTTTTAGCTGTGGGAGAAAGCTGTGAAACTCGGAGAGAACCCACACAGACAGATCATGCAAACTCCAAGGATTTGAACCTGCAACTTTCTTCCTGTCAGGCAAGAGCACTACCCACTGCTCCACCATGTCACTCAAGAAAAACAATGAGTGTATATGTATATTTATAATATTTGAATCATATTTATAAAAAGTGCAGAATATTAAATTATAATAAAGGTGAGAGTAAAGGAGTTTTTTTCAATCAAGATTTTTGATTATAATGATTATGAAAACAGGATAATTGTATAAAAATCTTTTGGAAAATAGTTCAACTTGCCAAGAGGACAGATTTCTTTTCATTGAATTATCTATTAAAATGCTCCTATATCAAATCAAAAACAAGATAACTGAGATCTGCTGGTATAGAGCTGACTGACAACTCTATCAATGATCAAACGTTTTAAATTGGTTTGAATGAAATCACATTAGGTGCTCTGATTCTGAGTGTAAGATATCTGGTTGGATCTGTGTAATATATAATGCTACAATATCCTTAGCACATTGGCTGTTTGCTCAGTCACTTCTCTGAACGGGACGAGATTAAGAAAACCACAGGACCCACTGTGGGATTTTGCCTTCTCCCCAGTGTTTTCACACTAACTTATTCCTTCCTCCTCTTTTCTATCTTCAGGTAAAACTTCCACGACCACCTCCATCCTGTCACTCTGATCATCTCTGACTGTTATTCCTGGAAAGTCAAGACCTTCTTTGACAATCCCGCTAAGCTCATACCAAAAGGAGAATACAGAACGTGACGGCACGTCTCGGCGTGACCCTGCAGATGGTATGTGACAGCTCGCTCAGCTCCTTGTGTCCTGGCTGTCCGCCTCCCGGGCGAACACGGCACAGAGCCGGCGTGGAGTGAAGGGGAAGGGAGGCGAGGACAGGGAAGTGGAGCAGAGCAGAATACAGGAGAGGAGGTCAAGAGAAACGAGGGCAAATGATGACAGAGGAGGTCAAAGGAGAGGTGGGAGGATGTGAGAGGAGTGGAGGAAATGTGATACAAAACCAAAGGTTGTTTCTTGTAGCTCTTGATTTGTGAGCTACTTCTACTAAATGACAACTGTTAAAAATCTGATAGATGCCTAAATGCGCATTAGAAATGAAGAGGAAAGCAGAAAATGTGACAGAGACGAAGCCTGATCAGCGATCAGCCAGATGGATTCACTCTCAAGCAAATGGTGACACACCATCAGAAGACGACACACGACACACATTCTAGTAACACGCATGACTGAAAGCCTGGCAGCGGGCCAGCACTGGGCAGCTCACGTGGACAGATACACGAGCACACCGCAACAATGGAGGCGTATGTATCGCGATGCAAATGGTGCCATCAAACGCTGAAGTTCATTTGAGTGATTTGTCAGGCGTACAAAAGATTGTTTGTTATGGGATGGAAACAAAATTAATCATGCACTTGTGATTTCCATTGTATACGTACACAGAGACGGGACTGTGTTGTAGAGATTGAATTCCTGCAATGCACCCAACGTGATGGGGGTTGTTTCTGATCGTCGTTTTTAATGGCTGCAAAGTTTTAATTCATCTGGGAGGTGATGCTGAACTCGTTCTGAAAAGCACAGATGGGAAGGAAGTTTGAAAAAAAAAAAAAACAACTCCATTCATCTGGGGCATATAAACATATTGATGTGTCGCTCAAAATATGTCTGTGTGCAAGCAAGGCTGTGAAAGAGAGAAGCAAAGCATCCAATTAAAAGTGAGCAGAAGCCATGTCAACACTGCATCGCTTTTATTTCCTTGTCAAAAACGTCCCTGAGGGATGATCTCACCCCAGGCCATGCTGGCATCTTCAAATATTTTCCAGCTACCTCAACCAATCAGTCATAATGAATTCATTATCTCTTAAAGGCTGGTGGAAAGTTTGACTTTACCTGTGTCAGAGAAACATACTGGACACCTAGAACTTTACTTAAAGCATTAAGTAAGTTGTAACTCTGTCACTTACTGATAATGAAAAGAAGACAATAATGCAGGCAGGTTTCCCCACAGAACAGCTGAAAATAGACAATTGACTTGTATGTGAAACCCTACACTTGACATGTGATAATAACAGGGGCGATAAATGATTGGAACACTATCTGCGGTGTGTAACCATATCTCTCATAATGATCAGGTCAAACACTTCCTTAAACCTATTTCTTCCCCTGAGCCATTTCATGAACACTCACCATCTTTTGCCAACTAACAGTCAGCAAATTAATCAGTTAAGAGGAGCAGAATGATCCAATATTAACTCCCCCAACTTATTTCTGTCATAATTACAGGTAATGTATGTGTGCATCTATAGTCTCTGTCATCACTGTCATGTAAAGTCCCTCAGAGCTTCTGCCTCCCTGAGCCATGCAGGGTTTAAGCTTCTAGCAATGAAAGCTGGGATTCCCTCTCGTCTGTCGCCATATGGAGCAAAAGTGGATTACAAGGGGAGTAGTAATTTGTACTTACTCTTACTATTGAGACTTGGAAACAGACACACTTTAGCTTGGCACGTTTAGCCTTTTAAGGTCTGTAAATTATTGTGTCTCACTGAATTTATATTTACAAAAACTGACAATAAGCAGGAGGAACACATTGATTCCTTCGTCACAAAATAGTACAAAGGTATTAAATATGTATTTTATTCTTTTTTTGGGAAGGGATCTAACATTAAGCAGAATTCTTTAAATACTCTAGTGAAGTAAAGTACTGAGTACATTAATACATGTAAAAAATATTGTAAAACATGTTGACTAATGAGGCAGAAAACATACAAAACAATACAATACAATCACATTTGTATTTGTATTCATTTCTGTAATAAAGGATGAAAACATCATAAAAAAATGGAACATTTATTCTCTTTGGGCCTTGGGAAATCATTCAAAACATATAGAGGGCTTAGTGAGGAAATTACTCTTTTGTAGAACTGCTAGAAAATCACAAAAAAGGATTCCCAATTAGAAGCTGTTCTTTTGTCTTTGCAGTGTTTGAAGTCATTCTCATGAGTCTCCAGTGCCACTTTCCACATATATATATATATATATATATATATATATATATATATATATATATATATATATATATATTGCACTAAAAGTACTGTAACTATGGGAAATACCACACTGACTCAGAAAACTGAACGGGATAAGGCTTTTTATATTTTTATTTCCCACCAACTGCACGGTGAACCAGTAACAGGGGCGCTGTGGAGCATTGACTAGAATGATTTTAGAGGAGCACGCTATATAAAACACCCGTGTTGTTAAAACCACAATATTAAAGTAAAGTAAATACACCGTATTCTCGGGTTACAACCATGACTTTAAAGTGAGCACTGCTTGTTTATTATTGGTTCATGTAGAAAAAAGCAGGGGCGAAATGTAAGGAGCCAGTTTCTCATTGTTGTGGAGTAGCTCTGAGACGCTTGTGAGGCTCCGACTGCACGTGCAGACAGGAAAAAACGCCCATAGCAACCAGTCCGACAGCCTAGCAACCAGAAACGCTTCCCAGCGGGAAAACAGAAGTACAAAGACAAACGGCAAAATTTCACTGAAAAACACATAATTGCGAACAATTATTATTTTTTCTATATTCTATATTACACAGAACCTGTTGCGAAAACGCCGCACCGGTATTTTAAGCTTGTAATTGTTTTTTAGGGAATTGTAAAGGCCACATAGCCTAACGTAGACTGGAAACAAAGACACGTAACCCGTAACGGCACCGGTGTAACGTTACTCACGTGGAAAAACAGCCCCGACACCTCAGGCGTGTGAAGGCTCGGCCGACCGTGGTAGGAGGATGGTTCCATGTAGAACAGCGGCAGCGGCGGCGGAGACGGTCGCATTTGGCGCGGCAGCAGTGACAGCAGATGGCGGATAAGCAGAGATGCTGCAGCCGCCCCGCGCGAGCTAACCGTCCACGTTATCCACTCACCTTGCGGCTGACGTCATCACGCCAGACCTCCACAACGCAGCCATGCATTTCTAGCATCATCATCATCGTCCAGCTGTGCTGACATTTTCTAGTGAAACATAGTGAAATGTCATAGTCGTATTCAAATTAAATGAATTTATTATTGTTATAAATAAAGGTATTCTTAACTTAAACATAATGTTAAACTTCATTTGCATAGTAACTTTCATACAGAAATGCAGCTCAAAGTGCTTCAGGGAATAAAAATGTTATGTGGTGTGACCCTAAAAACTTGGTAAAAAAAAATGTTTCAAAAAATTAAAAAACATATGCTATCAACTAGTTTTATGCTCTGATCGATCAAATATTTGAAATTTGTCATTCTTTATCAGTTACACCATTTGACGTTTTCTGTTAAAATATCGCACATTCCATGTAATTTCTGTAAAAAAAAATGTAACAAATACTTCTAACCTTTAACTGACATGAAATCATCATGAACACAATGCATATTTCGAGGTTGATGAATGCTTTTAAAACTGTATTATTTCCAACCATAATTTTTTTAACAGACATGAGATGAACATGTTTAAAATTAAGCATTTAGAAGTACACATAAGACCCATTTAAGATACATAAAATATATGGGAAAAATAAAATGACATAAAATAAGCCCAATAAACAGTACAAGTGTCCAAATGAGCATTGTCATAGATTTCTCTTGCCATTATCTAGTATAAATGCATTTGAAGGTTTAGTGGAAGCTAATATGAACATCAGCTGTCCAAATTGATCAAATCAAGTAGATCTTGTTCAACATAAGAATCTTTTAGTGCCTTTCAGTTCTTGCATCACACCTCAGCAGAAAAAAAATCATACAAGGAAATACAAAGAGGGATTATTTCTGACTTTATTGACTGTAGTAAATGTGTCACATGTCAAATTGACAAGACAAATTCAGACTACTGAAGCCTCACATAAGAGTCAGATATAATTTTGTAAATATTTTTGTGGATTTGGGTCCCCATTTCTAATACTGAAAGTGCATTCAAAAGAGATCTCTTAACAGCTAGTCTGATTAGGAGGAATAATAATAATAATTATAGGAATAATAATTACAGTGAGAAAAAAACTCTTTTATTGTTCATTTGAGAAACCTGAGTTTTATTTTAAAGCAGACATGAACAATTGTGAACCTATATCATCATGTCCATTTTATATATAAAATAAGACATTTACCTCTGATGTGGGAAACTATCATTATTATTAAAATGATTTCAGGAAGAGTACATTACAAAACTTTACATAGTTTACTCACTACTACTACTTACTTACATTTATCCCACAAACTCATATATCTAAAGATATGGTAAAATGTCATTTACAAATTTAATGCTTTAAAATGAACAATGAAATTAAATGTAGATAAATAACTGCATAATTGCTCATATATTATGATATTTTGGAGGAAACTCCACAGTGCAGTACTGCATTGTCAGATTCCTCCTGTACAGATAAATCCTTTCTGGCGTCCTGTTTTTGTTTTCATTGTCCTCTCAGCTTTCTCAGAGACAGCCTGGTTCATTCCAGAGCTGTGGATGTGTGGGTGTGTGTGTGTGTGTGTGTGTGAAAGGGAGGGAGAGAGAGAGAGAGTGATAGAGAGAGAATGTGAGTAGGAAAGACACACATAACAGAAAGAGACAGAAAAAAAACAAAGACAGAGTCAGGGTGATAGAGGGTGCAGAAGGCCAGTAAGGCAGCCCTCCTCTCTTCCTGCTATTGTTTCTTGTCAGGGACCCGCATGAGGCTCGGCTACGCGGATACGCCTCCTGGACGTCAACGTGCCCCCCTCCTGTTTGCCCACTCCTCTTACAGCTGCTCTGCGTTTCCATGGAGACAGAGAATATGCCAGCAGATGATTGCTTTCCCTGCTGAAAAGCATTCATGGAGACAATAAAGACCGGCAATTCTGACTCTTAGAATGAGCAACATTTAGATGATTCATGTCTATTCACAGATCTTTGATGTCCAATGAAACTCACATATCCCAAAATTTTCAGTTTTTCATAAACTACTAAAAATCTCCCACTATTTTTTTCCAGAAAGTAAAAAAATATTTTCACTAGACTGAAACAATTAATTACTAAAACGACAAATGTCCACAATTAAGTTATGTTTTAAACATGCTGGGTACATGTGTTACTTGTACATGTCTATAAATGCTGATCAAGTGATCGATCTATCTAATAGTAGATCTTTGTGTGTTGTGTGTGAGAGTGTGTGTGAGCACATTCGCATGTCAGAATCCAGAATGTGTCCTTCAGTGCCTGAATGGTGCTTGCATGCATTTTGACACTTGGCTGCATCTGTGTGCATGCATGCTTGACAAATTACAGATTGAAACCCTACCTGAAGCGACGAACCCTATCTATGCTAATGATCTGCTGAGCTTCCTTTAACCTGACATTAAAATCTGCTCACTGAGCCATTTCACACACATGAACTCTTGTTTTGGAATACCTGGCTTATTTCACGGCAGAAAACAAAATGTTGATCCCCAGGTTTTTCATTGGCTCACATTCTGACATGTGTGCATTAATCTTATTTGCTAAGTTCCTTAAGGTCTTCAGCTGCTTTACAAGACCTGGGAAAACGGCCAGACATCTGCTGTCTTGCCTGCTACGTCACAACAGCATGCAGAACCTGCTCAGCTTACAGGGTCTAGTGCTGTGGTGCAGACTACAAGGCAATAATATTGGAACAGATCACATTAAAAACGAATCTCATAAAATACATAGTTGATTGAAAGTGATCCTTTTTTCACATTAATTGTGTGCAATTGCATTACCTACACAGCATTTATCTTTTTAACCCTTATAGGGTCTTTTTATCTCAACATATTGAAATTGTTTTTTTCTTCAAAAAAATTACATAAGGATATGCATCATGAAAAAGGTATAATTGGATAATTATCAACAAATGTACAAATGAAGCATTAGAAATGTAACCTTCTTAGGTCTGTTAACACATCATCTGCCTGAAGAAAAAAAAATCCTAATGAACTCAGGCATTTTTAATAATACTAGATAGATATAAATAATTATTTGTATCTTTTTCTTATGAGTAAAATAGTTAACTCTTCCTGCTATGTTGGTTTATAAAGAAGAGAACGGGAATGGTGTGACATAAATTACATTAATTCTCAGACAATAGAGGCCATTCAAGCAAAGCTGAAATTAGCTTGCTATATTTAACCACCTCTGCTTTCATTCATGCTAATATCCTGCCCTGCTTTGGGATTAACACTGATTTGAACTGCACAACAAAACATCAGTGGTGGGACCTGAGCTCAGCAGCACGAGTTGTGATGACGTTCGCCAGGGGATTTAAATGACGCATGTGTTAAAACAAAAAAATGTTTCAGATGTATAACTACCCGCACTGAATGGTATGGTATTTCTCTGAACTGAATATATATATCTTCAATCATTTAAGGTGGTAAATAAATAATTAATATTGAAAATATCAAGAAACATACCAGTGTTGTTGCATGTTTTGTTTATTTTAATCTCTATGCAAATGAACAATTGCTCACCATTGTCATTGCAGGTAAAACCAATGTTTTAACATCTATTTCAATATGTGCATTAAGCAAAAAATCATTTTATTTTTTAAGGCTACACCGCCACCTCAAGAAAATCAGGAGCACATACAGTATATGACTTTTTTGTTTCTATGACTTCCTTTATGATTGTTGTCCAGTGGATTTAGTGCATAGACTCACCATAGGAGTGCTCTTCATTTTAATTCAGCAGCCTCAAGCTCTTTTGTTGCTGAGGTAGGTAGAAACTGTATGAGAGGGTTTCTGACCCCAATGCCACTTTAATGTTCAGGTGGAAAGGGACTAACAATACCCTATGTAACGCTGCACCAGCACCCCTTAGTGCCATTATGTGGATACTACAGAAGGGTCAGCACTTAAACACTCTATTTCAGCATGATCAAAAACATCCATTCATGAAGACATATGGACCGACAATAATGGTAACTAGCATTATGGCAATAGAGGAATTTGCTAAACACATATTTGTGCTGTTCAACTATGTGCAGCATGAGTATCACAATATTTCTACATGCATTTTCATATCTCCACCACTAGAGGGAGCTCCTACCTTTCTGTATGCAAGAAAACCAGGGGAAACAGCATCCTTTTGTTATAATGTACTAAAAATAAAGGGCCAACATGCTTTTGCATAAACTTATCAGTGATGTTATTAGACATACATATATTTTAAATAGTGACCCTATTTAGATATTTACAAACTGCTATAATATTTGCTCATTTTGTACTCCAAGGGCAGCTCTTCACACTCGTGAACATCAGGCAGAGATTAAGAAGATCAAATCCAGGTGTAAAATGCTAGACTTATTTTCCACATTACACTTGACTACAAACAAGTTTTATGGTGCAGCTATGACTTGCAGCCGTAATAGCTCTGGAGGGAATGAACCATGGCCCAGATGCAGCCTTCTCAAGGCCGGGAGTAGAGTGCATTGCTTGAAGGAACTTATAGAGTTTATTGGTATGAGTTGGGGAGCACACAGGGACCTTTTCTTTCATTTTTACTCATCCTTACGTTTTGGCTATAGCACAGGGTCCAATGATCTATGGTCACGAGTATCTTTAAATCACATTTCAGTGATCTGAATTAAAAGACCGTCTTTAAAGCTCGACTAAAACTGCACTGTCAGTGGCTGCCGCGCTGCACCCTAAACCTGGCTCTCCAACAGAAGCTTCGCTGCAGCGTCAGCCTCCAGCAGAGCTGTTTTGATGTTAAGATTTGGAAAGCTTCTGTGTCAATTTTGCTCAAACAGAAATGGGAACAGAAACGTTCCTGCAGTGATTGAAGGAATTGTAAAACAAAAACGGATTACGTTTCAGGCATCTAGAGTCACTGACACACAACAGAGATCAACAGAATGCCAAGAAGAAGGGAGGGTTAGATGAAATAGAATGTTGCCAAAAAAGACTCATGGTATGTGGTTTTGTGTCAAAACTGTCAAAGAAATGTTCAGACCTTCGGTCCTTACTTCAGAGCTGCGTCATTGTTTCTTTTAACATGACGTGTGTGTAGTCATCATTGGATTCAAGTATAAAGAGGGCCTCTATGATGTGTTTGAGTGACAGCATTTGTCCTTTCAGAAATTCCTTACAATGTACTCGTAAGATGATTGAACAACTGTGGATTTACCCAGAATTATAAAATTAGAAATCTATGTTCATGAATGTGTGTTGAAGTGGAAAACAAAGTCAGCCTTCACTTTTGGATTGACATGCCTTTTTTTTCCTCAAGCTGATTCATTTGTGATTCTTGCCTTTAACTGAGACATCAGCAATATGCAAATTACCATGGAATAAGTACACCCAGGAAACACACTATTGGGATTTCTCTTTCCCCAGGCCGTTGTGACAACATCTTTTTAGTTCTCTCTAGAATTTCCCGAACAGCAGAAGTTTTCCATACAAGCACATCGACCATATTTGCACTTTTAAGACCATAAAAACGGCTTTGGGGGTTTAGGTTTTTAGGTCAATGGATGAAAAATCTTTTTTTAAAAGCAATCGAGCACTTTTTTGCTAAAGTGCACAGGGAGATGCGTTTCATTCTTAAACATATATACATTATTTATATTCTTCAAAGATCTTTTAACTTATTTTGACTCCCAGTGTGTTGGAACGTGAGAAGTAATAAAAGACACATTTTTTACCACTGGGCATTGCGGAACATCTGTGAAAATAACTAGAGATTAAATATCTGTCATATACAATCATGTCCTCTTTCGTTTGCATTTCTCACACTCTTTAAAAATTTCCATGGCAATAAAGTACTCTTATTTTCCAGCTGAATGAAAATAAGAAACAAAATGTGTCATTTGCAACTGTCACATTTGCATCTCTATGATGCATATGCACTCGTGCTCTCCTCCAGGTGCTTTGAGCTTCTGTGTACAATTTATAGTGCCTCTTTACTCAAAAATGGATTTTGCTTGTTGTTACTTCAGTTGAATGATTGACTTCACTGTGTAGAATGGTGTAGGTAGAGAGCTCGGCGCCAGGAGGTTGTTCAAATCTTCAAGCTTCTAAAGGGAAAAAGTTTCTTTGTGCACTGGGTCTGCATTTTGATTCAGATGGTGTGCATGGTTTGGATGCCAGTCATATGCTAGTTCAGCATGCGGCTTACACACTACATGAAACTTGAAGCAGGAAAAGCCTTGCATCCAGAGTAACTGAACTTTTTTTCTTTTTGTTAGGACATATATCAGAAATTCAACACAGACTAACTGTCTGTCTTGAATTTCACAACAACAATTTCACTTCTTTGTCATGCAAAGAAAGGATCTTGTATGTATGTGGCATGCTCTTGGTGTAGAGAAAGCAAACCAGTGAATAATGAAATCCACTTAAATGCTCAATGATCCTCAGTGTGAAATCCATTATGGTCCAAGCCTGCCTTCACTTCACAGGAGGCAGCTCAATACTATGACTATAAGATGCTGTCGCAAAAACAAAATGGCTATGCAGAAACACTTAAATAACAATGCGATAAATCTGATTTATATGCAGTTGATTACAAAAAGTGGGTGATAATAAGAGCACACTTCATCCTTGTTGATGTTCTAATATCTTAATGGGGGGGATTTGACAACATGGACTCATCACTCACGGAAACTACTTGGCATCGATCCAGTCTTCACCACAGAGAACAGAGAGGGACCAAGATAAAGGAGATGGTGGATCAATGCAGGACAGACAGACAGGCTGGGGATTGTCTAGTAGATTTATAATACAGTTTTTAATAGCGTCATACAAAGAAAGATTGTTTCTATCAAAACGCTCCCTCAGGAACACGTCTGCAGCAGCATGGACAGTTTCTGTCTGTACTTTTGTCTCATTAGTCACATCTGCCGTCTTATTTAGGCTATAAAAACCGATGATGTAAAACTTCTGCTTAAAATTTCTCTTTTGAATCATCTTGTATATCAGTCAGATGAATCATACAACACATCGAAGTCTGTGCTGCAGATTCTCCTGGACAAAGTTAAATGGCTCCAGAATGAACGCGAGTATCAACTTGGGAGACACGGCAAAGATCTAATCTTCCTTCTTAACTGTTACTTTGGTACTGGTGTGGTACGGCTTTGTTAAGTCGTACCACACCCAACGAAACAAGCTCCCCTTTCTGCTCCAGGAGAAATGGGGCATGTGCAGCCGCATGGTGAAAATCCATGAAATATGTAAAGAGTAAGATCGTAAAAGCCTGCATGCAATTCCATGTGCAATGGGACCAGGAAAATTGGGTTTAAAAGGAGAAGGGGGGATACTTTGTTCCATCAACCACAGCTGCTGACCCAGATTCTTACATCACAGCACGTGTTTCAGCATCTTACTTTTATTTACCTATTTTATCGGCATGTGAATATCTGTAGATCTGGATATCATTCTATTTGAGTGCATGGTGTACTCAAGTGTGATGATCATTTCCTATGAGTTGCATTTATGAATTTGCAGATTTGTGTACGCCCCACCTATCATGTTTTAAAAACTTGTTGGTGTCTCCATATTGAGATCACTCTGAATCACAGTGTCATGAAGCATTAAGTTATGTTTCAAGATCAATATATAAGGCTGGGAATCCTAATAGAGTTTACAGCATGTCTACTGTAGTGGAAAATACCACTGAAAATTATAATTGAATTATTTTAAAGGATAGGTTCACAGTGTTTTAAGTCTGCTTTAAAACAAAAGAATATGCATTGAAAAAAGGCTTTTATTGATGTAATCTTACTGGCCAATGAGGGATGCCTTTATAGTGCATTTACAATGTAAGTTAGAGCAAAACAACATTTTTATAAAGTGTATTTGAAGATGATACAAAGATTATGCTGTATTATCTGATCAATAAAAGTGAATATCCTTCAAAGTCTTAAAAAAAGTCTTTCTGTCCTCATGGGCAGCATTTTCCTGTTCAACTGCAGTGGAAGTATAAACACAAAAAGAGAATATTTCACACTGAGAATATGTAACTTTGATATTTATTTTAGATAATGTTATTTTATTTTATTTTTTTTGTTTTTTTATTCTGTACTCTTATCTTAAAATACGATTTTAAATGTTTCTTTTTAAGAAGGGAAGCTGTGGATTTTATCTCTTATCAGTGATAATTAAAGTGCATCATGAAGATATCTCTTAATGTCCAGCAATGAATGATTATAGCAAGAAAAACACTTTAATGGTCATTAGGGCAAAAGAACTACAAAGATGTTCTTGACATATGTACTATAGTATATGCATATAACTATTGCACTAAATTAAGTTGCATATTAAATGATTATTTTGATGATTATATCATTGCAAATGATGTGATTGATTCATGTTAAAGTGCATAATCATATTTTAAGGGAAAAAAGCCCCCTGCTAAAGACCCCTGCATGACTTACAGGTCAACTTTTGATATCCATAACAAGACATATTCACTCAGTCCACAGAGAAATGCATATAGTTTGCATAAATTTCTCTATAAAATGAGTGTTTAGAAACATCAAAAAAATGACATTCTACTCTGGGAGTGCTGCAGTGATTGCTGCTGGTACATACTGTATAACCACTTTGATACAGGACGCAAGGGACCGGCGACCGAAAAGAAAGGAGACATAAGTGAGCAGAAACAAGTGTTACAGAAAGGAAAAAAGGAAATCCCAAAGAGTAGGAGAGAAATCTCAGGCTGCATTAATATTTCATGCGCTTTACACATATTTCCAAAAACTAGGCTCACCAGAAGAATTGGCACAGACTATGTCCTCATTTTAGTTTCAGCTTCAGTGTATTTTTAAACATCATGAGCATTAAGATAAGTAAAAAATACTGCTAAATAATAATTTACATGTAATGTTTGTCTAAAGGTATTTCATCAGAATGAGCGATTGGATTATACATCCAGCTTATCAGGAGTGCTGCTGGGTCTGAATTATATATTAAATGTATTCAGGTCGGGGTAGTTCCCTGTTCTTTTGCTGCAGATCTTGGGTTTGTGGATCTTACAAAATGTCCCAAACTCTGAGGAACAGACTCACTATCAGCTCCGATTGTAACCACTGCAAGGGTTATAGGAAATAAGTGGAAAAAAGTGCCTTTGTCACTAGATGGATCCCACTGAATTTCTTCAACTGTTGCCGCTAATTCTTTGGTGGCAGAAACCCTCAACATTGCATATGACTCTCAAAAACCAGTCTTAGGTGCAAGATCAGTTTCTCCACCTCGCCTCCCGCCCCCCACTCATCATCAATCACAGACAGTTTTATATTTCTATTGCAACAAGCAATGCACTTAATTAGTTATTTACAGTATGTGGTTTTATGTTTCTTGTCATTTCGGCGTTAAATTGTGTGACCACTCTCTCATTCCTTTTTAAATTGCCTCTCAAGGAGGAATAAAATAAATGATTGATTGATTTAGATCCAACAAAACACTAGTAGAAGGAATAAGATGGCTGGCACTCCAAATGCAAAGAAAATTAGTTTTCCATTCATTGAATGCTCCGGGTCAGTATTATGGCAGAAAGCCTTTCTCAGCAGTGTGAAGTAACACATAAATACACTTTGCAAACAATGCAAATCAATCAAACAATTAGGAAACAGGACCAAATAAAGAAGTGTGACAGTATATCAGAATCGCTCCTCTAAATTATTACGGTATATAGAAGTTAAATAAACAAATAGAAGAAATATTAAAAATGTTACAGTATGTCATATTAGAATTAAAGTTACAGTGAAGTGTAGCTACTGAAAATTTCTGAACCATATCCATATTAGTCTCATGTTCAGTGATACAAACTTTTAGGTTGTCTTTCAGTTTTACCCACATTACAAGGGAATTAAAAGCCTCAAACGGTGCCCTACAAGAAATCTTATTTTTAATGAGAATCATCTTGCCAGAAAGAGGATGTTAAAAAAAAGATGCACCTCTAATCATAGCATTACAGCCAGAACAGAGAAAATTCTCCATTAGGTCTAGATCAGAAAAATGTGGTGGGCGTGTGCAGCCGTCTGATTTTCACCAGAGTCTCTTAGGTTTATGGCTCTTATATGAGCAAATCTTTGAAGGCCTGTCCTACATGTGGAACACTGGACAAGTTCACTTCACACATTTTTCTATTTCCTGTGAGACAGAGGAGAGTCGTAACACAAACGATATTAGCTCTACTGGAGGACGAGGACTTCAATGGGTCAACAAATACTGTGTCTAGCTCTTTGACTCCCCCCCCTTCTTCAGAATGATGGTATCATGGTCTTTAGATATCCAATGTGCTCACAGCTCAGCTGTTTTTTCCTTCCAAAGCTTCCTCTAAATTGCAAGTTCTTCTTATTCTAAGTAACTGGCTGTAGGGCAAGCCCTTTTTGAAACACAGGGGTGGTAGCTGGAAGGCTCTGAGGAGAAACTATCACCATCTGTTTTCTTTCTGTAATCCCTAATAGACAGCTGTTCTGATTTTTTACACAAGTACATCAAGGAAAGACACGGATTCCTGACTGTGCTCCATTGTGAATTTTGTGGATCACATTTTAGAGTTGATGTATGTTTTGAATTCTTTGAGTTGTTCCTTTGACCCTGTAAAAATGAAAAAATACGGTACATCAGAAAAGAATCACAGTCAACATATAAACAGAGAAGCTAAAGCATTGTAAAGGTTTACAAATTCAAAAGGTTCCATATCATAGCATGATATGATGATCATATCATCTTTTTGACTGTACATGGTGTAGATGTTAAATAAGTACTACCTTCATGCATAAAACACTCAACCCATGAAGAAATGCACACAGCCTGGATCCAGAAACCTTACCTTACGCTGGCTTATTTCCACATCTGTGTTTTTATGATGTCATAAAATGTGATATGAATGATACACCCCCCCTCCACTTCCCATTCACAGGCTTTCAAATCAGCCAATCAGAGGAGATGCTCATTAATATTAATGAGACCAGAATCCTCCTGTGCTTGAGCGAAAATCTTGAGAGAGGACATTATACCGAGAGGGTTTTGGCACTTTAAACTGCAAATATATATTATGATCTGGCTATCAAAACTTCAAATAAAACCCAGAAAAGTGCATGATATGGGATTTTTTAAGTATTTGCTCTTAAGGACAAATGGTAAATGGCCTGCCTTTGTATAGCGCTTTTCTAGTCTACTACAAGTGTTCGGTGTCTTCAGGACGTAAGCATGGTCGTGAAACAAGTCATTTTTACTGGGGCTTGTGTGATCCCTTTAACAGTCCTTCATCCACCTTATTACAGACACACACAAAATAATAATATGCACTTACCACCAGCAGATGGAGACAGAGTTTCCACACAACAGCTTTAAGAACCCATAGATTCCAGTCTAGTCCTAAATAAATAGAGGAATAGATTTAAGAAAACCAAATAGAAATCAGGTCTAAACATTTAATTGTTCTTTAACCTTCAATATTCTAACCAAGGTTGTGGAGTAGGAAACAACACTACCTATCATGTGTCCGGCCTTCTTTCTTCAGATGCCCCACAAGTCCTCTACTAAACTCTTTCAGTTCACTGAAATGAAGGAAAATGGAAAATGTGTTGACAGATAAATGGGTAACACATTTTGAAAAGTGTCACTGGCTGACTATACATTATTAGTTTTAAATACTGCAAAAGTCCCAAGTAAATTAGTACTAAATCCACCACCACCTGCAAACAACAAAGTCACAAAGAAGATTATCTACCTATGGACTGTAAGAAGCTGGAGAACGTGGAGAGAACCCACACGGAGATGGGAAGAAATCTCCAACTTCCACACTTAAAGGTCCTAGCTCGAGGACTTGAATTTACAACCTTCTCGCTGTGAGGCAAGAACACTACCCACTACACCATAGCATGATTTTTTGATTCTAATTTGAATCTAAGCTCAATTACACTCAAACAGAATGCTGAGTAGTTATTATCTGATAAACATTAAAACCAGCTGTAAAGAGGCTGAGTGACTGAGTCACTCCTGACTGCTGCTGAGAGGCTGCCAGCAGCCCCGGCTCCTGATGCTGTGCTCGACAGCACTCTGAACTCAGAAATGGTCTGAGTCGGAAATTCACAGTTCCGAGGTGCATGCGTTTAATTGTGTAAAATAGGAAAACATGGCCGGCCACAGTAAGGCGGTGTTTGTTTAGATGTCAAGCATCAGAGAGGACTGCTGGGGAATCACATTAGCTACCAGGGGGAAAGAGGAACAGTAAGTATAACAGCTTACGCTCTTTATCGCAGCAAAGAGGGGCACCCTGCCGTTCTGTTGCTCTGTTCTGATTCCGAGGGATCTTTTTGAGTTCCAATTGAACGCAGCATAAGTGGGTGCAATGGCTACATTTTTTTTAACGTTCTACAATTAGGCGCAAATCTTTTTATTGATTGGAATCAACATAAGCTAATCGATCCTGCCACGAACTAAAGTAATTAACCGGGCAAGGATACAATTACAAACACTGTATGAGGCAGAGTGGGGCATAAACGAGGCTGTTAAACCTGTAACTGGTCCTAACTCCTCCAGTTTTTATTCCAGAAAAGGCCTGGCCCTGTTGTTCCTGATGATGGGGCGCAGCGGGCCCCCCGGGGCGCGCCCCTGCCGCACGCTGAGCCCGCATCCGCGCTCCAGTCTCCTCCTCCCGCCAGCCCCGCCCTCAAGGACGGACTAGTGCTCGAGAAGAGAGAGAGAGGGACTCCGCAGACACACACACACACACACACACACACACACACACACACTGACACTCTGTAGCTTTTCTTACAGCTCCGAGTCTGTACTAACGGGACAAGTTTAAACCTCCAGGATATCACCGTGGGCTCCCGCTTTTCTCCCGCCGCCAGCTGAACATCTCCCGCCGGACCGAGGTGAGTGAGGAAATTTAAACAGTTTGTTTGTAATAAAGCTGGAAGTAAACGACAGGGAAAGAAAGGGGGATTTAGTTTTTTAACCCCCTTCAGAAGTGTGTGTATGTGTGTGGGGGGGAGCGGCAGAGAGGAGAGGAAGGCATGTCCGACTCCTGTTCTCTCCTCCTGGAGCAGTTTTTAGCTAGCTCACTTTGCCGCCTCCGACGGGGGGTCCCCAGGACGCCGTACTAACCTGTAAGCTGCCCCCGGCGAAAAGCGCCGTTTCCGCCGAGCGGTCGGTTCTCAGCGGCTCCTACATCCTCTCCGCTGCTCCGTTACACATGGCCCCGCCGCCAACATCGCTGTATTCCTCCGCTACTTTCCCCACCGGGACCGCAGATAGTAAGGGTTGAAGACGACGCGGCTTTATTTTTCTGTGCGTTTAGCGGACTTTACGAGCAGAAGGAAAGCCTTCCCCCCCCCCACTAAAGTCAGCCAGAAGAGGAGCGGCGTCTTCTTTCTGAACTTTTGAATGGAAAATGTGTGCACATCCCCGATATCTGCAGCGCGTTTGACGCTTTAACTCGTCCGTTTCCCTTTTCTCGTTTAAAAATATGTGATTTGATCTGTCAAATGCCACAAATAGAGCCCAAGGAAGTGTTTAAATTGCTTGTGATCCAACACCCCCCCGCCCCCCCCAAAAAAAGATCAATACTTACTTAATAAAAACTGACATAAGGCAGAGAAATATAGCAAATCCTCACAAATGAGAAGCTGGAAGCAGCAATTGGTTGGTTGATAAAAAACAAAACTAGTGTTAGTTAACAGTGATTGATCCACTGTTCAAAACCTCAGATATTAGATTTACAACTGTATAGATACCACAGATTCTCACTAATACATAAGTGGGAAATTTTTGCCATTTATTTTTTTTATCAACTGGGCCATCAAAAGTCAGCAAATTGTGAAGCGTCGCCATCAAATGCTCGATGTAATGGCTTGTTTTGTCTGGCAAAATTCCCAAATCCAAAGCTATTTTGTTTCTTATCGAAAAAAGCCAATGAAAACTACAAAATATGCATATTTAAACAGCTGGGCAGCACTGCATGTTTGCCTTGTTTGTTTAAAAACTGACTATCAAAACTCTTGCTGATTTAATATTCCATCAATTGATTTAATACCGTCGCTGACTGTTTAAGCACCGGATCCAGCTGTAATTAATGAACATTAATTATACTTTTATTTCATCATTCACCCAGCAAGACTGATGTACCTTGTGATTTACGTTACTGATTTTCTTACACATTAATTAAGTAGTTGTTCAGTCCATGAAAATGCCAGATACTGTTACCTAACTGTACCTTTTACAGGCTCATGTCTCACGTTGACGCAGGAACACACTTACAAGAGTACAGTACGGCTTTGGCTGTGTTGGTCTCACTTTGTGCCAGACATACACCTTGGGATCTAGAGCTGCTGCGATTAGTTGTCAACTATGAGGCAGAATTATTCAGCAACTATTTTGGTGTTTGATTACGAATCATTTGGAGTGCAAGTACTAAATGTCCAAATTGTTAGTAAACTGAATATCTTTGTTGTGGACTATTGGTCTGGGAAAAAAAAAAACAAGACATTTGAGGATGTGATCTTTAGCTTTAGGAAACAATGGTCACCGTGTAGATTGATGATTAATCGATAATAAATGATCATTAGCTGTAGCTGTTTAATATGGCTCCCGGCCGTGTTGGCCTTTAAATATTTCATGCGGGGAGACGTCCTGAGCGCTTTCTCCTGCCGTTGCCCCCAGCATCTGCCTCGGCTGGCAGCTCGTGTTAGAAATAGGCTGCTGGAGGCGGCGTAGTCTGCCTTCATAAACATCTGTTGGACACGCCAGCAAACACCCATGCAGTCGCTCGTATATGAACAATGCAAGCGATGTGTGTGCATTCGCGTCTACATCACATAAAATATCACCATGTGTCAACATTCGATGTGTGATTAGATTTCATTTTTTGATGTATGTGCAAAGCTCAAGGCCGGGGTGTACGGCGTATTGTTTTCTTTCAGTGTCGGCCTGTGACACTCTTACTCTGAAAGAAGACGTGATCAGAGCCGTGCTCACTGTGAAATGTGCACGAGAGCCAGTACTGAGGCATAGTGTAGGTTTTCGGGCTGCACAAAATATTGTCATCATCAATTAACCGATTAAATGTTTGGTCTCTAAAATGGTAGAGCACCCTTTCCTAGACTCTAAGCCGCAACCTACGATGCCATCTTTTTTTGTCCCACTTATAAGCCTACAACCTAAATATATCCAGTTCATCACTATCATAGAGGACTAAAGAAAGTTTAAAGGTGCACTTTATAAGATGTGGCTATAATTAAACTTTAAAATCTCCCCAAAATAACTATTTAAACTGAATATAGAGAAGCGAACAGCTATGTTGACATGAAATAACAGTTAAACATGGGTGTTACCAATGATGCTAATTAGGTTCATTCCTATCAGTCAGGGTGCTGCTGTCATTCATGCTGCCTCACTGGGAGGACTCTGCTACACAAGAGGCAACAGAACCTTAATTAGAGTCATTGTTAACCTGTGTTTACTATTTCATGTCAGTGGGGCTGCCTTGAAACGGGTCTATTATGTTGCACCTCCAGCCCTGCAGTTCTGAGCTGGGCTGACAGTATTACACATTGCTCCTTTTCAGAGCTTACAACCTGATGATTTTTTAAAAATCTTTTCCTTAAAAAAAAAATCACTTGAAGATTAATCACAGGTCAGAATAGTGGGGGATTGCTTTTCTGTCGACAACATTTTGTCCTTCACGTGCTGCTTTCAGGTCACGACTGTTGTTTCATTGATTGTCCATTGTTAGGTTGAATGCAGCTACTAATCTTCATCAAGGGGGTTAAAGATGTCAAAAGATGTAATTGTGATTATTTTGACTGATATTGATACATATATTAAGCTCAAATGCACCTTTATTACATTTTTGGTTCTTCTTACTCGATACCAACACCACAAGTAATTCTCTAGCTTCATCTTTAGATTATCTTCAAAGCTTAGGTTTAAAGATGACACATTTTTCCATGCATCAAATTGTCAGTATACTAAAATGATTGACTTTTTCAAATAAAATGTGCTTTTCTTATTTCTATGTGAAAGTAAAATCATTATCTATTGGTTGTGAACTGTTGGTTGGTCAAAACAAAAAGCAATTTCATGACATCAACTTGGTCTTAGGAAACTGAGATGATATTTTCTCATTTTGTTTCAGACAAAGTTTAAATCAGTATGGATGCTGACCTACATGAGATTTAGTTGTAAAACTTGTTTTTTTCTTTTTGCATATTCTAGAAACCTGTGCTAGATCAAATATTTTATAGCCGATAGATCTGGGAAGAACTTTTGGAAGAAGTTTAGATTTGTCAGTGAAACATAAAATCCTGCTGATCCATCACTTTAACCCCTGACCGATAAAAGATCGAGTCAAACGGGGAAATAAACAACAAACTTATTTCGCATGAACCTGCTCATTCCAAGAATAAGGGTCTTTCAAAATAGAGCCAAGGTTTTATTTATTTATTTTTTTTTACTGTTGCAGATTTTTTTTTTTTTGGCAAAACATTACAACTCCCATCACCTATTTATATTCTAATATCTTCTTGTCATGTTTTTGTTGCCACACTGAACATGGTAAGTGCAAACGGTACAACCAGCAGTTCCTCTGGCATTTCGGCCTATAAATCATTCGTCTGTACGGTGTAATGGCGAAATGAGATTCCTGTGAGTGTCTGCCTGAGCTGTCTCTGATCTCTGAGGAGCACCGCTGCTCTCCTGCCGTGCTCCCTCTTCACCGATAATGAGCTGCCTCCGTAAAATATTCTCTGTCGTTCTGCACCCTAACTGATGTTTAATTATTCCAACACTGTGATTTTGCTGTTGTTCATAAAATATTGAAATAGAAGTGGCCCAGGAGACCCGATGGAGGTCGCAGGCTTTACTTCATACTTCAGACGTGGAGTGAAGCTGCGCACCTTGAGTGTCTGGCATCAAAACAATGACATTTGGTTTAAAATACAATTTGTGCATGTGCTAAAAAGAAGTCCTTTTTAATAATGGAATAGGATATGTGTTCCTTGACCTCCTGCTTAAGACGTCATCTTTGAGCCTCCCCTGAAACCAGCATGCTTACTTAAAAGCGATTATACTAGATCAGCGTCCGATTACAGCTAGCAACTGGGCCCTGCCTGCTAATCTGGGGTGTTTATGCTGCGACAGGCAGGTCTCACAAAGCTATGGAGGCCAGTTAAGACGCCCTCGGTCCTAACCACCCCATTTTCTTGGCTGTTTCTACGAATCAAGTGCACACTTGTTTCCTATATGTCAATTTAAACATGAAGCTTTGTCTTAAGAGTTAATGCATTTCATAGCTCTCGAAGTAAAATTATTAAGGAATGTTTGCAATGTTTCCTCTAGTATTTATTTTTTCAGATGGACAGGTTCTCTGGGGAAGTAAATGCCATTTCACTGCAGTTTGCTTTTACAACAAATTTATTTAAAAATGCAGTCAGCATTTACATAAATGCATGTAGATATTATTGTTAGCTTAATGCTATCAATCAGTTCCCTTAAGCTGACGACACTAAGGTCACACTGGGCCAATTTACCTTAAGATACCGATTTATGTTGCGTAACGTTAGTTGGCGTCGATATGTTGTGAAAGGTAAGTTGCTACACTTCTCTAGTAGATACTGAGGAGGTGCAAGGTGCTTGTCTGTAGTTTATCTTAGTGCTCACTCTGTGAAGTTGGAGAGTTGCGGTAGTGGTGTAATTTGTGTCACAATTGAAAAAATGACAAAAAAACACATGTTTGTGTGTTAAATTTAACCCCACAAATTTTTACGAAAGACATTCGAGGAGGCTGCGGTTTGAGATTTAGCGGCAGCAAGAAGAATGTCACTCCCTCTATCGTGTACGTTTCAACTCTCCGTAACTGTGTGGCAGCGACATGAAACAGCCTTTGTGTCCAATTCTAGTGCAACTCAAAATAAGACAAAATTATAGTGGTGGACTCCATATTGTGCCAGGAACTGTTTTTTTTTTTTTTTTTTTTTGGCTACATCAACGCTTAAGTGACACACAATAGTGCATCCCCCGCTGGCTGGATATAGATGCCTTCATTTGACTGCTCACTGAGCAGATAAAACCACAAACCTCATTGTTTTGTAAAGAATGGCTTTAGCATCCTGCTGTCTAAATTGATCTGCCCTGCATGTGTGTGAACAGATTTGTTTGCGAGTTAGTTTGCAGATGGTCATTGTCCAGTTAAAACCATGGGCCTCCAAAAATGTGTTTCTATCCATCTGGATGTGTTTAAAATTTCTGTTTCTAATTTGACCAAGCATTACAATCCTACACTCCTTTAACCTATTTAAGACCAACGTCACCTATAGTAATTACAATAAATCAAATTCTTACTCATAACCTTTTTTAATGAAATGATAGTAGACGACTTACACAAAGGGTTTTCAGCAAGATATATAAATTATTAAAACTATGTTTCCATGAGCTTCCTGTCATCACATGTATATATCTATTCAATCATTCAAGTCTCTAGAATAATGATAAAAAAAATTTTTGTATCTGAAATAATGTTTTTTTGTTTATAGGCATAGGTGCCAGTCAATAAAATGCTTAGAAAGACGATGATTAGAAAAATAAGGGGGGAAAAGAACATGATTGTTATTGACCTAATTAATATAGTATGCATAAAAATTAACAATAAAAATGTAAGGTTATTCAAATCTGTGACATCTCCAACATTTAATGCCAACAAGCTTAAAGCTTTGCATCATTCATATTAATTTATTTATTCTATCGATGGCTCAGTGTTTTTACATCCTTGTCTGAACTGTTTTTGCATCTGTTGCTGTTTTGCATGTTTCTGTATGAAAAGCCCACCAATCAGTCAGGGGAAGCACTGTGAACAGGAAGTGAGCTCAAGCCTTGTGGCCTGCACTCAGTGTTCAGGAAGGCCGAGGGGGGGCATCGGAAAGGTTTTTTTCCTCACATTGTTGTGGCAAACACAGCAACCTTCATTGCTCCAGTTTGAATTTAGCACACGGTTACTCATATTAACATGAAATTATCTGATATATACTGTGTTGCATTTAAAATCTCTGTAGATTACAGAAACGCAGCTGCTGAACTTCAAAGGTGTTCTTAAAACAGAGTGCGTGTGTGCTTTTTGAAGGCTGATTTCGTGAATTATCCCTCTGCTGCTCGAGATGGGCTCTTTAATGTCTGGTTTGCTCTGTTTTCTATCTGCACTCTGCACCCATTGCCTTAACATTGACTCACCCTCCTAGTGCTCAGTTGTGCCTGGTCGTGCCGAGGCTGCAGTTGAGATGTTTGTGTTTGTCAGCGTTTTGTGGCCTGTGCCCTTGGTGTTGTTCCTTTTAGGTAGGCGTTCTGCTCTATATGTGCGTGAGAGTGTGATGAATTGTCTGCAAATGTCATTTTTTGAGTTCATTATGGCTCACTCTGCAAGAAAACCCTCAATAAAACACATGCATATATTCCGTGTATGCACTTACCCACGCTCTTGTTAACCACTAATGTTTTGCTAATTAGCTTTTTAGGGATTCACAATGATAAGTGTCTTCAACTGCAGGATTTTTTTAATGTGTGAGCAGCTGTATCTGTGTTAATATTGATGACTGGCATAAGTGTGTCTGAGGGATTCTTTTTTTGGAACTCCTCAAAAGAGGCAATGTGTTAGAATTGTAAAAGGGTCTAGACATGATGTTGGTGAGTCACAGTGTATGTCTTAAATGATAAGGGTCAGTGGCAGCATTGGTTTGAAGAAGCTGCAGGGGCGGGTGGCAGCGATGGTGCAAAGATATGGTAACATTTTCCAGCCTTCTATTAAAACAGCCCTGATTAGTTCTCCACTGCACAGGCTGTGTTTTTCCTGCCTGTCCTATTGTAAGTAGGCTCTTAATAAACCAAGATGAAAAACCATGTGTCTGCAGCCTTTTAAAATGTGACTTTCATAATGTAGCCAATTTACAATGCACTTAAAACTCAAGGTAATTTAAAAATGTCAACAAAATCACCTGTAAGAGCAGAGTAGAATAATATTGATTTTATTAAGTGGGTCAGTTTGTTTAAGTTTACAACTGGGTCTATAATCCTCTTTTTTTATCCCCACTAGTCTGCCTTTACATTTGTTTTCTGTTGTTCCAATCTGTGTTATGTTTGTGTAAAGCTTGCCAAGAAATGCTGTTGGTCCCTGAGTAGGTGTGGAGAAAATGGACAACAGTGTGCAGGCAAGGGGAGCACTGTCAGCGTGACTGAAGGTAGGCCAATCATTCACGTGGACGGAGTTCTGCACCGGCCTAAAACCCAGACCATTACACGTGTCTTTCAGATCTGATCCGATTCAACCCACCTGGTCCTGCAGAATTCAAGACCCGAACCCAAGTTTGTAGTCAAGCCAATTCAAATTTATAGGATTACTTTATCAATGCACAAAGACCAACAAAAAAACAGCCAAAGAAACAACAACCTTAACAGAAATGTATATTGTAGTTGGATTTGACCAAATTGGAACACAAGAGTAGCTACAGGTGTAGTAGATATGCACTGTTACCACAGTGTAAGATCAATATGATCTCCTTTTCTGAATTTCAACCACTCTCAATTTAAAATTCAGAACAGAATTTTGTATGGGTGATTGCAAGGAAGGTTGTTATTATTATTATTTTTTTTTAATACTAGTTTTCATTTTCTAGAAGTGGGGAAAAACTCAACTAGGACTGGGTGGTATACCAGTTTAAAACACTATATTTTCTTGCTATCATTGTTAAATCTAGAAGTGCTGCTGTATGATAGTGACTAATTGGATATATTTGACTATTATTTTTTTCATGTGATGATCAGAATCTTTTTTTCCCCCTCACTTGTGGAGCACCAAACTCAACAGTTTGTAATGATCAACACTACTCATCAGTTTTGTCTTCCTCTGATTTCCTGTATCTTAACAATCGCTGCGAGGCAGATCTTTGCAGCACAGAGAAATGAAAAATCAGCATGACTGCTCATACGTTGCCTAGCCTGCAGTTACTGGGGCAGTGCAGGCTCACTGCACACCCATCTCAGTTTAGCATTAGATTAAAAGTGACACTTACTGCAGGCTGGCTGAGTCTAAGCCTTGTTTACTCTGGCTGGGTCTTAGCCGGGGACTCGAACCATCATTAGGCAGCGAAATGACTCAACAGTGGGACACAGCTTCATACAGGGAGGGCCGATATAAGAGCGTGAAAAGAGTAGAAGTTTTAATATAGAAGAAAAAGAGGAACATTAAAAGGATATTCCTGAATCTGCCTGGAGATACTGAACTTGGATGACCACAGCAGGAGGGGCGGTTAGAACCTGGAGGCCGGGGCATGCTGTGGTCAAACCCTTTTTATAAATAAACACAGATTTGTCTAAAATAAACACGAAGAGCTCAGTGTGGAGCAGATGGATGAGAAACCCCACCCAGGACCGGGGCAGCAGGCCCTAAACATGGACTTTAAACACGGACAGGCTGCAGGCCAGGATCTCCCTGCCTTGTGGTTAAGGCCTTTTTGTAAAGCCAGCCACACAAAAAATAGGTTCCTGCAGAACACAGTGTTTCTGAGACTTTTATCCTTTTCAAAATTGAGTTGGAGGAGGAGGATCAGCGTGGTGTCTTCTCAGGACAGGAACCCTGGCCGGAGGCTCTGGATATCCCTTTGAAAGCTATGAACCTATTTTAGATGATGCTACCTCAGACTCTGCTGATGTAATGGAGAGAAATGGGTTCATGTTGTGCAGGTGAATTAAAGCCTGTATATTTGCCAAAAAATGCATTTCAAGGACTAAAAAGAGCCACCACACAATAATGAAGATCACAAGCTGATGTAGACCTGAATAACAGCTGAGTAAATAAACATTTTTTTTTGGGCATGGCAGGTCATGAATCTTTAGTTAAAAAAGGATACCATCAAGATGAGGTGAATTCTATTACTTCAAAGATCAATGATTTAGTGGACTATATGATAGGAAGGCAGAGTATACAGGAGATGACTCAAGGCTCTTAAACAGACAAAATCAGCATTTTCTGGAATAGTACATCATCACAAACATGGCCTTCTACTATATATGAAAAAAAAATGCTTAAATTGGACTCCTCATGGTCAAATTTACACACCTAGATAATGCGGTTGGAAATGGATTCCACTCCACAACAGTAGAGACAAGACAAAGTGGAGCAGAGAAGCCACCAGAACCGATTCGATGTATTGTTACAGCACGACCAGCAATGTGATTAATTAAAAAGAGATAAAAGGAAACCTGTATCCTATTGTCACCACCGACAGCATTGGCCCAGACCGGCGTGTCTGGTTGGGAACTGTAGTAGAATTTATTAAGCTTATTAAGCTGTCAGGTATACACGTGTATATATCTATGGCCATATTAACCTCCTTGAAACAACATTGGAGAGGGTGGACCCCACCAGTTATTGGATTTTCTCAGTCTTGTAAACGGAACCAAGGACAGAAGTCCAACTAGGCGCCAAAATCAAATTTTGCTCATAGCTCGATTAAGCTCTGCATGTTGACAGCATTGTTGAATAGATTATGGGAAGCTTATGCAAGACATGGCATTAGGCTCATTAGACTTTACAAGATGTTAAAGATACCCTGTGGAGATTTTGCACAGTTGAGATTTAGGTTTGTCTTTTTCAGACATTCTGCACATTCTATGCTAGTAGATTCATGATATCTCACTGGTGCCCATAACCTACAAGGAAAGAATATTCACCCACAAAAGAAGTACCAAAGCTAACAAACATAGATGTAACCTATCAAAACAAAAGCACAATTTTAATATTTGCTTTGTGGCTGTTTTATGTTGGACGGAAATCCTTCTTAAGTTGGAATACAACCTGTAATTGGAAATCTGTGAATATTTTAGTTGTGTACTATTTATTCCTGTCATTATTTAGGCAAAAATGGCAAATACTTTCCAGTTAAAGCTTCTTAAATTATTATTTTTTTTTTTATTTTTTTTTTTTAGCTCATGCTATATGAAATATCTTTGGGTTTGGTCAAGCACTTCCAAAGCAAAACAAAGCACACTTCTTTTTCTCCCACTAGCATTTGATGTTTCATGGACCAAACCATTATTCAATACCAATATGAATCATGTGAGTGGCTAGCAGGGCTCATGAATACACATAATATATTTTGGCGAGTAAAAACTGAATGTAAACAGGAAAAATCCACAGGGCACCTTTTGATCTTTTCATTGGTTTGCTTGCTCTATGCAAGTTACAATGCAATCAAATGGGCTTTGGACAGTTGCTGCGTTCTCATGAAGCTTACATGGAAATAAAACATTCACAAGTTAAGGTTCTTGTGGGAAAGGGGCTTGAACACCTTTAAATAAACTCCACTATATATGCAGTAATAAACATAATGAAGGATTATTAGTTTGGTCATCTTAGGTCAATTTTCACTTGCTGTCTTTCTGACGAGATGTAATGGTTACTTTCTGTTATAATACAGCCACTCCTGAAAGTAGCTTATTGTGAATGATCTGGACTTTTTAGGCCTCTGTAGCAGAGTCCGGCTTTCACTACAAGAAGCCACAGTTTACATGAGCAAAGATAAACAAGAAGCTTACAAGGTTTGCAGTTAGAGTGCACTAAATCCTTATGTTTGAACACTTGTCTGCTGGTTAATCTGGGCAGAGACCTCCCTCTGACCTGCTGCTAGCACTACGGTGGCCCTGGGTGCGGCTGGAAAATCTGGCAACATGTTATAGATGTCATGGATTTATGTTTCTGCTACAAAAAACTTTAGTGTCACAAATGTTGTCATGTAAAAAAGGTATTTAGATTGGCATGTGTGTTTTGATTTGAATCTATAGAAATAATTCAAGGCTATAGCACATTTTAAATATAGAAATATGGTAGAAACTAGAAATAGAATGAAAAACCCCCCAGACAAATAAAATAATAATAGAAAATATTTGTACTTTTATATACATTCCTTAAAATTCAATAATTGTTTTGATTTAAAAAAAAAAAAAAAAGGAAATGGGTCTCCAACAGTAGAATGACTTTGTATTTTTCCTTTTGACTGATCTGAAGGTCTTGGTTTGTCTGACCTATACTAGACCTTTGTTGCAATGACTTCTGGTTTTGTCCAGATTGGCCAAATACCGGAATGAAGACGGCACGCAGTGGTGGGACTGTTGGTGCGGTGTTGACCTGGCTGTGTCAGGCAGGACAAAATAGCTTTGAATTAGCTAAACGGGAACTATAATGTGGATGGAATGATTCTTAATTATAGAAGTTCAATATGTGATTGTCATGCAATTAATACCTTTGACAGTAGACCTTGCAGGATCAATCTTGGGTATTTTTTTTTTACTTTACTTTACTCCTTTTTTTATTCTAACAAGTTATTACAGAGTATTTTTCATATTCAGCCGAACTAGAAATTACTTTTTACAATATTATTTACAGAGATACAACTTTCAACAGCATTAGCAAGTGCTTAGCGACAATGGTAAGAAACTCCCTTTTTAACAGGGAGAAACCTCAAGCTGAACCATGCTCTGGGTGGTCGGCTATCTGGGTTGAGAATCCTAATAATAATAATATTAGAACTTAGCAGAAAGTGTTGAACTGGATCATAGGGGGCAATAGGTGACTTGCATAAAGATTAAGAGTTGGCAACATGTATGCATGGTTTAAATTTTCCCTCACCGTGAGAAATTTATGTCAACAGAAGGCATTGGAGAACAATGGCAGGGGGCACCAATTAAATTTCCCACTAATATGTAGGTTTTTCATAATGCACCATAAAATCAGCCCAACTTGTTTATGACTGGATGGCAGTCAGTGGTATGTCATGAAGTGTCTCATTTGCTAATATTATTCCAAAAGGTTGGAAAATGGTGCTTAAACACATTGCTTAAATAGCCTCAACAAAAAGCAAAAACAGACATTCAGGACTGAAGACTGAGGGATAGTTCAACATTCTTGAAAATTTGTTCAACATCATGATTCCTGTAGTCATAGCAATAGGTGCTTTACCAATTTTCGTGGATGCAAGGTGTTTCCACACCAGTGGAGCAGAGCCGCCAGCTGCTCAGCCACTATATGGTAATAGTATTTTTGGTTTCCCCTCATCAAATTCAGAAAATACAAATACTAAATCCAGCAACTCGCGAACGCTGTGGTGGACGAGCTGCATGTTAATGATAATTATAACATTAGAACACAAGAACCAATATTCCGGACTATTTCTATAGTAAGGCACTGGGCAGAGTAACACAGCATGCTACCATAGGCAGTGCTGGTGATGTTGTACTTTGTTGAAGTGCACTAAACCTGAACGTTTTGAGATTGCTCCACCAAGCAGCCCTGTCTGGAATGTTTTCTTTGAATGTTGATTAAGCAGGCATGATTTTAAGTGTCCTTAATTTTTTTTTTAAGAAGACATGGGGAAAGTGATTATGATTTTTTTTTTTCTCCACTTTAATCAATGTGTATGAATGGGGCGTGAATGCATAGAGATGAGAAGAAAAGGAGGAAAGAGTAGCTCCGTGCATCAGGGAAGGTCCTCCTGCCAGTTAAGGCCTATAACAGCATTACTATGGGATGCCCCAAGGCTGAGGTCTTAACTATAAGCCATGTCAAAAAATGAAAGCTGAAAGCCTACTCTTGAACCTAGAGTACGTGTCTGTCTTTCAGGCCCTAACTGAAAGATAATTCCACCGGAGAGGTGCCTGATAGTTGAAGGCTTTGCCTGCTGTTTAATTTAATGGGGTAATAAGGTATTATGAGCTCTTTAACATCTTATGGTGCTTGACCATTAAAGGCTTTGTGAGGACAATGATATGATTATAAATAATATTATAGATTTAACAGGGACCCGGTGCAGCTAAGCTAATATTGAGTAATATGATCTCTTTTCCTACTTCGTACATGTGCAGCAGAAATCTTGATCAGACGTATGTGTTGCTATGTTTTTTCTGCATCTGTTTGAGACAGGATGTGCCTGATTTTCACTGTTGTTTAGATGTAAAAAGACAATCCTTGAAATTGTTTATGTTGGAGTTAAAGAACATATTTGATAAAAGATAACTCCCAGATTCCTTAGGAGGCCAGGGCAAAGCCATCCAGAATAGCTAGCACCAGATTATGTGTTTTTGAAGTGTTTAGGGCCAAGCACAATAAGTTGGAGTTCATGGAGGATTAATAGAATTATATTGGCTAATGAAAGCCAATAACCTGTAAGGTAAATAATGCTGGTCCAAGCATGGAATCTCCAACTCAAACAACTATCAAGTAAAAGTCTGGTTTACATAAGCTAATGTAATTTGGGTAATTATGAGTTGAGTGTACCATATTATGATTTCCAACATGGCCCACTGAATTACTTTTGGGCCAATAAATACATGATGATTTTTTTTTAGCTGAGCCCTAAACAGCTGGTTAGTTGTGGCGTCCTGTAGCAGCTCCACACCTTGTTTTTGTAGATACAGTGTCTGCTGTCTAACACTGCCCTGGTTCATAACGACAGGGGACACAATGACCCAGAATCAAATTGACCTGAGTGTTTTAAATCAAGGCTCTGCTGGAGGAAATAAATTCTCTCCCCACTAGGAAGCCCAGTGCCAACTAGGACAAGTAATCCAGACAGAATAAAAATGTCCTCTTAGAGGACACCGCAGGAGAGAGAGATGTAGGAATTAAGTCGGAAAGGAAGGAAGGAAGAAAGACAGTGTGTGTGGTTGACTGGATAGATTGAGTGTGAAGTAGAGAGGTGTATTGCTTCTATAACTAGGGTTGCTTTCTGACTTAAGTCAAGTTATCTCACAGACATAGATCTGAGTCAGCACAACTCATTTTGATTCCTTCCTACAGTAGTGCAATATTATTTTTTCCTGTAGATGGAACATTACACTGATGTTCCTGCTGACTCTTGCTGGGTATCAAACTCCAATGTTTATTTTGGTACTGATTGAAATGTTGAAAATGATATTCGAAAACTGTACAAAAAGTTGGCAGTTCATTGATTGTGATTGATTTATCAAAACAATTAATTCTGTCGGTTGACTATTGCATTATTTGTTGCATCTTTACATAGTATAGTTTGTGATTTTAAATCCTCATTTAGTTTATTGAAGGCATTATACCCTTTTCTTCAAGAATGAGATATACTTGGAAACTCCAAAACAAGGAGACCTTAAAGATTAAAATTATTTTGTTACTGTTTCAAAGGCCAAGATTAAATTGTCATGGTCATGAAGCCACTAGTTTTCAACATTCTCATAGAGCTGATTTTATATTATATTATTTATTATTATTATATATATTATACTCTTCAAGTTTAAGGTGTCTAATAAGTATCATTTAGTGTCAGATTACATGGACACTAGTGTCCAATATTGTAGAGCTATGTCAAGTATGTGACGTGTTTGTGCCTCCAAACATTTCTGATAAATTTCACCCAAATCACCAGAGCACAGCATTGGATATTTGCTTTGTTCCAGCTCCTGGCTTAGGATAGCCAATACAACCACCTGTGACCTCATTAACCCAAAACATTCATTCAGAAATCCTCTTTAATAGTGTGTGTGTCTTTGTGTGTGTGTGTCCATGGCTCAGTGAAGCTGCTCTGTTTATCTGTTTACATACAGCAGCAGCTGGTACTTCTCAGTTTTTTTTCCCTCCGTTCTCTCCTGACATCTGACAGATTGGTCCAAACCGTCAGACTAAATTTTACACAGAAAATCATGATCACAAGATGCATTCGAGATTTCAAAATGTAAAGTTAGTGTTCTTGCATGTTTAATTCCACATAATAAACAAAAAATAAATATGCATTCAGAGAGAAAGGGGTAATGATGATTAAAAGATTAACTCAAAGTATGAGAACACATTATTACAATATGCAAGTCATTTTTCTTCTGACCTCCGAGCACCATGATATTTGCAGTAAAATTGGTGCCAGCCTGCATGCATCCCTCTGGCTCTTCAAACACAGACCTGTGTTCTGTCAGTTCAATTTTAGAGACTTTAGTTTGACACGGTCAGGGGTTGTGTTTCAGCTAATGGCCATGGTTGTCAGAAAGGGCACATGTCACATCTCAGGTTAAGAGTCAAAACCAACTGGTTCTCCTTTTATAGTGGCCATGTGCTGTGTTTTTAAACTTCTGTGCACTGTTCTTCTTCTGTGAAACATTGACTCAGGGCCTCAAAATGCTCACTGATGTATGATAATGAGGTCTTTGAAGTGAATCGCCAAAAGTAAAGCACAATTCATAGTTGGATCATCATCTCTACTTGTAATAATCAATGTACCCGCCAAGTTAATCACAGAGCACTCCAAACAGAACCCTAATTGAGGACAAAAAATTAGTCATTTTCAAATAAACCACTGGAGCCAAACTTATGTGAAAGATGTTTCAGTCGTGCTTAATTTGAGTTTGACCTCCCTAAATAAAGTAGCTTAGATGAGCGCACGCATTATCACCATTTGAAAAAGTGTAAATATATCTACAATGTTTCCTTGACATTTTCAGCAATCTATTTAACCCTCACTGCCCACATATTAAATAATCTGAATATATTTTCAATTGTGCTAGGCCATGTAAGGTTGGTAATCATTGGCTTTAGATAAAGTCACTGTACTGTTTGTCAGTCTCTGAATTTCACTGGCTTAGAGATTAAGAGCATTTTCTATTATGTACAGTGTACAGTCAAGGTTTTTGCCCCTTTGCCACATTTCAGGCTTTAATCATGAAAAAAAAATTTTTTTGTGAAGAATCAACAAGTGGGGCACAATTGAGTAGTAGACTGAAATTTATACGATATGTGAAACTTCTTTTTTTTAAAGAAATTAAAAAAAAAAAAAAGTGGCGCATGCAATATTATTTGGCTCCTCAACTTGCAGTGCAGTCAACTCACTCCAGAAGTTCCCCCAGGATTTCAGACTGATCCAATGTTGACCTAAATGACTGATGTTGATGATGATGATGATAATAGAATCCACCCATGTGTAATCAAGTCTCAGTATAAATGCACCTGCTCTGTGATAGCCTCACATGTTTAAAGCACAAACAGCATCATGGGAACACACCAGGTAGATCTGAGATTCTGTTGTGGCGAACTTTAAAGCAGGATTAGGATATAAAAAGATTTCACAAGCCTTTAAACATCTTGCCGAGCACTGTTCAAGCAATATTATTGAAATGGAAAGAGTACAGACCACTGCAAACCTGCCAAGACCCAGTGCCCCTTTTAAACTTTCAGCCCAAACAATAGAGATGGATCAGAGATGCAGCCAAGAAACTGTGGGGGAGTCTGTCCATAGGTCAGTGGTTCTCAAATAGTGCGGCGCACCCCTCCAGCGGGAGTGAGGTTCCGTCAAGGGGGGCACGTTTGACTTTGGGGAACATGCTTTTTAAATTTTTTTTAATTTTCTAGAAATAAAGTGCAATTGCACCTCCACTACATTAGGGGACAGTGGCGCTCTCATTGACAGTTTTTACAGGGGGCACACAGCACAGAGTATGAGTATGAAGTGTAGACATGAAGTGTAGCAGACCCTCAGGTGACATCATGAAAAAATATTTAACATGGATGAGAAGACAGACGGAGAGAGGTGGAGATAAAGAGACAAACAAGGACATATGACAAAGCGCATATAGCGCTTGGTTCACTGTGAAAGACCGGTGTGCTACTGTGTCAGCAAACAGCAAGACGACAAATAAATTAACGTGCACTTAAAGACATTACACCCCAATCACGCTGATATTTTAGTATCATGTAGTTTGACATGATCAGTCAAAAAATGTTTATAGTTTATTTAAGGATCTAATTTTATTTTTGAATTTCAGATGCATTTTAAATATTTTCTGTTACAGTTAATAAAGCTATTATTTGTTGTAAGTTGGTCCATTTTTATATTTTTTTTTTCCTTAACGTTAATAAGGATACAGTGTTATGCAGAGGTGCACTAATAACAATTTTCTAAACAAATGATACTATTTATAGTCGCATAGGAGGGTGGGAGATGTTTTCTTCTTTCATAGGGGGGGCGCGACAGAAAATAATTGAGGACTGCCATAGGACAACTAGTGGCACACTACACAAATCCGGCCTTTATGGAGCAGTGGCAAGAAACAAGCCATTTCTCAAAGAAATCCATAAAAAGTCCTGTTATAAGCCACCTGCAGATGCACTCCATCTAACCTTACTGAGCTTTAGAAGTTTTGCAAGGAAGAATGGGCTAAAATTTCAGTCTCTCGATGTGTAAAACTGATAGACAAACTCGAAAAGACTTGCAGCTGTAATTGTAGCAAATGGTGGTTCTACAAAGTATTAATTCAGGGTGACCAAATCATTTTGCACCACTTTTTAGTTTTTAAAATTTCTAACCTTCTATAAGTTTAAACCATCATAAATACCGTTCCACTTTACGATTGTGTCCCGGTTGGTGTTGATGCTTTCAAAAAATTCCAATTTTATACCTTTTATTTTTGAAGCCTGAAATGTTCCAAATGGTTAAAAAGTTTAAATACTATCTCAAGGCACTGTGTATGTTCTCTGTGGCACAGCATTTAAGCACCTATTAGCATGTGATAAATGCCCCACATTGTTGAGACTTCTCTGGTATGTGAAGTGGGCTCCGCTCTAATTGCGTTGGCTGAGGCTCTTCACCTGCAGCAGTGACAGAGGCCTTGTCATGGCGGCTACCCCACAGCCTCATACTGTGGAAATGGTTTTAGATTCTGATGGCCTCAACCTGTTGGTAAGAGCGGAACACACTTCCAAAAGCTTGGCAAAGACTTTTACGGTTCAGTTGAATCCAGAAATCAGAAGCAATTTCATTTGACTCTGAGAGGCGGCATTTCTCATTTTAAACATGAAATTGGATCAGACCTCGTTTTTTTTTTCCTCCTTTTTTCCCCAAATGCCTTTACAAAAGATAATGCTCCCTTTAATCCCCTTTGTACATCTCCAATTTGTGATGTAGAAAGTTAAAATAGATTGAAATGGAAGCCGTACAACACTTAATGCTCCATTTCTTATCCGCACCGTGAAGAAATCATTGTGTAATTTTCTCATTTCTTCTGTAATTAACTCTGAGTGATACAAGGTTTCTGCAGGAAAATTAAGTGAATGAGGGACTGGTGCGACATCTGTAACTCCTGCTACTATCTGGCTCAATGGTTTCAGCGGGCTCTTTAATCAGTTTGGCCCGCTGTTGGTATTTGTATGTGATTAAATGAATTAGCGGGACCTGGAGAAAGAAGCAGTGGCCTGGAACGTGGCTTCTCAGGGACTCGAGGGGGCCACGGCGGGTCGGGAGGGTGACGGGAGGAACACAGTTCTGTTCTGTTGCTGAGGCCGCAGTTTTACAACCAGGCGTGCATACACAGCGGACACACAATTTCCCATAATATAGGGGGGTTTGTACAAGTCGCATGAATACACAGACGTGTAGATAAATTGCAGACACACAAACACACACACACGCACACACTGGGTCATTGTGTGTGACACTGCTGCCACTGTGTCGTCGTGCAGCGCGTCCTGACACAGCACACGCCTTCTCACTGCTAAATGTCATGCACTGTTACTGACATAATTGGTGAGGCAAAAATCCAGCGTTAGTGTGAGTATTACTTGTTACTGGCCACAATTATTTTACAAATGGTAATCATTGATACATTAGGCATGTAAATTGTCAAGATGACGCTTCTGGCTGTCTCGCTTTGTCCAACCAACACTCCCAAAACACAAGCTTTTCTGTTAGCTATCACATAAAACAAAAGGCAAAACTTCACATTTTTATTTTCTTTAACATGAGACATTATTGAAAATCATCCACAAATGCTTTTTGTGGATTTGAACTGTCAGCTCTAAAAGTTTTTCTTCTTGTTTGCTAAATAAATTTCAGGCAATTGTCAAACAAAATTTAGTTTAACTTGATCAATAAGTTTCTATCTATCATGACCTCATGACTTTGTACTGTACTGTAAGATATTTGACTTTATAGTGTATTACAAAGTCAAAAGATTGTGACATGCAGCACAAAGCTGAGGAAGCGTTGTAAGCTGAACCAGCTGCCTGCACGTGTACAGTAATATCTGCTGAACAAGGAACCACTCTCTGGAGACTGAAAATGTGATCATTGTTATTAGGCTTCAGAGCCTTTTTCTAAACACTCTTGGTAATCTTGGTGGTGAAGGACATGCCACGCAGTGCAACCATGCAGCTCATTGACTTGTTTCCAGTGGGTTTTGGACATCAGCAGAGGTCTACAGCAGCTGCAAAAATATAGAAAACTGCCAGCCACGACCTCACAGGGCTGCAACGTACAATTACTTTGACTGATTAATCTCATGATTGTTTTCTCAATAAATCACATAGACTAAATAGTACTGATTTAATATCAAATCTAAGAAAATTGGCATTAAATGCAAAAGTGACATCTTTAAATTACTCTTTTATCCAATGGCCAGTCTAAAATTATATGAAGACTATATCTTCCTCCTATCATGTAATTTTAAAAAATTGAGTCAGTTGAGTCTGGCTAATTTCCTCTTGTTGTCTCGTATCATTTACTCCACTTCTTTTTCCAGGTGTTTGTGCCTCTTGCTGTCTGTGTCTTTTGTCTCTGTACTTTTTTTGTCATCGTATCAGTTCGTGCCAGACAGAGACCGATAACAGTAGGAGCTTTTCTCCTCATAAAGAGACCCGGGAGATGATGTACTGCGGGGAGGAGACGGGACTGCGGAACTACAGCAGAACAAACGTGGTTCCTCTTTCTGTGGTCCAGTGCACAACCTCGTCCATGGCCTTACTGACCACAGTTTTCTTATTTTGGCAACTCGCTCCTTACTTACTGTCCGTTCCAGCCGAGGGAGCGAGTGTGAACCATTGCAGTGCTTCATTCGGCTCTTTGTCACAATAGGGAGTTAAACAGGGGAAGAAATTGGTTCTAAAATCTGCAGTATAAAGCATATCTGTCATGTATTGTGCAGACTTAAAGATGTAGTATAATAATGGGAGAAAGTGAGTAAAGAGGATGTTCTTTTTTTAACTTTTGTAGCATAATGAATGGAGAAATATGCATGCAATTTATCTTTCAACTGGAAACCTTTTGACCTCTATGCTGCTTTGATTAGCCCTGGAATCCACTCAACATCGGCATTTGTTTTTTTTTAAGTCGGGCAGCATCTGTTCCAGCTGAAGTACAGTCATTGTCATGTTTCGGTAAAGATAGGATTAATTGGATGAAATGAAGCAAGGAGGAAATGTTTGTCCCTCTCCTTTAAAATGTTCTGATGAGATGACGTTCTGCAGGACGTCTGTTGTTCCACCTCTTCATTTTAAATGTCGAGCGATAGTTTTAATTCTTTCTCTTAAAGAATCTGCGTTTGGAAGCTGATTCTGTTGGCACTCAGACAAAAGTATTTAACAATGCTGAAGGAGTTCCTGTTTAACCCATCGTGAAATCACAATGGCTGCGCAGACATGGTTTTGACAGGTGGAGGAATTTTTTTTTTTTTTTTATGTCTGGATAACCGATAAAACAGAAAGGTGGCTTCAGATGAGGTTGTCTGATGCACGCAAATTTCATGATATCATTGTCCGTATCAGTACTATATTAGTTCTTGGCTTCACCTTTTTAATGCATTAAGTACGAAAGGTGATGAAGCAATTTATTAAATAAGAACATAGTACAGCCTTTTTGTTACATGGAAGCTGGTAACCGTTCTGTTCCTGTGAGGTTGTTTTATGTCGATCACACATAGGTCACAACATTTCCTGGGAAATGTGTTTAGAAAGCTGCATGACAGCACCAGAGAATGCAGTTGATTAAAAACAGAAAAATAAGTAAAACTAAGGACACTGCAGATGAATAGTTGCCTAAAATGCCTCACAGGTTTCTACACAGGTCACACAGGTTGTAATAATAATATAGCACATTTTTATATGGGCTTGTATTTTAAAATGCTTTACAATGAAATTAAGAAACAAGTGGGCAAATAAAATGAATGAAAGCACTGTATGATAAAATCAAGCAATTCAATAAATAAAGAGCAAGAACAATAGAATATTTAAAAGATGAAATACTATAAAGGAAGCAAGGGAACAGATGCAGTATGTAAAAGATAAGAATGAAAAACTGACTGTGGTAATGTTGCTCCCTGGCTATACTGATGCTTATGTCTAAATATGCTATGATTGCCCTACCTTACTACATTGATTTAAACATAAAACAAAAAAAATGTTAATAAGAAAATACACACATTTTCTTATACGTTGAGTGCAGTTTCCTGTAGAAAGCATTCTGGGATGATGACGTCAAAAGGTTGTCTTTTTTTCCCGCTAGAATTAGCGATGTCTTCATGTTAAGCTAATGACATTCGCTGCCATGGAGATGACTCGTTGGGCACTATAATAATTACATACAACACACGCTCCCTCTCTGTTAGCACCAGCCACCAGTTGTTGCACAGGCATCGTTGATTGTCACCAACTCTTACTTCCTCACCCCTCTGACCCTCTTCATGCTCATCATTTGCAGTGTTGTTTGCCGAGTTGTCCTTCCACCTTTGATGTGTGCTCAGGTTCAAGCTGGAATCCTGAACAGAAGCTGTTCATTTTGCCGACTTCATCATCATCTGACGAGCTACTCAGAAAAAAAAAAATTGTACAGCTGAATTTATTTGATATAAAAAAAATATTATTATTATTACATACTCATAACTGATGCCAACATTAATCTTATACAGCCGCATGTCCAAGTAGTTTAGAATGTTTCGAGTTTGCATCATTTCTCTCCTTGAGTGATTTTATTTGTGTGCTAGTTTGTATGTAGAAGAATTAGTAATGCAGGCTGTCCCCAACCATCAAGAGTCTTGTCAACCAGGAAAAGCAGTTTCAATTAGGGATGCACCGATGTGAAAATTTCGGCCGATATCGATATCCGATATGCATATCGGCAGTCACTGCCCATATCGATATTTGCCGATATCGATATATGAGGAGACAAAACGTTTTCTGTAGTGTCACACATTTATTACAGACCAGAAAAAACACTGTACATTTGAAAAGCACAACAGTGCTCTTTATTTAAAGGAAGGCTCACTGTAAAACTGTCATGTGGTTAGAGGAAGTACGGCGGAGCGGACCCGATGGAGCTCCGCGAAGGCGGCGACGTCGGCGGCCGCGGCGGAGGCGGCAGGAGGCAGGACGGCGTCCGACACCCCGGAGAAACGTTCCGCGCATTTTTTTTTGTCTTTTCGGGCGATGCGATGTGACGGAGGAGCCCGCTAGGACCAGCTAGCTTAGCGCGTCGCCGAGAGACACGCAGACAGTGACCCAACTAACTGTAGTGGTTTAACTCTGCACATTGTTGACATATCGGCCAGAATTTGTTGATATCGGACAGATACCGATAAGTTAAAAAACGTGACATATCGGCCGATGTATATCGGTTGGCCGATATATCGTGCATCACTAGTTTCAATCAAGCCTGATGCTGGGAGCCAGTGCAGGTTCGCTAAAACTGAGGTGATGTGATGTCTCGTTCTCGTTCTAGTGAAAGGCCTGGCATCAGATCCTATCCAGATGGTTCATCTGAGTAGATCCGAAAGAATCAGTTTCAGCACAGCGCAGAAAGGGCCGCTCATTAATGGATGTGCTGCTGTTTGTGGTAATCTATGAGCTCTCAGCCCAATATATCCAGACTGCTCCCTGATAGCACCAGCTACCCTGCAGGTAGAAACCAAAAGAACATAGTAGGATCTGGAAATTGTTTCAGTGACTCACAGCACTTTTAAGTGTCATAACCAGACTCAGAAACTCTAAAAAACAAAAAAAAAAAAAAAAAAACTTGGTTCTTGTTTGAATCTCTGCCACCTGCTGTGCTGTATGTGACATACTTTGCTGCGACCATTATCTTTACATCTGTAATATATTGCACTCTGTGCCAAATCGCTTTCATAATGACAATGATGAAAGATTCAGAATGACCTCAATCCAGCTGCTTTGTGGAGATATTGGAGTGAATTAAAGCTGATGTCAGCACTTCTCAACACTCTCATACACTCACCTTTGTGCTGAGGCCTTAGCTGGAACCATTCATGTCCTAACCTGAGCATTTAAAATCAGAATCAGCTTTAATCACCAAAGACCAGTTCACATACATGGAAACCTGCGGTTTTGTGTAGCCTTCAGGTACATAGACGGCCTGACAAGTACAGGAAACATTTCACAGCTATGTACAGGTGCTAAAGAAAGATGCACTTATAAATAGGGGAGGTTCATATACAGGAAACCTATGGTAGATTGGTGTGAAAAGGTCGTTTGACACCAGTGTTCATCGGTGTGAGGGGGAAAACTGTTGTCATGTGTGGCAGTTTTGGCATACAGTGATCTGAGCTACCAGAGGGGAAGGGATGGAAGAGTCAGCCATGATCTTATCTGCGTGTTCTGGACTTTGGTCTGCAGGTGATGCAGCTCTTTTAGAACTGACACAGCTAACTTTTAATCAAGTGAGGACTCTTGACATCCACTGAGTTTTTGCTCTGTCCTTGAGAGTGCCTCTTGTGCTAGTAAGTGTGGAAAGCGATGAACACACAGTTCCCTCCGCGTTAATAGTTGTAACGAAAATGAGAATATGCGTCATATTGACATGAATGCTCACTGACAACAGCCTTTGTACTGAGGCTCTGTTCGGCTACGAGGATGGAGGCGATTTCTGAATTTAGTAATTTAATTTTATTACTTTTTCTCCTGCGTCTCCTTGCAGCCCAGGGGCCTCGGCAAATTGTTTTTTGAGCTGTGTTGTGTTTGTAAATCTATATAGTGTCTCTCATAATATAGCCTTTATTGTTGTTCCTGTCTGGCAGGAGAGCAACAGATAGTCGTTTTGCATAAAAATAAATTCTAGTTTGCGGCTATCAAAGCTTCAAAAACAGATCCTACGCAACTGTGTGAAATGCTAAATTCAAGAATTATCAGCTAAGTGTGAGGTCTGCTTTTTTATAGTAAAATGTAAGCCAGATGTAGACTGTGTCCACAACACTGAGGCCTAGTCCACTTATAAAAAGAGAGAGGGCCTGTTTCCACATTGTTTTCCACCTCTAAACGCCAGCAGGTAAGCTCCCTCACATATTCTCACAGGCTCCTGTAAAGTTCCAGAGAGCAGCTAAATCATACGTCTGCTCTGACCGCAAAATGACGCATTTATTTCTGCCTTTATTGCAGCTTAACACTTAACGTGGGAAGCTTGATGATTATTCTTTCTATTTCTTTTATGCTCCAGTATCTCCAGCGTTTCCCTGTGGCGTGTTTCTGCCTGTGGCTGGAAAGTCTCTGTCTTGTGGTGAGCATCAGCTGGGCTCGGTGGGAGGTCTAGGGCAGTGCTGCGCTCCGCTGCTGTGGGTCCCTCGCTGGCCTGTAGTTGAGTGGGTGCCCGAGTGGAGGCATCCTGGCGTGGGCCGTAGGCCTCCAGGGACACGGTTTCCTGACCTGACTCCTCTGTTTTCAGCCACATGTTTTTAAGATCAACTGTATTTGTGTGTGTGTGTGTGTGTGTGTGTGTGTGTGTGTGTTTGCTTGTGTTAGGGTTGGAGCTTCGAGTCGGGTAGGATGGGATGGAGGTTTTAACCATGTAAAGGAATTTGTGCTACATAATTAATGTTTGATGTGCCACGTTCAGTCCCCACGATATTTTTAATTCTGAGACATTCGTGTCAAACTAGAGATATAACAGGGAAGTATTGACGTAACTTGGACGAGAGACCTGACAGACGCACTGGTACCCCACTAATCATTGCGTGCTGTTCTCCTTGACCTCGCGTGATGTCATCTGAAGGAGGCTGAAGGAACTGACTTCCAGGAACAAGAATGTAAGCAAACAGTGGCGTTCGAAGGAATGTTTTGAACTGTCCTGCCTGCCGCGGAGCACGGTAGCACGAGCAGCACCTGCAATGACATTTCCTCTTTGGCTCTAGCATGTTTACAGTTCTGCACACAGGACCACTGTAGAAACAAGTCTGTTTTGTTGTGACGCACTAATGTTTGGCTCAGGACGTTGTCAGGCATCCAGATGCAGGATCGGTTATGGTCTGCTGATCCACTACAAGGGATGAAATGATTAATTGTCAATTGTTCACATTTTCCGGTTCCTGAGTTTATTGGTCAGGCTGATATTGGATAGTGTGAACCTGGCATAAGCCTCCATATTTATATATATATATTTTTTTCTCCGCACAGCTGGATATTTGAGTGTTCAGATCATTGGAAGTTATTGCACAGATGTTTTCTGGCCTTTCTGTGATGTTTCTGGTCGTTTTGCTGGTTTAGCTGTCTGTTACTTTTGCTTGCATCATCCTCTTGTTTAACTTGCAAAGGGCTTTTTCATTCATTGCAGCTTATTCCATGGTCGCTCTTTAAAGTTAATATCCTGCCTCCGTTTTCATGTGCACATTCTGTCACGAGTAATGAGCACCTGATGCAATTTAAAAAAGGTAGGAATGTTCTTTTTTGGGGGGGGGATCTGACAAATCTCTGCTAATGCAAACGCAGCTGAATCGTTACACATCATATTATCACAAGAAAATGAGATTGTATAGACGCCTGAAACAAGCTGTGATCCTATTTTGATTAACTTTGCCCCCTTAATAGGCTGTCTGCCTCTTCCAGATACAGTGTTTGACATGTTTTTAGGCAAATTAGATCAGAAAGATTAGATTTTCTCAAGTGTTAAATGATTTATTTAATTCTGATGATGTGATGGCACAAACGAGCTTGTGACACAGTAAAGCAGGACTTTGTGAAACTGTATGTATGCTGTTGGTAATGTATAAAAAGCAACCTGATTTAGAAACGGAGACAAAAAGAAAGATTGTTATTAATTAACATAAATAATGAAAGGTTCACTGTGCTTGATGTTGGAGAGAATGATCGCTGTCTGACCTGCTTTTTTCGAACGACAGCATAAAATTTAAGCTCTGCCTTTTTCCATAAAAATGTAAAATACAAAGTGTGAGTGTGCTGTAACATTCTTATCTGAAGCTAGAAAACTGATTGAGGTCAATCTGTGATTTGCTGCCTTGGCCCCAGGACCGGCTGTGATCTCACCAGAGGGCTTACTGTTGCCCACAGATCCCCATGTTTTTACACGTCTTCAAACCGTTTGTCTTCTCCTCCTGCAGACATCGCGTCAAGTAAGCTGATATATGACACGTCTGTTTTTTCACGCACTGCCGAAGCTCTTAATGTGCTGGATGATGTAAAATCTCAATGATTTATTCTGTCACCTGTTAATGTCGTAGAAACGAGGCTACACATCAGCATGGAGCCTACATTTTTGAATTTCACGATTTGCTCCATCTGCGACGGGCCCACAGTTAATGCATCAGAGGAGTCATCAAATGGAAACTACTTCATGCACCCTGTGCCGTCGCACGCATGATGAAAGCTTAAGTTGCCAACACGTTACAGGGGCTGGTTTCTGATCAGGGGCTCATCGTGGTTTTGATGTTTTCGGGTGCTTGTGGGTGGTTGGAAAATTGTCACCAGTCAGTGCTTTCATCAGGGGACTGACACGAGAGTTAACACTAACATTATGTATTTGATAAGTGGGCAGTAATCAAGTAGTTAAAGAGTGTGTCGTTTCTAGGGGTTGCTACCCCAAATGTCTGAGAAGCTCCAGTGGCTGTGAGAAACACACACAAAAGGCCTTTTCACACGTTGTTTGTTTTGGGCTACTGTAGAAATATGGCAGGAGACCTGCTCCCTCAATCTAAAGTAATAAAAACCCAACAGTTCCTATTTTGATCAAATTCTAGATAAAAAAAATGGACCGCATAGAACACTCTGAGAGGCCTGGAATATGGCCTGTATATGAATACAGTGTACATTATCAATTACATTATAAGGTTTTCAATAAAGACATTGTTTGATTTTAAATAGGTTAGTGTGTTTATAATCTAAAAATGTATATGGCATTTCATCTTATATGAAAGATGAAATGATATATTCATTATATCTTATATGATTTCCTTCTAAAACCCAAGCCAACGTATTGTCTTGAGCCTGTTTGATGATGGTCATCATTAATGCAGTAAAAGTTGTTTGTATGAGTCATCAGTTTGTTTTGTCACTAGTTGCTTTTTAGTCTCTGCTGCACTCTTAGTACAGTGTGTGTGTGTGTGTGTGTGTGCATGTGTAATATCATTATTTCTGCTCTGATTCTCCTGATTCGATCAACATTAGCAGCTCCTGGGTTTTATATCCTCAGCGCTAATACCATCGGCCATCAAAGATGGCTAAAGAAAACACTGGACGTTTCTTGTTTGTCACGCATCCTGTTTGAAGTTAATTCACTTTGCCTGTTGCGCTCATCTCCCACAGAGAGAGAGGGGGAGACAGGAGCTCAATCTCAGTGCATCAGAGGACACTTTTAGCTTATGACTTCCAGCACAGTAAAATAAAGCTCTTCATGTAAAAATGTTTTATAGATGTTATGGGGTCATTGTGGGATCTGATCCTCTGTGTGTGGCAGTAATGGTTCTTATTGTGATATCTATCTATAAAGCAAGGAGCGCCTGTGTATCTGTGCATCGCATATCTCTACGTTTGGCAAATCAACCTCAGCTTTCAGATATAGCTTGTGCATGACACGATGGTGTGCATCCTTTTTTTGTGCAATTTTTTCGATAGGCTTTCAAAATGACATTTTGATCGTTAAGATAAAATCTAGATTTATGTATCATGGCACTTTAATTACAGTGTAAAGCTCTGTCTAAAAACTGATGTACTTGATGTACAGGCTGTGCACCAGTTGGTTAAAACTTTATTCATCTTAGTAGATTACTGATGCTGTTTTTTTAATCTATACTCCTGTCATAGCGTAATCAATATCTTTAGGTCTTTTATATTCTTATTTTTTAGGACAACTTGGAGTACAATTCAAAATCTACCACAGCTATGGTCGACCACATCTTTGTTCGGCTGGCACGTGTCAAGCTGTTCTGGGAGTGTTTATTATTTCATCAGTTCTATTGCTGAAACGATGATCGATAGACCAGAGAAGGGCAGCGTTTTTTGGCTGCCGCACAGCAGATAAAACAAGGCAATAAAAATGTTACAACTAAGCAATGTTATTCAAAGTAAATTGTGGAGAATAATGACATGACCAGAAAATGAGGCTTGCAGCTTGTTTAAAACGAAAATTGCAATTTGAATATAAGACCTCTTGTTTGGACACCTGCACAGGAGCTCTGTGGGTCACTTTATTGATCCAAGCAATTTTCTTCTCATCCAGTTTGTTTAAGCAGTGACTGTGCATTAAGATGGGCTGAGGTGCTCAAATAATGCCATTATTTAAATGAATGTGCTGCCCTTTCAGTAGCGCAGTATATGAGGAATAGGTCATCCTGACATATAATCTACTAACATTTCACAATATATATGATTTTTTTTTTTTGTTGACTGTTCTTGCTCTCGATCTGAACCCGAGCGGTGTTTTGTTATTGGACTTCTGTGCTAGTCACAGCTTGTCCATAACGAACACCATGTTCGAGCACAAGGGTGTCCATCGGTGCACATGGCACCAGGACACTCTAGGCCGGAGGTCGATGATCGACTTTGTCATCGTGTCATCTGACCTCCGACCGCGTGTCTTGGACACTCGGGTGAAGAGAGGGGCTGAGCTGTCAACTGATCACCACCTGGTGGTGAGTTGGATCCGCTGGCGGAGGAGGAAGCCGGACGGACCTGGCAGGCCCAAGCGTATTGTGAGGGTCTGCTGGGAACGTCTGGCGGAGCCCTCTGTCAGGGGGGTCTTCAACTCCCACCTCCGGGAGAGTTTCTCCCTGATCCCGGGGGAGGTTGGAGACATGGACTCCGAGTGGGCCATGTTCTCCACCTCTATTGTTGATGCGGCTGCTCGTAGCTGTGGTCGTAAGGTCCGTGGTGCTTGTCGCGGCGGCAATCCCCGAACCCGGTGGTGGACACCGGAAGTAAGGGATGCCGTCAAGCTGAAGAAGGAGTCCTATCGAGCCTTGTTGGCTCGTGGGACTCCTGAGGCAGCTGATGAGTACCGGCGGGCCAAGCGTGCCGCGGCTCGGGCGGTCGCAGAGGCAAAAACTCGGGTTCGGGGAGGCCATGGAGGAGGACTATCGGATGGCCTCAAGGAGATTCTGGCAAACCGTCCGGCGCCTCAGGAGGGGAAAGCAGTGCTTCACCAACACTGTTTACAGTGCGGGTGGAGAGCTGCTGACCTCGACTGGGGATGTTGTCGGGCGGTGGAAGGAGTACTTTGAGGATCTCCTCAATCCCACTGTCACGTCCTCCGAGGAGGAAGCAGAGACTGGGGACCCAGGGGCGGACTCGTCCATCACCCTGGCTGAAGTCACTGAGGTGGTTGGCAAGCTCCTCGGTGGCAAGGCTCCGGGGGTGGATGAGATCCGTCCTGAGTACCTCAAGTCTCTGGATGTTGTGGGACTGTCTTGGCTGACACGTCTCTGCAACATCGCGTGGCGGTCGGGGACAGTACCTGTGGAGTGGCAGACCGGGGTGGTGGTCCCTCTGTATAAGAAGGGGGACCGGAGGGTGTGTTCCAATCACAGGGGAATCACACTCCTCAGCCTTCCCGGTAAGGTCTATTCCAGGGTGCTGGAGAGGAGAATCCGACCGATAGTCGAACCTCGGATTCAGGAGGAGCAGTGTGGTTTTCGTCCCGGTCGTGGAACACTGGACCAGCTCTATACTCTCTATCGGGTCCTCGAGGGCTCATGGGAGTATGCCCAACCAGTCCACATGTGTTTTGTGGATCTGGAGAAGGCATTCGACCGTGTACCTCGTGGTGTCCTTTGGGGGGTGCTCTGGGAGTATGGGGTCCGGGGCTCTTTGCTAAGGGCTGTCCGGTCCCTGTATGACCGGAGCAGGAGCTGTGTTCGCATTGCCGGCAGTAAGTCAGACCTGTTCCCAGTGCATGTTGGACTCCGCCAGGGCTGCCCTTTGTCACCGGTTCTGTTCATTATATTTATGGACAGAATTTCTAGGCGCAGCCAGGGGCCGGAGGGGGCCTGGTTTGGGAACCACAGGATTTCATCTCTGCTGTTTGCAGATGATGTTGTCCTGATGGCTTCTTCGAGCCAGGACCTGCAGCAGGCACTGGGGCGGTTTGCAGCCGAGTGTGAAGCGGCTGGGATGAGAATCAGCTCCTCCAAATCCGAGGCCATGGTTCTCGACCGGAAAAAGGTGGTTTGCTCTCTCCGGGTGGGTGGTGAGTCTCTGCCCCAAGTGGAGGAGTTCAAGTATCTCGGGGTCTTGTTCACGAGTGAGGGAAGGATGGAGCGTGAGATTGACAGGCGGATCGGTGCAGCGTCTGCAGTGATGCGGTCGCTGTATCGGTCCGTTGTGGTGAAGAAGGAGCTGAGCCGGAAGGCGAAGCTCTCGATTTACCGGTCAATCTACGTTCCTACCCTCACCTATGGTCATGAGCTTTGGGTAATGACCGAAAGGACAAGATCGCGTATACAAGTGGCTGAAATGGGCTTCCTCCGCAGAGTGGCCGGGCGCACCCTTAGGGATAGGGTGAGGAGCTCGGTCACACGGGAGGAGCTCGGAGTAGAGCCGCTGCTCCTACACATTGAGAGGAACCAGCTGAGGTGGCTCGGGCATCTGCTCAGGATGCCTCCTGGACGCCTCCCTAGGGAGGTGTTCTGGGCATGTCCCACCGGGAGGAGGCCCCGGGGAAGACCCAGGACACGCTGGAGGGACTATGTCTCTCGGCTGGCCTGGGAACGCCTTGGGGTCCCACCGGAGGAGCTGGAGGACGTGTCCGGGGTGAGGGAAGTCTGGGAGTCCCTGCTTAGACTGCTGCCCCCGCGACCCGGCCCCGGATAAAGCGGAAGACAATGGATGGATGGATGGATGGACCTCTTGTTTGGACACCTGCACAGGAGCTCTGTGGGTCACTTTATTGATCCAAGCAATTTTCTTCTCATCCAGTTTGTTTAAGCAGTGACTGTGCATTAAGATGGGCTGAGGTGCTCAAATAATGCCATTATTTAAATGAATGTGCTGCCCTTTCAGTAGCGCAGTATATGAGGAATAGGTCATCCTGACATATAATCTACTAACATTTCACAATATATATGATTTTTTTTTTTTGTTGACTGTTCTTGGGATAAATGGTATCTTTTTCGTAGAATGTAGAAAATAATTTGTCAGTATTATGGTAAGATAGCCACAAAGTAGACCATTTTTCAATCTAAACTCGGTTAGTTTAAAAGTGTGTGTGTGTGTGTGTGTGTGTGTGTGTGTGTGTGTGTGTGTGTGTGTACACATGCCAAACACCTTTATCAAAAATGATTCGATTAACACAAAGAAGGAAAAAAAACACATCAAATGCATACAAACATTAACTATACTAAACTACTGAAAAATACTGAACTACAAAATTTACACTATTTAAAGGAGGTAGCAGCGGTCAAGCGAGCTATGTTTTTTATAGACCTTTAAAATAGACAAAATGATGGATAATATAGGGATCACTGACTATATTCTGCAAGATTTTGGGTGGGAAAAAAATAGGTGATAGTTTGAAATCCCTGTAAAATATTTTGAGACCCTGCTGCTAACCCTCTTGTGATCGACCTTTGGCTTCTGACCCTTTCTTTAGAAATTGTTTGCTGTAAACCAATTTGGTGTGCTAAAAGGCCTTTCCAGCTCATGCTCCTTTCACACAAGCTCTTATAGTCTTGATTTCTTCCACTCATTTGTCTAATAGCTTTTGTTGTTTGGGTGGTCTGGTATTGTTGTGCTGGAAAGTTTTATGCAACTAAAAAGCGTGTTTAGGTTGTACGTTTGAAGTGTTTGTGTGTCGGTATATCTTTTGAGTCATTCACTTGGCTGCCAGACTGAGAATGCAGCATACATATTTTTGTTCACACACACACACACACTGCTTATACACAGAAAGTGATGCTGTAGGAAGTGATCACACTGCTGGTTTCCTGATTGTGTTTTTAGAAGCAAAGCACCATAAGTTTACTGCTGCAAAGGAAATATAAGAGGTTGGTAGCAGACTGAGAAACTGTAGTATTACCAGACTGCACTGCTGGAATGCTGAAGTTTCTTTAGTAAAGGTCTGTATGAGGAAATATTCATCAGCAGTAATGATGCTGTAGGAAAAATGTAAATGCACATACTTTAGTATGTTAAAATACTCGGTTAGTTTGTATGTTTGTGTTCAAGTGACTGTGAAAGGCTTAGCTTTCATCAGAAGGCTTTCTGGCTATGGAAAAATGTGTGAAAATGTCCGTACATTGTTAAGACTGCTGTTCTAAGGAAGTGGTTTGATTGCTTGCTCCCATGAAGTCACGCTCTTCATACAGCACAGTGCTGCTCCCTTGGCCAATCTCTGAAAATCTGATGAGAAACTAGAACTGTTTTTCGTTGGGTCTTAAAGAAAAAAATACTGATTCAGCCCATTGCCCATGTACTACCTTTCTTTCAGTTTCCTGTCATGCTGCAGTCTACTTGAAGCATTCAGGAAGCGGTTAACCTTGATGGAAGATGGTAGACAGATCTATAACGGCTCACAAACCAAATGGAAAATTGAGCCGACAACCCAATGTTCAGTCAGTTAAAGAAATTGGGAAACTGGCCTTGATCGTTAGAGGTATATTTTCCCCTTTCCTGAAATCTTAAAATGCTAATTTTATATCGCTATGCATATCATGCAAAAAAATGGAAGGAAATGGAGCACTTATGTCAATAAAATGCTGCTTTTATTTTTGTTTCATCTTTGTGTGAGTCAGACAGGAATGAAATATGATTTCAAGGAGATTTTACAAGAGTCCATGGTAGCTTGAACTTGGACCTCTGTCTCTAGGCCTTCAAAGTGCTTCAAAGTGCTTCTCTGTGCACTTTACTGTGGTTTATACTACCAGTGCATTTGGTGCATTTTTATCAACCATGCATCATCTTCTCTTTCTCTGTCTCTGTCTTCTCTCTCAGAAAGTTCACTGCTGCTGAAAGCATGAAGATGACAATGATGCAAGGGGGCCGCTGCCGAAGGTGCAGCCCTCGTTAGAATCCTGCTTTCCCCCGTCCTCCAGCCTCACCTCTCCACCCGTCACCCACCACCGCCACCCTTCCCTCCGGCGCCATGGCCAACCACCTGGAGCTGATCCAGGAGCTGCAGCAGCTGGACAAGGTGCCGAGTCTGGAGAGGCTGCGGGCGGCACAGAAGCGGCGTACCCAGCAGATGAAAAGATGGGCCGTGTATGAGAAGGAGATGCAGAACAAGAAGCGCAAGGCGGACAAGAAGGGCCGCAACGCCAACAGCCTCCAGCAGTCGGAGTCCAAAAGGCACGTGTCGTTTGCCGCCAGCGTGGCTCTTCTGGAGGCGTCTGCCAGGAACGATCCAGATGAAGGTAGGGGCAGTGAAGAAACATTTCTGATTTCTGCTGGAAAAAAAAACCCCAAAAAAACAAATACTACTAGGGTTATGAGGTATTTGCTCTTGTAATGATAGCAGAAGCTGCTGCACAATTGCACTTAACAGACGAAAGGAGCCTTTGCAGATTTATTGTGGTTGTACCAAGGCAACACACTAAAATATGTGCTCGGGGGGTTTCTTCATGAGCTCCGACTCAACCCAACACAATGCCATGTGATGCCACATTTGAATAATTACTCCAATTTCAGCCTCACCTCACTACTTGGGCTAGATATCAAAATGCCATGGTCAGAAAAACACACGGTCAGCTGTGGCCGACCACTTAATCTGCCAGTAGAGCGCTCTCAATTCCAACCGTGTTTGTTCTGCTAGGAGACAATGTTGTGCCAGTGATGTTTTATCATCTGGTAATAATGGAGTTGTCACACTGAGATAAAACTCTGCCAGCCTTTTAATTAAAATTTCTATAGATGCTGCTTGGAGATGATAATTGTGTCCCTACAGTCCCACAATCCTGTTCCAGTGCTGTCAGTGATGCAGGAATGGCAATGGGCTGCTATCTTCAAATGTGGCATTTAATACAGCTCAAAACCAGATTGAAAACTTGTCAAATACTGTCCCTGGTGTGACTGTACATTCTTTGCTTCTGCAAGCAGTCTTTAAAGATAGGGAAATAGCTCTGGACTGCACATACAGTGGGGGGAAAAAGTATTTAGTCAGCCAGCAATTGTGCAAGTTTTCCACTTAAAAAGATGAGACCTGAAGTTTTCGCTTCAACTAAGAGACAAATTTGTCTGTAAAATAAATATTTGGTCACCTACAAACAAGCAAGATTTCTGGCTGCAAGAACGCAGACTTGCATTACACCATACCTACTGTTACGAATGAGGGTGGAAACATGCTTTGATGCTGTTTTTCTGCAAAGGAAACCAAGGTGACTCATCTGTGTAAAAAGGACGAATAGGGCCATGTATTGTGAGATTTTGAGCGAAAACCCTCCTTCCATTAGCCTGGGCCTTGAGGATGAAATTTTGGCTGGGTCTGTCAGCAGGACAATGATCCCAACCACACTGCTGAGGCAACAAGGAAGTGGCTACCATTTTTTAGGTCCTGGAGTAGTGTAGCCAGTCTCAAGATCTCAGCTTCATAGAAAATCTTTGGAGGAAGTTGAAAGTCCATGCTGCCCAGTGACAGCCCGAAAAACCCCACTCCTGTAGAGGAGATCTGCATGGAGGCATTAGCCAAAATACAAGCAGCAGTGTGTGGAAAAACCTTGTGGAGACTTAGAGTAAATGTTTGACCTCTGCCATTGTCACAGTGTATGTAACAAAGTAATCAGATGAACATCTGTTATTGACCAAATACTCAATTTACTGAGGACGTATGATGAAAATTACAGGCCAGGATTTTGGCAGCGTGTGTATGGCCTTTGTGAATTTCTACAAGATGTGAAACTTAAATATTTGATAAGACCAGCAGACGATGAAAAGAGCACACGGACACATTGGATAAAAAGGAATTGCTCTTTTCCTAAAAGACACCTCAGCGCTTATGTTGCTTCTGTTGCCATTTCTTCTGTTGCTGCTTCATTACACACAGATCTGCTTTTTGAAAATGTTGAAAATGAGTCTGAACAGCCTTAAATGCTTTTTTTTTTAATTGCCAGAAAGTCTGCTGAGCTACTTAGGCTTGGAACCACAATGTTGTTGCTGTTAGTGATCATGCAAGTCTTTTCAATTAGGTTTGGAAAAGCAAAAGATGCTGCAACATCTACTCTTTTATTTTCACTTTCCAGACCTATGCATTTGAAAATACTTGATCCCCATTCCAGCATTAGCATTAGCAAGCATTTAGCATTGCACTCTGCATTTAAGGTCAGCACAGTGTTATTACATGGTCAGACAAATGAAAACCTTTGTGAATCATGGCTTTTTGTGTGTGTGTGTGTGTGCTGTTTATTGAGTTTTGAGAGTGCACAGATGGCAAAAAAATCCCTTTTACAAGATTTTAAAGCCCCCTGGTATTGTGTTTACATATTTGGCAACTTGCAACAAAATTCTATTTCCTAAAGAAGCAATTACTTTAGCTAGTGTTTGTCCAGCATGTAGTCCAGTTCACACTAGTTTTCATTACCAACAAATATATCAAAATCCAGTGTCTGGAACAATTTCAACCTCTGTCATGATGATCTGGGTTTGTGACAAAAAACTCTCACAAATCCATGACAACTTGTGATGTTTCCTTAACACTGTCACTTCAAACCATAGTTATGAGCTGTTTTTTCTGTGTTTTGGGTCATTGCTGGTAACTAGCATCTTGGTAGGTCTGTGCAATTAATAGATTTTGAGATATTGTGTGTGTCGATCTCCAAACACATTTAATCAAGTTCAAATGATTTGACATTTTTCTTTACACAATACATAAAAGAGACACACATGTGCACTATATTCGCACAGTGTACAAGTGAAATGGCAGAGGAAGGGCAGATTGGTTTGGTTGGAGGGCAGAAAAAGGGTCAGAAAATGTCTTTCTTCTGGGAACGCTTTGGGCTCCGAGAATCAGGTGAAGAGCAGAGGCACGTGATAATGTGAAAGATTTTCTATAATGTAATACCCACAACTCTTGGCAGCACAACTAATTTGTTAATGATCTTAAACAAATAACCAATAATTGTGATAATAACTTTTTCCATAGTGGAGCAGCCCTATGTGATGTGCTGGACTCACACTCCACCTTTGTTTTAATATAGCATTTCCCTATAAGCTACAGAAATAATAAATCAATATAGGTTATTTTTTGCTCCTTGAATCGATTCACACATCTGAATCAATGCATTGGTCAGCTCTCCTTACTGCTGCCTGGGCACAGAACGTGTGTTATCAGCAGCATTTAATGAGGGGGACCATGAAAGAGGCGGGGAGATAAAACGAACAGCAGACTGGATGTAATGTTGCCCGTAGCTCCAGTGGCAGCTGTCTCGCTTAGGATCCTGATAATCTCCTCGCTCTCGTCCCCTCTGGTCCCCAAATGCTCCATCAAGCGTCATGACTCCTCCTGCTGTGCTGCTTTGGCTTGGTACGCGATTCGCAGGCTCTGGGCACGGATTATATTTGAAGGAAACAAATGGAAAATCATGAGGAAAATTTGTATCTTTTAAAAAAAAAAAAAATTCAATGCAGAGTTTTACATTACGGCGATTTTTCATTAATCACAACCTTACACTCAAAGATATATACGATATATTAATATTCACACAATAATAATAATAATAATAATGAGGAAACTTACCGCTAAGGTCAGAAAGGAAAGAGGCCGCCTATCACCTCCATGTCCATGAAGGGAAAGGAAGAGCTCGAGGGCGACGTAAATAAAGAAGCAGAGGTTGGGATTGACTCTGACCTGAGTGTGACTCTGCGGGCCTGGAGGCCAGGAGAAGATGAGAGGTTGGCTCGGCAGCACTGACTCCTGCTTAGTCCCGGATTGGCTGGAACGGGTGAGACGCTTCCTGTGAATTTTCTCCTGCTCTGTATTCTCCGGTTGCAGTCAGAGCTTCATCGGGGTTGACTAGAGGGTGTGTGTGTGTGTAGGTGTGTGTACACACTGAAAAATTTGTCTTCATTGGTATGCATGTTTTTTGTGTGGTAAATGGTGTTAACAAGGCACAATTTTTTCTTTTTGCAGTTCTGCATATGTTTATATGCTTGTGTTTAAGGGACTGTGTGTGTGTGTGTTTGTGTGTGCATGTTTCCTCTCTAATCTACAGTGTCCCTGTCATTATTACTTCCTCACTGGAAGCTCTGGGAACGCACACCCAGAGCTGTGAGGAGACGCAGATGCACATTTGTGTGGTCGTGAGAGAGAGATAGGTGAAGTGTTCATGTGAATATTTGAGCTTGCATGAACATAAATAAGCTTTTTTTTTATATGCTTCCAGTTTTGTGTTTGTTTGGCTGTAGCCAGAGAAACACTGAATAGGCTGGGAAATGTGGCTGAGAGATAGACAAAAAAAATAAGCCATAGAAAAGGATTGGATGGGAAGGGATGAGACCATTTCTCAGCCCTTGGGCTGCTACAGTCCTGAACCCTCTGCCCTCACATAGTGATGAGGGCGGATAGCTGTGAAATCACTGTGAAGCACCTCAGTGTGTCTCTGTGTGCCTCTCTGGCCATTGAGCCTGATAGGTTTCTCTTCAGAGAGATGCCATCCAGCAGAGGAGCAGCCAGCACGGTCACAAAGGACAGTTCTCCCTCTGTCTGTCTCTCTGTCTGTCTCTCTCTCTCTCCCTCTGTCTGTCTCTCTGTCTGTCTCTCTCTCTCTCCCTCTGTCTGTCTGTCTCTCTGTCTGTCTCTCTGTCTGTCTCTCTGTCTGTCTCTCTATCTGTCACTCTGTCTGTCTCTCTCTCTATCTGTCACTCTGTCTGTCTCTCTCTCTCTCCCTCTGTCTGTCTCTCTGTCTGTCTCTCTCTCTCTCCCTCTGTCTGTCTGTCTCTCTGTCTGTCTCTCTGTCTGTCTCTCTGTCTGTCTCTCTATCTGTCACTCTGTCTGTCTCTCTCTCTATCTGTCACTCTGTCTGTCTCTCTCTCTATCTGTCACTCTCACTACAGGCTTATCAGATATATAAAAAAATAAAACTCTGATATGATTGAAACACTCAAGACTATTTTTGTATTCCTAACAAATGTAACTATACTTGAAAGAAAATAATTTCAAGTCTTTGGTTAAAAAAAAAAAAAGATCGGTAAATATCATTATCCAAATTGATTTGAAAAGCTGTTAATCTTCATCATTTAGAATTAAATAGACACCATCAGGTCAAGTCAACATAAACATGTGCTGTCGACAAAATCATCCGAATGATTATATACATAAGTGGGCCACAGTAGCAGGGGTGAAAGGGATGTTCAGTAATCCTAAAGGAGGATTTATGGTTGTGCGTTACAGTGCAGCTATTGAACCCGTGTATGACATGCTGTAGACGCACATTAGTCTATGCATTATCCTGCACCTCCTCGGGCTCACAGCGATGGGCTGCTCTTCATCATTGAAGAAGTTAAAAACCTTGATTTTATGATGATAGTGTCCTTTTTAGCAAGGGGTCAGGGCAAACCTGGTCATTGTGCCTCCGTATCACAAAGTGAATGAAAGAATGTGAACACAGGGAGGATAAGTAAAACATGGTCCAGATTTATCAATACAGACATCTAGTGATGATTTTGGGGATATCAGTGGGTCAAATTTGACAAAATAAATCAGTCTAATGGGCCTGCTGTTAAAAATCCCATTAGGTTTAAGTATAAATCCAATTTAACTGCTCATCACTCTGCCCTTTAAATAAGATTGTGAACCTCAAACTGCTCCAGATGAACAGATCAGTGCCTTATAAACTATTAGTAGTTTAATTTATTTTCTTGATTTGTCTTTTTTTTTTTTTTTTTAAATATCAGTACAAGTAAAACATGTAAACCACTGTTTTTTTAAAGTTAGGTGACATCTATTCTATCATATAAAACAAAAGAAAGACGAAAATATTCACATTTGAGAAGCTGAAACCAGAGACTTATCTTTATCTTCAATTTAAAAAACAAAACAAAAACCTAACTGACAAATATTTTTAATTATTTGTCGCAGCTCTGGTCTCATTCTATGGTTTTCTTTTGCTGCTGCATTTGCGAAGGTTAAGTTATACATTTAACACTTTGTGACTCTAAAAGATTAGAAACGCATTGTAAAATATTAAGAATTCATGAGCATGATTGCCATTGTGTATTTCCCCCCAAGTGATGTTTTAGTTCTCAAGTCTCTTTATGGACTTTATGTGAATGTAGTTCACATCAATAAAACATGATTGTTAGGATCTACAAAGTTCTGTTAATTACAAAGTTTCCAGTTTGTGTTGTGCAGCGACGTGCTCTCCCCACCCCTCTGCTGCACTTATTCACCCACTCACATGATGACACCCAGCACATAATTGTCACTTATTTCCCACTGAAAATCATAACTGGTAACTTGATGTTGGAGAAGCCACACTTACAATCCACAATCCATTTTTAGCCATGTGGCTTTCGCCTCTGGTTCACCGCCTTTGATTCCTACAATATCCTCACCATGAAAATACAGAGGAGGAATAACTGGAGATACAACAGCCGCAAGTATCGCCTCTTGGAAGACAAATTCATATGTGGGTTCTCCCTTTTTTTCCGCTCTTTCTAGTTATTTGTGTGCAAATTAGGTCTCAGTGGAGCTTTTGTCTTCTTCTGCCGTCTTATTAGATAGGTAAGACCTTCTCCCTCGAGGCCTTAGATAGGCTTAGCTGCTCCCAGGCATATGGTCGCATCAGAGTGATTAAAATGACAAACAAGAAGAGAGAGAAAATCACCAGGTGCAACACAAATTGGAGGTCATACTGATGCGACTTGTGTTCAACAGTATGCTGACCTTCAACAGTGATGCCTCTGTAACTCTTTCCTAACATTCCTCATTTCTTACAGACTCAAGTGTTCAGCTCCTTTTGGCAATCTACAGGTATCTAACCAAATATTAAGAAATGTCCATAGTTTTACAAGAACAAGTCCATTAAAATTTGAAGAATTGATTTGCAAATACATTGTCTAAACCTGTTGCTTTGATTAAAAAGATGTATACATATATTTGTGCATTGAATATAAATTCAATGCACAAAACTATTCAATAGTGACGAAAGTCGCTCTGCAACAAGATCTCTGGATTGCAACAATAATGTCGGGCCTGGCGTTTGTACTTGAAGACACAGAAGTACTTACTTTACCAACTTTACCAGCTAATATAATCCGCCTGCAGCTTATTAATCATTCCTTTTCAATGTTTTATATTGTGCAGCACACTGATATACAGAGAGTAATTTGATGAGTATTTCAAGGGCTCGTTCCAGGCACATTACAATATTCACAATGTTTTTCATACCCAAGGCTTTATACCCACATTTATTAAAAAAAATGCAAAACCTATTGGCAGTCTTTCTTTTTTGCTCAGCACTAACTAGTCATCTGTGCCAGGATGTTGTTTATGCACATGTAGCTGATGCAACCCCTCAACTCTGACAGCTGTAGTGTTTGCTGTCTAGACTGTAGAGCTGCTGTTGGGGTGTGTGTCTGTGTGCAGCCTTATATTAATTAAACCATGGATGCAGCCTTATATTTAACAATGGATGCAGCCTTTATTAAACCATGGATGCAGCCTTTATATTAAACCATGGATGCAGCCTTATATTAAACCATGGATGCAGCCTTATATTAAACCATGGATGCAGCCTTATATTAAACCATGGATGCAGCCTTACTTTAAACCATCCACTTGATACTTGCATATGATCCCTGAGGACTGTGCTCAGAGCTGTGCACTGAGACTTTAAATTACTTGAGTCACAATGAGATCTATCAAGCACAAAACAAGCATTTTATGCTCACCTACTCCTGACATTGTATAATACTGTATCCCTCTTTTTTATTTTTTACTCCGCCATTATTCTGAGGATGAGTGTAATCATTGGTAGTATACCCGCCTCGTTTCTCTCAACAGAATTTAGCTCCTTCATGGCTGGCATTTGCAATTAGTTTTTTCTTTCACGTGATTGTTGCCTGACATTTCTAAGCAGTTGATTATCTATGTGGGATTTGTCATTTAATGTTTTAATCAGTAGCGCAACAATGATGTGCTGTACAAGGAACCTTCTAACCTGGTGCAGTGATGCAATATACATTGTTGACCCCAAACAACTTACATTTATTTGCTGTTGTTGCTATGACCAACACATTACAGTAGTATTGAGTGATGACATAATAAGTCACGGGTCCCCAAACTTTTTCCTGTGAGGGCCACATAACTTTTCCCTTCTCTGATGAGAGGCCGGGGTCAGTTTGTAACAGAAAAAGTGTGACAATTGCAGGAGTGCCTGAATGTAAAAAATGAAGGATTCTTCACAGAACATAAGTCAGAAAATAAATAACACTATTATTGAAATAAATAATAACCAACCAACATTGTCATTACTGTATTTAACACAAACATAAGGCGCACCTAACTATAGGGTGCGGGTTTTATATATAAATATATATATACACACAAAAATAGAGCGGGAGCAAAACTGAGTTTGGTGGCGCTTTATTTAAGTATTGATTACAAAGTACTAACATTTTTAATCACTGGCATGGTAAAAGACACAGACAAAACAAGCACACAAGTGTGCGTACTGTTTCTGATTCCAACAGCAGCTAAATCTCCATCAAACATTCCAGCTTCACTTTCTTTACTTTCCGTGCAGTGCGGCTCCTCGAAAAATATGCATTATAATCCACTGGAATTGGAAGCTGTGCTACTGTAGTAGCATTTTCACTTCTTCTGCTAGCTTTACTGCTTTTAATTGAATGGTGGCCATCGAAACGCTTTTCCCACTCGTTCTTTGCTTGGTGATCCACTGATCGTGTCGTTCCTCCAACTCGGGCCACCTGCCTTATGTCCTCGGAAACTCGGCTGCATCTTACATTAATCCTGAATTCTCACAGCTGCTTGATTTTCATGTTCCTCTGTATAGCTGAATACCATCAGTTTAAACTTTGCTTTATAAGCGTGTGTCCTTGCAATTTCCAGGATTGTTAAAACAACGATTCTGCATTACGCACATTCCCGCCTTAAAGTCATGAAAATATGGTATATGAAAATAAAATCTGAATGCTCTCTGGTATTGTTCAGGTGGCCAGATCAAATGTGGAGGCAGGCCGTGTCCGGCCCACGAACCATATTTTGGGGACCACTGTAATAAGTGCTTTCTTTAGTGCAGTGGGTATGGTGCAGAGACAGTACGTGTCATGTGGACACAGGAGTGCCATTTCTTTTAGTTACAGTGTCAGTTATCAGGATTTGTGTTTGTACAGTTGTACACAATGAGTCAAATACTGCAAATTGTGCTTCACATGGCCAGATCTCACTGCATGAAGGACTGAAGACTATCTTAAGCAGGGTTAAAGCCTCATGCGTCCGAAGAGCTGTCAGATATGTCAGCTCCTCAGAAAGTGAAACGGCATAAGCTCTGGTAGGTTACACGGGTCCATAGCCACTTAATAACTAATAACATCTACTTCTGTTGTGACATCACAACACAACCTATTCTTGAATGGCTTTTGTTCAGCAGCACTACAGAGGAGGCCAGACAGCAACAGAATGAGTGGGTAGTCTTATTTCAAGGTTTGTGTGTTAGAAGCACAAACGACACATAAATATTTACACATGAGAAGTGAATGTGTTTTTCGCCTTTAAAGAGATTAATACTGGAATTTTATGATTTTATTTTAGTTTATTTATTTTTTTAAATATCACAGGCTTGTACTACTCCTACGAATTTTAGAAAAAATACTATATTATGAGATTTTCAGATGTATTTTCTTTCTTTCCTCTGTCAATCTCCTGCATTATCTCTCTGAAATAACATTCTTCCATTGGCTTGTCAGACCTCGCTCCTCCTGGCGTGGCTGCTCTGCCCGGCACACACTGGCACCGCTGTGTCCTCCCTGGTTAGTTCACATGCTTCCGTCTGTGTAAATGGGGCTCATCCTGGTCATGTAACATTGTTTATGATTAACCATGCTGGTAAAATATGTAGTGTGGAGTGTAAATGTTTGTGTTGAACGGAAAAGATGCAATGGGCCATGGAATTATGAGAATTTTGGCATATTCAGCTCCATAATTAAACACATTTCTTGGCTGTGTAACTGTCACACAACAACAATGGGTCATTTAATGAATTTGAGCAGTTCGCTGACTATGGTATGTCTGCTTCACTGTGTTCTCTTCTTGCAGTGTAGCACTAGTTTTCCCCTTTTTCATTGGTACATTCCGTCTCATAAAAGCCATGTTATCATTATTCATTGCTGGGTGAGATGTGGTCTTTAGTGAATCGTACTGCATTAGTCTGTGAGCTGGCTGCATCTCCCTTCTCTCTCCTCCCTTCCACATCAGTCAAATCTCCTGGGAGAGCCCTCACTCTCAAGTTAACTCTATTTCCATGGTAACAGGCAGACATACAGAGGTCCAGGCAGTCATGGCCCAAAACTATGGGGCTGCAAAGACACAAATTATGCATCATCGTTTCTGCTCCTGCTGTTGGATGTTGGATGGAGATCATTGGAAGTTGCTGTGGCTACTGTACTAACCTTTCCTCTGATTGGTTAAAACTGATAAGTGTGTAGTTATAATTCCATCAAATCCATGGTATGATTATAAGCATTTACTGACATTACATAATTAGTCATTTTCATATGTCTTTAATCTGAGAAAGTTTATCTATAGAAAGAAAGCCAAACATGCACAACTGTTTTGTGTATCAAACTATTTACAACATCTTATTAGGCAGATAGAGAAACTGCTTTTGCTCTATGACCGAACATGCTGCTTCTAATTAGGTCCTCAGAAATTTGCACACTGAAACAAGTAAACTTCTCAAACTGCATGCAAGCCCTCCCAGGTCCTTATCAGCGACTGTGATGAAAGTGCACCTGGCTGCACGCTGGCCTGCTGAAGGCGCTTAACTAACAGTGCGAGTCAGTCCCCCTCACAGTTGTCAATCCCTCTTATGCATGTTCAGCACTTCAGCTGCTCCCATCCAGCCTCACTCCCCCACAACTCTCCAATCTCCCTCCACTAACCCATATACTGTACTTCCCTCCCCTAATGGAGAATGCGCAAACAGATTTCCACCAAAAATCCTGCTATGGGATCCTGTATTATCTATCCAGTCCCAAAACAAAAAAGCCTTTTGAGATCTGAACTGAGCTGTCACATTCAGTTTTTATTGGACAGACATGATGAAGATAAATTTGCACGTGCATATTATTTACTAAATAACCCAATTGTACTCACTGCTACACTTACCGGTAGTTATTTTAGCCAGAAAATCAAAATGTGAGTGATCACTACAGTTGGATATAGCCTGTCAATCAAGAAAAAACAAGCCTTAAAATATGAGCCTCTTTAATGTTACTTTCAAAAGTGGCACCACAATATATAGAATATAAGATGATTTTTTTCCACAAGAAAAGTTTTTTTGTTTTTGTTTATTTTAACCAGCATCTGAAGGCCGTTAAAGGAACTACAGCTCAAGAAACTTAGTCACCCTTCACTCCTCACTCTTCTAAAATGAACAATATTTGCACATTCATAGATTCAGAATTTTTGAACAAGGGTGGATTATTGACAAGGTAACCACAGTTTTTGTGTGCAGGGGACAATGCTAGACACAAATTATTACTCCAAACAAAGGATTTGTCTATCTAATATGATGTCTGGAGGGGATCTTTAATGCTATTGCCTCAGACTTGTCGGCCACTTGTGACTCAGTAATTACAGTCAGATTTTTATCTCCTGGTTTGCTTTGTGGTTAACTATCACCACGTTGTGTTCTTCGGTTACTGGCCACCTTAATGCCGTTTAGCAAGCAAGCTGGCCTGAATCTTATTAGATGGAGCACTGCTGCATAATCCAGAATATTATTTAGAAAAACAATATTTATGTTGGTCTCCATAATTGAACATAGTCTTTCTCTTTCTTTTACTCCTGTAGATAAAACACATTTCCGGACATGAACATTACTATTGAAAATGTGCAATTGTCGCTCAAAGGACATTTAAATAACCATTAGTCTGTCTCAAGGAAACCAATACTCCTTTGACAGTGTCAAATCAAAAGAATCTATAAAATGGTGGGATAAATATTTATCACAAAACAATCAATGTGTCCACAAATGTCCTCAGTCCGCCTGAGAGATTGTCTGTTAATTATATCATCAGACTTCTGGAGTGAATTCCAATCATCGTTACAAATGAGATCAGTGAAGAACGTGATGTTTGTTTGGTTCCAGTGTTAATTTGCTAACAGTGACCCGGAGGACACCTGCTGCATTCCAACCCACTGTCTGTCTACTACATCTGTTAAAAGCAGAGTAACATACAATTAAAGTCCCTTAATAGCTTATCATGTGCGAGATAATTATAACGCACTGTGGAATGCTAATTATATCACTGATCTTCTCTCCTAACGTCCTACTAAAACCAATGTCATTTAGTTGCTACTTATGGACATGTGGCCTACTTTCTGCACCACCCACAGGAAAGCAGAAAAGGCTACCTTGCCTGAAGAGTGTTTGGAACATAATCAAGTTAATATTCTGAAAAATGCTGCATGTTCCGAGAGCAGAGTGGCCTGAAGCTTATTCATCTACTGTACATCCAAAAGGCCCCAAAAGCCCTCAACATTCTAAATATAATTTCTACTAAAAAATATACTTATTTGAATGTATTTTTTTCGCATTTCAAATGAAAAATTCAAATACTTTATGATGCATTTAAAAAGTTGATAATTATTCTGAGTTTTAATGTTTTATTTAATGTCCTGCTTAGTGTTTCCAAACCTCACCCAAAATATAGTGAGCACATTAACATACTTCTCAGAATGCATGCTAAACTAGGTCAAACCCTCTAGAAAGCCTTTCTTATTACATGGGGGGAAGTTGCATTGTTGGAAACACGCCTTCTTTTCCCCATGTTGAGATAAGGTATGAGCATAGACGTTAATACCCACTTCAGTTCTGCACACACATATACTTTAAAGTCAAGCTGGATTTAATTTTGCTAAGAAATTAGTACAGTGACATTTTAGGTATATTGCGTCAATCATTCTCCCCTCTCATCTTTGTAATATAAGGGATTTCTGCTTTCCTCACTATAGCAAAGAGAGACCCTCTTTTGTCTACACACACACACACACACACACACAGGGTCCCTTTCATATCACATACTTTACTTGATCCTGATTTCAGTGGAGATTCCACCCCTATCTGTGACGTGATCATTGCCTGTGAGATAGAGGCCTACAGGGTATCGGTATGAGTCAGCATCCTGTGCTGAACCCTCACAGTCAGAACATCCACACAATTAACTGTGCTGTACACTCGGCTCACAAAAAAATGTTCATTTTTTTATGATGTGAAACAAGCAGGTGTTATGTACCTTGTACCTTCCTTTTGCCAGCCTGGGAGTTTAAGCATGTCAGCAGGTTGTGTAGATCAGAGGATTCATGCTGGTAATGTGCTGTGATATGTCAAGTTCCCACATCAATTGACTGACAGGGATTTCCTGAACAGGAATAGGTAGGCTCATCTAAATACATCTTAAAATGAACTCTCTGATAGATCCTAATCTGTGTACCTGTAGAAATGGAAGGTTATAGCATTTTCTATGGAAATGAGAACTTTTTCTACAGAGCCAGATGGGTGATGACACAAACCAGGCGTGTGGAAGGACTTTCAAGTTCACTCATTTACATTTTTGTCTCCCATTCAAACTACTCTTAACATGGAAGTTTGAAGACAGCCATGGCAAATAATATAAATGCTGTGACTACATTAAATACACCATAGATTGAGCAATTACACAATCCAGGTGTAGTGGTGATTATCTGTCATCTTCAAACAGCAAAACAACACGATATAGATTTTCTGTTTAGTTAAAGGATCCTGATTACTAGGGGATGGTTGTCTGGTTGCAGGATATTGATTTTAAATACAAAGTGACCATTCAGAACTTATTATGAAGCACACACTGGCATCCCCACTAGTGATTGTTTAATAATGAGTTGTTGTAAAGTGAATAGAGGTTTTTAGCCACTTTAGTCTCTATTATTTCCCCGCCTGATATTTGGAGCACTTCTCAGTGACAAAAGTGCATGAAACTCTCCTGTTTGAATCAACAGTGCAAAAGTTGAATATTTTGGATACAAAGTAACTGGTTATTTGAATGAAGATAATAATAAAAACAAGTCTATTATACAAACCTGTGTTCATGAAAAAAATAGCGAGCAGCATTTCTGAAAGAAACATCCAATCTCACAGATCCTGGTTGAAAAAAATTCGATTACAGTTTTTAGAAAAGTGATTTGTATTTTGTGCATCTTAAATCAATTAAACCAAATAACTTTGCATTCAGATTGTGATCCAGTTTTTGTATGGATTTAGAGATCATAGCTTTTGGTTTTACTCACAAAGGCAACAATGATCATTTGTAATTTTCGCTGACAGCCTTTTATGCTTTTATAAATAGCTTCTTCTCCACATCAGCACCTCAGTAAACACATGGTGCAGAACACAACTCCTGTGACCTTTTCTCCTTATCCTAACCTGAGGGCAGAGTTACTGTTGCACCTGCCTTGTCTAATAGCCGTTACATAAACGGCTTCTCATGTAGAAAATGTATTTAGCAAAAACAGATACAACAATGTCAAAGCAATGTAATGCATCCAGGATTGCTGAAGATTCAGCTGTGGCAGCTGTTATCGACTGTCTTTCTACATCAGACATGTGTAAGAGATCTGTCTTCTATTTATCTATAGAGTGTGGAGCATCTCTGTCTGTGACTCTCATATCTCTCCGTTTGTCAGATCAAACTCCACTTTCAGATATATTTTGCACGTAGCACAATAGTGTGTATCCTTTTCTGTGAATTTTTTTGGTCGGATGTTTGTATAATTTTTTTTGAAATTGTTTGGATGGATCTACAAAACATCACTATTATCGTAAACGACACGAATCCTGTAGAGTCAGTCATTGGCTTGGGATGTTTCTGTGTACAACACTTGCACACTCGATCCTAATCATGCACGGCACAGTAAGATAACAGGAAGGAAGGGTGTGTATCTCTTCCTGTGCTGTTTGTTGATGTTTTTTTTTTTTTATCATTTGGGAGGCATCTTTTCCAGATCCCTCTCCTCCCTCGATGGGAATTTATGGGGACCTGCCCAGGAAGACATACATGAGATTTCTGTAGTGTCGGGCTGCTGGCTTGTGGAGTGGTAGATAATCACCATGGTGACCCTTTGAAGCAATGAATAGTTTTCTGTTTTTTTTTTTTTTTTTAAGATTTTGGTGTTTGTGTGCGTGCTCGGTCCCATAGGGTGGTGGCACAGACAGATGGGAATCAGTCGTCGTTTGTGTCGGCAACTCTTGTTTTATTCTCTCCCCTCTGCGTCTTACTGTCTGCCTGTGGTAACGCCTTATTTTATTTTCCTCACTGCCCTTTTACGCTTTGTATAATATATATATATATATGCTCCAAAAGTCCCGTTTGTTTTAATGGTCGAGATAAAAGTACATAAGTTTCCAATTTTTATGTGCCGTTGATCTTTCGGCTTGACTTCTAATTTGTCGAACAGTTTGTTTTATGACCAAACCCTGTGAAATAATACACAGCTGTTCTGTAATATGGTGAACATGGTAAATAATTATACCTACTAATCATCAGCTTGTTAACTATCATTCTGAGCATGATACACACTGATGTGAGTATCTACCTTAAAGGATGACTTGTACCCAAATACAGTCAAACCTCACAGATTGCAGCTGCTACTGTGACTGACTTTTTGTAACTTTATGTTTACTTGGATAAAAAAATAATTGACTGAATAGTAGTTGCATCTCTCATACAGTTTGGGCACAGATGTTATTGATTGAGTGCCTCCTGGACGTGTCTCCTGTTGCTGTGTAAACACATATTGAGGTGATAATTGACTGATTATTTTCTAAATTACATCACAAAAGCTTCTAATTGGCATCCAGATTGTAACTGTGATATTGGTGCTATTTGATATCATGTATTGTCCCTCGTGTGTAAGATTATGTGTCTGAGAGTGATCGGGTAATTGCAATATGTTAATTAGTAAAAGCCACTCAAAGGAATTTGTTTGTTTGATGGTGGCGTTAACAATTACACGTGCCCTCTTTTCTTGTTAAAGGACGGAATGTTTCATTCATCGATCATGCAGCAGAGGGGGGGGAGTGTTGATGTTGTGTTATGTGGGTTAGCACCATAAGCAAGCGTGAATGACAAATCACCTCTTAGCAGTTTGCCCTTGGAGCTATTTATTACAGCACACCCAGAGCTCACGTATAGTACATACATTGTATAGCAAGATATAACCAGAACTCGCAATCATTTTTATACAAGTTGATTCATGCATCTTTCAAACATATAAACTACAGAGATAAGAAGCTGCTGTTTGAAATATAATTTAAAATACTACCTAGAAAATGAATTAGGTATTCTGACATGTTGTATATTCTATCCTCACTAACACATGGTACTGAAATGCATTGAAAGATAATACACATCTAAAACATACAACAGAAACGCCAGTGGTTGCATTATACAAGAAATAATTTTTTGCTGCTAATGTTTTTTTTTTATGTTTTGATAAGAATAACAAATTTCAAAGAATATATCAGTCAATATCTGACATCCTCTGAACTTGTTCCAGCAAGGATTTATTTGTCTGTCTGCTTGTGTGTCTTTGTTGAAGCCCATTTGTGATCTGTTCTGACAAAGATAAAAGGTAGAGAATTCAAATGGAAAGCACAAATTGAGCCTGACCGATCGAGAGGTTGAAAACTACCATTCTGGATATTAAAAAAAAAAAAAAATCCATCATACAATGTGCATTCAAAAATAATAGAAACAAATCTGAGCAATACAACTCCATTAATGTTAAATTTGAGCCATCTATCTCTTTCCCCCCCCAAGCCGTTTCCTTCGTATCACCCTCACAGTCGGATGCATCACACCTCATAACTCAAAAAATCCATTTCATCTCACCCAATGCATTGGCACCATCCAAAAAAGCAATTCAGCATGTATAGCAACCGACTTCTGCCTTCGAACGGAAGCATTAGACAATTGTCACTGTCTGATTGCTTTCCTGGAATAAATAATCGGGAACCAGAATGTGTTTATACCGCGCTGGACTCATGCAGAGAAAGATGAAAATGAGAAGTCGTGTAAAATCAATCGGTTCCATTCAAATAACTTCAGGTGTTATTGTGTCTTGCCGTACTGTGCGCGCGCACGCCTGCATGCGTGTGTGTGTGTGCGTGGATATAAATAGCTGGGTGTTCCAGCCTGGGAACTGGGCAGTGACAGGGTGGTGTTTATTTAGTACTGGTGTAGACTGAGTCTGTCACTCATTTATATATTTATATATACATGTTTTTAGTCATGATGAAATACAGTGTTGTTTGGGCAGAGTGTAACAGATATTACATCTGTTATCTGATCAAAGTGTCAGAGCTGCTGAGAAATTACATTTTTCAGTTCGTTTTTTTTCTCAGACCCAGATTTTGGATTCTGTTCTCAAAAGTTAGCGTCCGTGACGTAGAGGGGCTGTTCAATTTCTTCAGTATTTTTTAAGGCATTTTAAAGCTTGTGATTTGTTTCCCTGATGTGTTCCTCAACTATATATACAACGAATACCCCTTATACTCAGATAACAACTGTGGTTGCCTGGTACTGTGCTTTTATGACTGTTACACCCATATCTCATATTTTGTGGGTCCCCAGAATATCATAAGAGGCTAGTGTTTAGCAAGCTAATAATGTTACGTACACTAAACTGACACACATGGGTCGGTTTTATTGTTTGACTGATGTTTAATGTTCAGCAGCTTTTGGGAAAAATACTACTGTGTAATCTTTTTTTTTAAGAGGTGCAACTGTATTAGGCTCATTTTATTTACATTATTATTGGTGATAAATGCATGTCTGATCATTTTAGAAAACAGAAAGGTCAATTGTTCTCAGCTTCTGTGTAAGGTTTTTTTTTTCTTGATTTAAAAAAAGAGGAGTACTTTGTCATTGCAACCAACACCTAAGCCTCCCTTATCCTTATATTATTATTTTACAGACACATTTTAGCATTGATTACCTTGTATGTAAAACTGTGGTATAATTACGGCATTCTTGGCTTTTAAATTCCGGAAGAATGCATCACAGTGATCTTAGTTTTGCCTTTTCTGCTTGTTAATAAGGGCTTTTCCTGTTTATTTGTAACATAAATATATATTATAGCCATTTATTGAGAGTTACAAACTGGCAGAAACATGGCTCAGGGAAGAAATAAATAAAGGCAATCAATTATTTTCAGGAAAGCCAGTTGGGTCCTTAAAAATGGATTTTTTTTTTCAAATGCCATTTTAAATTCAATTTTTTAGTCTATTCTCACATGCAACTCCTTCTTGGGTCTGTTAACACATAAGAGGTTAGTGCTAGTAATAGTTAGGGTGTGTAGTCGTGCAGCAAAGATTAGCAGAGACGGACAGTCGTGTCAACCTGGCCTTCCCAGCAACGTGTTTAAATATTTCCTGTATTGTTACCAGGTTTAAGCTGATAAATTTCCACAAATATTCCAAAGATTTCCCAGATAAACGGCTCTGGCTTGAATTCATACATTCCCCTTCTAGGAAAATGGCTAGGATATTTATTAGAAAGGCTGCACGTGTGAATGGGGCTGCATGCAGGCAGACTGAACCTGTACTGTGTATGTAACCCGCGCCCATGTCTCCCAGCACTCACTGTAATATTTCACTGCTTCCCGTGCTTACCTCTTACTAGAGTGCATGAACGGTGAACCATCAGTCCCGCTGCTCCAGGCGGCTGCGGTAGCTCATTTTGTTTGGTTGGTGATGTGACTGTTGCTGAGCTGCCGTGTTGTAGATAGCTGTGATAAATACTGAACATGTCCTGCCATCTATGCTCTTTCACCTTCCACTTCTACTTTGTTCTGCGTTATAAAAAATGTGCTCCCTCAGCGGCATCGTGAGGAGCGCACAATGCACAATGGGCTTCCAGAATGACCCTTCACTATTGTCACACTTCAATGTAACCTTAGACAAAACTCTTGTGAATACATACTAACTTTCCTAATGTTCAATTTCTATTTGTGTTGCTCTTCATGACCTGCCTCAGGCATTCTTGTCTTAATTACCTGCCACATAAGAATGCAGTTCATGGCATGTGCGCTCCTTGAGGAGCACAAGCTGTGCTTAACCTTAGAATGATTTTCAGATAGCACAATACTATATATGTGTATGGACTTGCACCCGTTTGTCTATTTTATACAAAGTGTAATTTCCACTGGGGATGTGGGGAACATGCCCCAACCACTCTGCACACTTTTACGGTTTCAGTTTGATTTACTCACTAAAATATCTCTAAACAAAGTCTTCTGACTGTCCAGCAGACAAAGTCCAGATGAAGGGAAAGAGGTGTTGATGATGACGTTGCCTTACTCATTACCAGCTGCTCACAGCAGTTCAACTCTTCACAGCTATAGATTGACCCTTCCTAGGTCGTGACCCCTCTGTGCTCCTGTAACAGCTGAGCTGTCTGTGAACAGGTTTCATGTTTTATGATAATTTTAAAGGACCTTTTAGAGGCCTGCGTTGGAAATCTGCAAAAGGTCAAATGGACATAATGTCTGTATATAGTTTTTCTTGAAATCACGCTTGTCCTACAGCAGCAGTAATTAAGGTGGGCAGGGAGATAATAAAATAAGGGACTGTTTCCTTGAGGTAATGTTATAAATACAACACACAAATCAGGCGCCACTTCTCTATCAAGGAACACAAACATGATTTTACTATTGTTATGATAACCAGTTTTGTCTGGTTTGCTACATGAATAAATGTCTAAAATAGCAGAAGACTTTCAATGTTAGGTTCTATAAATAGATCAATGCTGTTCAGAGCTGTGTGGACTTACAGCTGTGTTTGTCTCGCTGTATCTTGTTCATCGGTACATGATTCTGTCAGTGTAAAGGACAGATGTGATATTTACCATCCCAAAGCGCTCTCATCTCCTTTGGTCTTCAGCTCTATATGTCTGTGACATGAAGGCAGACGGCGACCCTGCTAAAGACAGGAAATCATGAATAATGGCGCTGTGAGGAGCTCTACGATCCACCTGCGCTTCCCGGTCATGCTGGCGGTTTCAGCTGAGCTGTCTGGAGTCTGGGCTGCAGACCGTGATAGCTGATATTTAGTGGATCAGGATTCAGGAGGGCTTTATGTGTTCTGACAATGAAGCGGGCAAACAGTGTAATCCAAAGCATCATTACATCATCCCTCCCTTACCATCACTCACCATTCATCCATATAGCCAAGGTCAGTGGGGTAACATCCTGGCAGGGCAGATAATTTGAGAGATTGAAGTTCCTGCAGAGACGCGTCACGATGATGCCGTATGATTAATGGATTGCAAATGAATCGGCTATGTCACAGAGTAACAAAAGGTTAAGCCGAGATGCACCTGTGTGTCAGCAATTAAGAGGAATGGGATAGTTTGGAATCTTGTCATGCTTTTATCCAGCGTCTGTTGTGTTTGCAACAAGCAGAAAGTCTGATCCTGCCTGCACCTGAACAGCACCATCTGTTTTCTCTCTCTGTGTTTTTATTTGTGCAAGTGAAGCATGCAGTGAACTGAGACCTCCGATGTTTTGTAAAAGGAAATGGAAAAGAAATGGTGTATATACGTAGAACTATTTGCCAGACTTTCATATCTAATGTGTCTCTCCATCTTTCTTTCCTCCAGTTCGCTACCTGCTGAAAAACAACGTGGGTCCAGACCTTTGCAACGAAGACGGCCTCACTGCCCTGCATCAGGTAGGATTGATTCTGTTTCTCACAGACAAACAAATTGCATTTAAAATGACGGGAATGATTCACAAGCTGTACTATTTATGGGACATTCAAAATACTCGTGACTATTTTCGTCCGAAACTGGGACACTGATGAGCCTCTGCCTTTTCTGAAACCGAATATGACAGAATCTCCTGGTTTTGCCTCGATGGCTCTTTTGTCGAGCAGTACAACATCATAACTCTTACTAACTATACAAACCCATCTTACATTGATGTAATCTAATTATATTATTTCCCGGTTTGATTCATTTGCAGGGTTTTAAATTACAGGCCTTGTGCAGACTACAAAGGTTTTATGTCTCTGAAAAAGAATTACACTTAAGAGCGAGGAATTGAGTTCAGTATTGGGGAAATTAGTTAATGGTGGTGAAGGGAATTAATAGAGCGGGGTCAGGCTTTTCACTTGCTAATAAGAGTCATTACTACTGTCTCGATAAACAAAGCTGTTCACCTCATCCAAATCAATGCCTGGAGATCTCTTTGCTCATAAAACCGCTCAGTTGTCTGTTTGAATAATGGCTCATTACATGTCTCATTTCATCACAAATCAACCAAACTTCATTTTTTTTCTTTTTCCTTCAGTCTTTTGTGAAATTCTCTATTTACACATCTAGTCAGTCAGTGACATACAGTATATGAATAAAAACTAGGCTTATCATTCTCTATTTTTTTTATCATCTATAGCAAGAAGCTGTATGTATGTAATGCACTTGAGTCTGACCAATCAACTTTCGTTCCATCTCCCAGCTATATATCTGACCACCAAGACGAGTGAATGCTCCTGTTTAATCCACTGATCGAACCACAGCACACAAACTATAGGCTTGAAAACACCTATGTTTCATTGTTAAATAATTTGTTTTAGAAACCAGGTAACTTAAATGAACGCTGAACTGAACAGCTGTTAAAACATTTTCTCTTTTACAGTGTAACATCAGTAGCTGAAAGGGTCAACTCTCAATTTTATTGTCGTTCATAAACCCACATCAAGATGTGGATGGCATCTTTATAGACAGAGAAGAAGAAGGACTTTACAGTGTAAAAGAGACTCCACATAACCCCTGAAGTAGTCCCATTTAATGTAAAATAAAACAAATGTGAAGGATGGCGGTCCATCTTAAAACATTTCAAATGGATGTGACGCTCATTTATTGAATCAGTTCCTGCTCTGGTTTCCATCTTGGCCGCTCCTGCCTCTCTTCTCATTTCTCTCTCTGTGCGGTTTCACTATACCACGGAGAGTTCATGTACTCTCTCCTTCTTTTGCTCGTGTGTCTTCCCTCTCCCTGTTGCACCTCACCTAACAGGCCGTCTCTCCTCTTTCCCCCTCGGCTGCATCAAAGCCTAATATTCAGGCTCCCGCTGGTAGGCAGTGAACTAAAGAGAAAATTGAAGTCCATCAGTCACCGCCGGTGTGGTTTGTGTTTTAAAAGCCGTGTGCTGTCAGCTCCCAAAAGATCAGATCGACCTTTCGGCTTTGAATGTGCGTGTGCCCCCGCTAATCTGCTATTTGGATTGGTCAGCCTGCACAGCGTCTTCAAGACCTTTTCCCTTCTGAGAGACACACATGTGCACACTGCACACACAGATTTTTGTCCCGTTTGCCAGAGGCTAGATTAAGGACTGACATAGAACTTGAGATGAGGAATGAGTCACAAACACACACACACACACACACACACACACACACACACACACACACACACACACGTATAGCAGGGGCTGAGATAGATGAAAGAAAGTGGTGGTGATGGTTCTCTAAATGAGATGTCATACCTGAGGTTGGTCTCGCCTCACTGATTTGAGACATTTATCAGTAGACTGCTTTAAAGGGCTTTATGTTCCTGCCAGAGTGCGCACGCACGCACACAACCACACACACACACACACACACACACACACATACCTCTATAAACTTAAACACAAAATGTCAGACGTTGAAAAGAGAAACACCTTGATAGCTTCAGATAGGATGGAGAATGTGTTATTTTCTGTAGGAGGTTGGCTGGGTCATTTTGGGCTGATGTAAGGGGTAAAGGGAGCCTTTCTTTTCAATAGCAACACTGTTGTTTGTGTTCAGACCATCAATATGAAACCAAGAATACAAACCTTTGACTTAAACAGATTCCTTTTTCATATGGACAGAGTAGTTGCACCATTTACCTCTGTCACAAAATTTGATCAACTTTGTCTCAGTTTGCATTGATATAACTCTCACCTAATCACGTTAAAATGCATTACTTACCTGTACCAGGGATTCAGTTTATCTTTTTTTTCAGAACCAGAGGAGTTTTCTGCAGCCTGCAGATTGTTTGCTTTCTCTCTTTTGCAGGTTTGTGTTTATCAGTTTTCACCTAAATAAACTTGATTGATTGGTGATAGTTCTTGTATACTGTATCTTATCAAAATGCATGAATAAAACTCTTAGAGGAAGTTGGGCATGAGCCGTGCTCTGCTGCTTCCTCTGGTCTCTTATGGCCTCACTATGCTTCTCTGATCATCAGAAAGTTCCAGAGCTTCTTCCCCCCCACGTTCCAATGGTGTAAATAGGGGAGACTCCTTTTGGCAATAAGCACCCTCTTCATGGAACGAGGTGTGAAACAAACTTCTCTCTCCAGCCCCCCCCCCCATTCTTCACACAATTATTTCTGTCAATTTCCATGTGTACAAGTGAGTGCCGCTCTGTGAGTTTCTTCCAGGAGAGATTGTCCCAAAGTGTTTGTTATTCCCAGTTGTGGCGATTTATCGCCTCTCGCTCATCACGTCTCTGTTGCCTACATCAAATTCTCAAGACGTATATAAACAACTTTTTCTTTGTTTGTTTTGTTTCTTTTTTAACACATAGCCAAAACCACTGTTCACTGTTTTGCTCTGATAAGCCTATTTGTGAATTCTGTTCTAAAAACATGAAATATATTTCAAACTGATTCTCCTCAACTAAACTTCAATATCAGTTCCTGAACTTCTGCTGCCTATTCACATAAGAGGAGCAAGCAGGCATTGTGCTATTTGACAGTACCTCCTTGTTCTCTGTTCACCCTCACACAGACAAAAACACATCCAGCGTCCTCTTCGCTTTACAGTTGCGTTCCCCTCTCATCTCAGAACACACCATTTTATTCAATGGTTGATTCTGACACGTACCCTTGGTTATTAGACATATTGCCATTCAGTACTAGTCTAAAAGTGCGGATACACTTTACCTTTTCAGGGAATGGGAACGTCCACCAAAGTTGCGCTGTAATGATCATATCGATCTGGGAAGTTATGAGAATATTTCTTAATGTCAGCTCTGCCAGCATCTCACTACTATGTTCTTAGATTCAACTAAAATTGAGTAATTACCATTCCAGTCTTGTAGCACCTGCACAATCTCTTAATGTGCTTTAATTTATTCTCCAGGGATATGATTTAGTGTTGATGCACTAGAGGTAAGAGGAGGAAATAATATGCAACTGTGGGTAAATCCGTACCTGAGCCCAGAAAAACCTCAATAAAAACCAATTTTTTCCCTCACCAGCTTAACTTGGCCTCTCGAGATCCTACACTGAGACGCTTTTCCAATTTTTTTTCCCCTAATCCAGCGTTGTCTAATTGATTTGCATTATAGCCCCTTTCAGTAAAATTTAAAGCTCTGCTCTCAGACACCTGGTTCTGCTCTCGCTCACTTAACCTCTCTGTATTTTGGCTTCTGGTGCCAGCCGTCGCCGACAGGGCTCCTGGCACTTGCCCCGATCGTACTTCAGGCTCGCCGTTCATTCAAAGTCTCTGCCTTATTTCCTTGTTCATAGCGCTGCTCGACCCAAGGTACAGTCCTCTCATCCCACTCCTGACTCCCAGTAAGACTGTAGCTGTTGTTTTCCAGTAACACAAGAATAGTCTGCGCCTTTGTCAGAGCCATACTGTTGTCCCTGTGTGAATAGTTTTCATGAAAGGCACATTATTTCCTCTCTCGCTTCTTTGTCTTACTGCCAGGAGAGGGGTGAGAGGGGTGGAGCGAGGCTAGGGGCTTAGTTTAGTGTCTAGTTAGGATGTGGGTGCAAATAAAAAGAGATCGGCCTAGCAGCCAGCTAGCAGGTGGGCGGGTGTGTGTGGGTTTGTTCGGTGGGAGGTTAGGAGATTAGCCCAGTTGTTAGTTAGTGTGTAGGTTGTAGTCTCGTGGGTTTTTCTGAAGACATCTGTCATGCTGCAGGCTGCAGCCTTACATGAGCTCACCCTTAGCGGATCGGATGTCTCCGATAACATGCTCTGATGTCTTTTTAGAGGGTTCTTCTTGTCACTTTAAATGAGGCTGCTCATTTTTGCTCAGAAAATTTGCTCAGGAAATTTAATCCACTACAACTAAAATGTTCACTCCCATGTACATGATGCAACAAGGAAATGTGACTCATGCCCCTTTTTCTTCTTTAAGAAAATTAGTTGTCATTGCTGTAAGGTTGGCATGATTTAACACCGGAAGTAGTTGACACGAACAAAGCAGCCACCGCAGAATTCTACTTCTGCTTTTAACCGTTAAAAACGAAAGGTCACACACTCTTTTTTTTTTTTTTTTGGTCCTACTTGTTTATTCTGTCTCTTGTCTTCTTTTTTCGAGCATCTTTGACAGGAAATGCCTTTCACACTAAGCACAACTGACTTGTCTAGAATTTTTTTTCCCCCCCCATTACTTCTTCAGAAAAGATTTGCACATGTACCTGCCTCTGTGCTTAGTGACTGGAACATGGCTCTTTGTAGTTGTCATGCATTTCTTCTTCCCTTTCAGGCACTGTGCCTGCTTTTCAGTATCACGTAGCTCTTTTTCCTTTGTATAGATAAATATGAGATTTTTCCTCTATCTTTTAATCTCCACTACTTCAGAAAGAATGTTGGGACGGGGCGCCCCATGGCCTAACTTCTCGACTACAGGATGCTGTTTTTTTTTCTTTTTTTTTTTTGGATGATATCATGTCTCTCTCCCTATCCTAAATGTGCAAAACAGTTGTCATATAAGCATTTTAATTAAACATGTAAAACGGTTTTTAAAAGCTGCTGTGTGCATACTTGCAGCACAGCTAAGGTGGTGTGTGTACCTCAGGATGTTCATGTTTCCAGTCAGCCTACATCTGTTGTTTCTGTGCTATACTTCTCTTGTCAGTCTTCCCGCTATCTGACGTTTGCATCTTTGCACTAATTTCATTTCCTCTCTCTGTGTTGTGTATTAATTTTCTGTACTCCCCCGACACTCCTCGGTCAGAGCTTCTTCATCTCAGCAGCCTCGGCAGCCACCGCTACAAAAACTCCAGAGAATGCACACAACTCATTCTCACTTACGTGGGTGTGCTATTTTTTCTATTTGCTGTTAAAGAATTTAACAGCATTTTTTTTCCAGACTCTAGGAAATCAGAGGCAGTGTCTTTATTTCTTTTTCTGCAGGTTTGTTTTTTCCAGTATTTAATATTCTAAAACCAACGAAAGCACAGCTTGTCTCTAAAAGGTGATAACAGGAAGACAGGTCTGTAGTTGCTGATTACATGCTCACAATTTCCTTGGTATTTTTTCATTTTGTACCTCTTGTTTGTGCCTCTCTCCGTATTAGTCATAGTCCATCGATCCCTGCTATTCACACATAGTAGACACTTCTAGAGAAAGTACATTTCAGCTAATCCTTTGTAACTCTATGGGAAAAAACACTCCACTTTCTACCCCTTAACATCTTGAAGTGGAAACAGCAGCATCTCTAAATCAATAATTTCAGTCCTGATCCTTAGGACACTTATAGAGCCTGATCATTACTTTGGTTTTAGCAATCTGGTCAGAGAGTGAATTTGTGCCGCGGCTTCGAGATAATAAAGTAACTGCCTGGCAGGATAGAAAATCAGTCAGCAGCCCGTTCTCAGACATGCACGTCGATACATACTCTAATTGTGGTGGCAATTTGACTTTTTGGTCCCATGTCTAAATAAGCAGATTAAGTCGCCTTGACGCAAAAGTCATGACAGCAATCTTACCAGGTCGGATCTTGTGACATTTCTGTAACACAAGTCTGAATCTGTTGAGTTCATGTGAAGGCAACATATCCAGCAACGCTGTTTAAACAACATTTTAAAAGGTACCACTTGTGTAGGCAATAATACTGCTTCATTTTAGCGACGGTACGCATACATCAAAGTATTATTTCTTATTCATTTTATTTGTAAGCAATAACACAATAACCCTGTTAAATTCTTATTTCAATCCTAATGTAAAGGCTTCAGTATGGTGAGTAACATGTCGTATAACAAATGTTAATAGTAACTGTAACCATAGCACATATAGAGAAACCACAAACCAACTGTTCTTTCCCTCCTGAATATGGGCTATCAAAAATGACTTTTTATCACACAGACCTTAAATGATTCTTGCTGTGTATTTTTTGCATAAATTTATACTAGGGCAACAAATGATTGATGGTATACTGTACATATTATATTAATATAAAAGTCCAGAACTAAAGATATTTAATTTGCAATGACATAAATCAGTAGGAAGCAGAAGATTTTCTTAATGATTTTTCCTGCAAACACTTATTATTTGAACAGCTACCACATTCACATAAAAGCGTTCATGTCGTTAGCCCTGTAACAGACTGGTTGTCTGTCCAGCGTGCTCCTCACCTCTTACACATATCTCCAGTTTTTGCAGCCTTCAACAGGACAAGTGACTGACAAATAATAAACTCTCATTGTTTATTCTTTAATGAAGCCAATTGAGTCAGTGGAAATCATAATTGGACAACATTCTGAGATTTAACATTTAATCACAACAGACCCCTACATTTCTTTTCAAACATAGCGAAGTGACAACTCTCCAGTGGCTTCTTGCCAAAGTAAAGGTACTGTTTTGTGTTTATTGATCTCTATATTTCTTCTTTTTAAATGTGCTGAATGTAGTGAAGAGTAATATGGAAGGTTTGCTAACATGCACCAGATTTAGACATCTAATTTTATCACCTTAAATAGTGACACACATGAGATAACACCAATTGAGATGTAAGGATGCCCCTCTCATATTTAGCAAGCTACTATGACTGCTCTTTGCAGCATGCTGTCCTCTCTCTCTCTCTCTCGCATTCATTTTGTTCAGCCCTGCATGACATGACCACACTCACATCAATTGGAGCTGATGAAGAAAACTGCTGCTGCTGCTGACAGGCTGCAGTGAGATTGGAGGATGGTTTTCATGGGAAATTGTCCTTCTTCCCTGTCCTGTAATCACAGCCAGTTTAACAACTCCCTGTCCCGCTCCGTCTTTCTGTCTCTCTGGAGAGGTTTGAGTTATGGAGGCCGTTTGGTCTCCAATCTAGAGAACAACCCACACAATGCATCTTTATGGGCTTCATGTTCATCTGTCCTGGTGGTGATGAATGAGTCTTTTTTTTATTTTATCCTTTTCATGCAATGATTAAGGTGCTGGATCCTACATTCTCTATACAGCACAGCTGTGGATCAGTTTGTCACTTGGTTGTCCCCGTTTCCATCTCCATCTCTTGCTCTACCTTCTTTTTGTCGTATTAATCCCCATTCTTTCATTTCCCTTTCTGTCGTCTTGCCTCCCATCTCCCCTCCATCTAATCCAGTCCCTCCCTTTCTGTTTTTTTTTTTTTTTTTTTGCTTTTTTGATATCACAACAGTGAGAATAATATTTCGACTGAAGCCTCTCCCTCTTTGTGTCCACACAGTGCTGTATAGATAACTATGAGGAGATGGTGAAGATCCTGTTGGGCCGAGGAGCGAGTGTCAACGCTCAGGACAACGAACTGTGGACGCCGCTGCATGCTGCTGCCACCTGTGGCCATGCAGGCTTGGTCAAGATACTCATTGCACAGTAAGACATGCAGATATTCCATACTAGGTTTTTTTTTTATATGCATTGCATTTAAAAAAATCAACCATTATGCAGTACATTAGTACTGCATGATCATCTAGTACATTATTAGGTTTCTGCAGTGAAAAATGAGCAGTGGCTTTGCATTATACAGAAAATGCCACTCAGGCACTTGTTTGCATCTCGTACATTGGTAATGAGATGAGCGGTACCACTCTGTAAAATGAACTCGCATATGCAATAAAATTTGATATGCTGTCAATTATTCTGGTGTAAACACAAACCACAGTCCCCAGCTAGCCACAGTAGGCAATTTATATGAATCTATAAATTGCTTTTTGTTGTTTTAAATTGATTTCTAGGTGGGAGAAAGGAGGCATCCCTGATAGAGAAAAGTACTAAAAAGAGGAAAACACGACAGCACAGTTTACCTGGAGTAGCAGAAATCAATGATACACCCTGTATACACTATTGGTAGTAGAAAAAAATAGACAAATTCCAATTTGCGCCAATAGCAGTGGGTAGAAAACAAAACAATATGTAGTCAATACAAAAGTTACAAAAAAAAATGTAAGAAGAAATTGTAGCCATGGTGGGGAAATTGATTTTAACATTCCAGCAGTGTGAAACAAACACCATAGAAATGCTGGGACTTGGAGATCTAATATAATATTAGATCTCCAAGTCCAATTTAACAATAGTTAAAGATCAAATCATCATTTTGTAATTCAAAAGGATAATATTGACTGATCTTCCAGCCCTAACACATGTAATAATTAGCTGAGATGGAATTATTATATGTCTTTGTTATGCAAATGTGTCCATAAAAAAAAAAAAACATCCATTTTATATCACTTTCAATTAGTGTTTATAGTAATTTGACACACACACACACACAGACATTAAATGTGCACACAATCTGAATGAATAAGAGCCTGTCTGCAGTGATTGGAGTCTCACACACACACAGACACACACACACACACACACACAAATATGCAGGCACACTGCTGCCATCTGTTGACATGCAGGTCTTGTTGAGCCACTCATCATATCACTTAGACTCAATATTCCCAGTGAAACTATTGATTAAAAACTGCTGAATAATGCATGCCAACTCGTTCTGGAATCAAATAATTGAATTAGCATCACGCTTGTGCTCGAACACAGATTTATTTTGTCCAAGTGTTTCAGTTAGAGATTGTTGTTTGGCCTTTCCAACCCAACCAGAATTTAAACACTGCTGATGTAAAACACATGAACAAAAACAACCGTAAGGACAATTAGACTGAGCTCCTTTCTCTTCCAAATTAACATTTGACACACTCCATGCTGTGCTATATAATCCATATTATTAGCTTAGTTATTGCATGTAGATGTTATTGCATGTACTATTACAGTGACAGACTATTCCACAACAAACAACAAAAAAAACCTTTAGTCAACCATTGTGTATATTCCAATCTTGTTAATAATTTGTTCTCCTCCCACAGCGGCGCAGATCTGCTGGCGGTCAACTCTGATGGCAACATGCCCTATGACCTGTGTGAAGACGACCCAACACTGGACATCATTGAGACGGCCATGGCCAACAGAGGTAGAGTTCTATCACATTGATTTTGAGGCTGGGAACTCATTTGAAAGAGCCTGCAGACAGTGCTTTAATGCTGCCGGTAATGTTTAACTTGTACCAATTGACCATTACAGGCTTTTAACAACCTTCCTTTGTGAAGCTGAGTCATACAGGTTTAAGACTAATTTAGTGCTGGGCCCAGTGAACTGATTATTTTACTGAACGTTCTGTTTTTATCAAAGTATGGATTCCTTCAGAATGGCTGCTGTTTGAAATGTAGCTCTTCAGTAAATAAAGCAAAAACCTACAACAATGAATCACCTGAACTTACACTAGCAACATATCACTGCTGGTTCCAGTTGTACTTATTTCATCAGGCAGTCTTAAGGAATGTAAATAACCGAGTGTGTGTGGGCTTACCGGGAAAGACACACTGAGTTATGCTTGACTTGAGGAAACTCACAGTAGCAGCTACTAGGGAAAACACAGGCACTTCTCTCAATCACCTGAAATACAACCCTGTTTGTACGAAATGACGAGTAAATGGCAAAGTTGTTGCTCCAAATCACATTTGATCAGCCTAAAAAACACAAGCACAATTCTAAAACGTATACGAGTGGAGGTTTGAGGTCTGTGCTCAGTTCTGTCATTCACCTCAAGATTTGGGACTTCAGTCATGTTTAACATTGAGATCCAACATATTATAACAGTATAAAATTAACAGGAAAACACTATTAAATTGTCTTCTGTCTAAAATATATAATCTTAAATGTAAATTACCCGGCAAATAGAATATTACTTGCAGGTTACATCACTCAGCAACCTGATACAAGTCTATCCACATACTATAACAACTACTCGCACACAATCCACTGTCTGCACTTTTCTAACATGGAACATCCGGGGGTGACTCAACCTTTGCAGCGGGATAAGCCGGCGTTGGAGGATGACAGCGGAGTCATGACCTCGAAAAGCACTTAGTGTCCTGCGCAGATTTAGGATTGACACCTCAGGGAGCTCTGAGATATTCACAGTTCCATCAGTCCCGGCGGGATGCAGAATGGAATACTGTATATTCATGCCGTGTCACTGTAAACAGACAAAGTCAGCACAGTTTGTGTGTGTGTGACATTACTGCGAGTTCGAGATCATCAGCACTGACATACAGATAAATGCACATCAATGAAGAATGGACGGAATCCACGCTGTGCGCTAGACGCGTGACACAAAGCCAACCAGGACAAAGAAAGTCAGGCTGACACGCTGCTTTACATAAGCTCCTGTCAGTGTTCTGTTCTCTAGTAAACATTCTCATCCAGCCCCACTGTCAAAGTCGATTTTCTTTGTATAGCCCAAAATCACAAATCACAGACCTGCCTTGAGAATACAGATGTTGACCTTTTAAATAGGATCAAGTGCTATTATTCACCTACTGACTTATAGCACATAAGTTTATCATCATTAAAACACATTTCAACTTCATATCTGACACCCACTTCCCGCAGTTATTGTGAAAATGTGGTCAAGCCCAGGTCCAAAATAAAGAAAGGATTTTTCAAGGAATGGGGGAAAATTTGGAGAGGTTCCCTTAAGAATTATTTTAGAACTAAACATCAGTGCTACCAAGGAGACGTGCAATGAATATGGAAGCTCAGGCAGACTTGTTAGACACAAGTGAGAGAATTCTCAAAGGATGTGACAGATCGTAGCAAAGTATTTATGGAGACCTGTGCATGCTGCTTTGCAACTTTCTCTCATTATCGGTCAGCCTGACTAGAGGTGAGCAAGCACACTCAGCACAATGAAACTCACTGGATTTGAGTTTTCTTCAATCATTCATCATTGGAGGACATTTTGGGGATTTTCTGTGTTCTCTCAGAGCAGGACCTGGATGGGTCTATGACACTGTTTTGAAATGGTTGTGAGAGTCTCCATTTAGTCTAACGACCAGGAGCTCGTTTGAAATAGCCGTGTTGGTAATTGTGCTAAGGGAGGGTGGCTGTGTGGTGCTGCTGTGGATGATGGGTCCTGTTTGGAAAATGTTGTCCCCCTGTCATTAATTCCTAATGGCTGGCCTGGTTACATCTATACACAGGCACATGTGCACACACTTGGCAGCAAAGCAGCACTGTGGCCTCATTATCGTTGAGTTCTAGAGGAATAAGGACTAAAATGAATACCCAGACTAGATTGAAAATGTAGTTGGTTCAAGTACATTAGTGAAAACTGGTCAAAGTCCTGCAATGTAACACTAAATTCCCAACACTTCACTTTTGTGGAAAGCATCATGTGCTCTGTCATATTTCCCAGGCCAGAAAAGCTCATTTATGATAACAACTACTGTAAATAATTGCAGTGTCGGTGATTTAAAGAATGGGGAGAGGGGGATGTGGTCCTTGGAGAGGGGACATAGACAGACAGTAGGTGAAAATGAGATTGTCACCTTACTATAGGATCTTTGGAGCTGCAGCATGCAGATAGTGGTAGAGTGGGTGAGGTGGAGGAGGAGGATTAGGATGATCAATAGGAGCGCTGTGCTGCTAATTGCTGCTAACTCTACTGCTGGATAAGACTTTTTCTCTCATGTAGCAGGGATGGGTACACAGGCATCCTCTGTCTCTCATTCTCTCACTCTTTAACACACACACACACACACACACACACACACACACACACACACACACACACACACACACAGCACTTGATAAGCAGCATTGACTGATCTGACTGTCCTCTGTAGAGCCTGGTACATCTTTGATCAACCACAGTGATTGCGCGCGGTATCTGGTGAAATAGAGGGGGAATACGCAGGCTAGTCAAATTAAATGGCTTTTCATTCTAAAAGTAACTTGCACATTCAGTAAATCCGAATATAAGAGTCACACTCCTGACTGCTGGGGTGTTTTCATTATTTTTAAAGCCTGCTCCTGTTTGCTGGACTTCATGCTGAGCTGTGGGTGGATCAGTTCTTCACTGAAGTATATCCTCACCCTATTGACTTAGACCTGGCAGCAGGAATTATATGAATGGAATACAATGGAATCTAAAGCAGTTGTGACAGGCAGCAGCACTATATTGCAAATACAACACTCTTTTTCTACCAATATGTTGTAGGAAAAGAAGTATGTTTACTACTCAAAAAAACAGAAAATTATTCTTTGAATTAGTAACAAGAAAAGAAAAATCCATAAAGGCAGCTCTGTATTGATTTTGTAAATATCATGCCTATTAGGGAATAACTTCCAGGATAAGTTCAACACAATTTAAAATAATTGTCTGGAGGTGAATTTGTTTCCAATAATTAATAGTATCCTTGTTTCATCTTCAATAAGTCCTTGCTATGCCTATGAAAGATAATTGTAACAGTAAAACAGTGAATGGTGCTACACAGCATACAACTTTTTTCATTTTTTGCTTTTGTTGTGGGATCAATAGCGAACACTTCCAGTTTGATGTGAAAAGGCTGTGGCTGCTAATTACGAAAGTGATGCTCTCTGTCTGCAAAGTTAACTTTTTGAAGTCGGTCTTATCTGTAGTTATGCTCCATAAAGTCTGAGCTTCGTCTCCGTTCCTCCATGTGCCTCGCATCATAAACGGCCTATCAGCCTGCTGCAGTTGTGTATTAATGCCTGCATGAAAAGCAGGCTCCCTTGTGATAAACACGCCGGTTCTGCCCTTGTGTTTGATTGACAGGCATCACCCAGGAGATGATCAACGAGACACGAGCGTCGACAGAGAGGAGGATGCTGGGAGATATTCAGGAACTGCTGCGACAGGGAGAGGAAGTGAACCAGCAGGACTCTCAGGGAGCTACACTGGTAGGACAAAGAGATATGATATACATAGAATACAATTACAGAACCTAAAATGTTTAGCCACAATTAATCTTAAGAGAAAATTACAAACAATGCATATTCGTAATATTGTGATAGAATAACTTTATTAAAATTTTTAATTTAAAAATATATTACACATAAAATGCTAAGAATTTGAGCACTAGCAAGCCTATAAAGTATATGCTCAAACTTCTGAGACTGCAGCAAGCTTCTGATATTCAGGGGAGACAGCCCCAACCCTTTGCTGTTCTTAAAAGAATGTTCAGACACGTTGAAATCTGCTTAGTACTGTCAAAACTTTTTGCCAGTGCAGGTTACTGCTGTAGAAGAGAAGGCAATTTTACAGCTGAAGGAACTCACTGATTTCAAGTTTTTGTCATTGCTGATATAAGCTGATATTGCACTTCAGTTCAGTTCAGTTTGTGTTTTCCATTAAGGGTCATACTTTTTTTTATCAAATGAGTTGCAAAATAATGAAAGTATAATCAAGACATTAGTAAGGTTAGAAATAATGATCTTTATTTGAAATACTAAATTTCTCCCTTGAACTCTGCTTCTGCGAAGAATGCTCCATTAAACCAGCTAAACTTTTCTGCTGTGCCAGGGTTTTATAATCATCTATTATTCTTCTAATGCCATTGGCAAACACAGTGTAGCATTAGAACACTTGATTGATGGTTGCTGGAAGTTGGCCTCTATACATCTATAGAGATGTTGCATAAAAACCATTTGCAGCTAGAATAATCATTTACCACATTAACAATATATATAGTGTGTTTCTGATTAGTTTATCTTCATTGGAAAAAAAACTGTGCTTATCTTACAAATATAAGGACATTTCTAGGTGACCCCAAAAATCTGTAAAACTATCTTTACATATTGTATATTTGCATGTGATTGTGGATAATGTAGCACAGTGATTGAGAGAAGAAAGAGAGTTTGCATGCAGTTATTACCATCAATGTATTTAGGTGCCTCACAGTAAGACAATCTGTCTAGACATCTGGCTTTTACTTTAAATGTTTTTCTTGACACACAAGTTAGAGAGATTCATCAAAATCCAATTTTCAAGCATCATAAGACGATGCCAAGGAGCAAAAAGAAATGGTGTAATGTTCAAAGGGTCATTTTCATTATAAATTCACCTTTTTAAAAGATGATGTGCTCTAAGGCACTGACTCATGAGGCTGTAAAACCCTCAGCGCTAATCAGGCATTCAGAGACTCATCATCTTAAAGGCTAATCAGCTGTACGATGTTAAAGTCTGGTGATACAAGTTATCTGCTCACAAGCTCCAAATACATCAGTGATGGTAACTCAGCCCTATAATAGTAGATTAGGTTAAACCTGCAATACAATATGAAAATAAATGATGTGTTTGCATGAAGCTATATACACAAGTCACAGTGGCAAATTTCACCACTGAATGCATAAATCTGAATTATACCCCAAATCCAAATAAGATGCATCATTCTGACTGGTGAGTGAGGAGAAGTGCAATTGAGATGCAACACAAACCATGAGACTAATGAAGGAGCAAATGCCTTGTTATTACAAGAAGATGAGAAGTGATGTATTTTAAATACACACAAAATGCAAGACTCAAGCTTTAATTATGATTTCTGAATGAATGAACATGGCTATAAATAAATACAAATCAAAGAATGTGAAGATGTCTGTGTTACAATGAGCAGTCACTGAAGTCTATGGTGCTGTGAGCTGCAGCTTGATAAAATAAGTACATGAGAAACATCTCCATGGTGTGACAAGGACAGACAGCTGTTTTATCTGCACTCTGTTGTGTCCCGCTTCTAATGAAGACTTTATTATGTCTCAGGGATAACACTCCAACAGGAAACACAGCAGCTCAAACATACAGTATCTAGTGGACATTTCATGGTAGTGGCCTGGAATAACCCTGCTAAGCTTTAAAGTCTTACCACAAATTGTCTGCTTAAACTGCTTGTCTGTCTCCTGGCTTTATGCATCCTGTTAATCTACATTTGAGCATGATGAAGTTTAAAATTACCAGCAAAGAAGGGAAGAAGGTTAATCTTTTGTTGTCCTGTGAAATGCACATTTTGTCCTAGTGATGTGGAGAACCACCATTTTTTTAAAACTCTTTCAGTTGAAAATGGACTGATCAAACCTTGAACAGCAAAATAATGTATGGACTTAACTGATGCAAAAAATTATAAAATACCTCAAGAAGAGGAGGTGAAGCAGGGAAATACAACATGCCGTATATCAGACATTCACAGAGAAAATGCTCTAGTATTAAACTAGAAAATCACTGTAAGAGTACAGACCTTTCTCAGGCAAACTGTGACTCCCATCCAACAGTATTGTCCTATAATTGAATACACACACTATTGTGGAATGAAAAGTAGTCATAGTCAAAGTCCTCTCTTCTCGTCACTGGTGTAGGGTGCAAAGAAAACAAGCTAGAAAGGTACAAGATATCTCTACCAGGTTACCATAGTGAAAAAAGAAAAAAAAAAAAATTGATCCAGGATCATAACCAAAATTGTATCCTTTTTTCATGGCACCATTCACAACATAATCTGAAAATTTGACAAAAAATAGGCCCAAATGTTTTAAGTTATTTTGAGAACAGAGCAGCTAAAACATAACCTACTTGGTATAAGTAATAAATGCCAACAAGGATTGCACAATAACAGATTACATTAATGATTAATGATAAATTAGAAGTGACTATCCTAAAACTTCTATCCTAGTGTTTTCAGGCTGTGAACAAATATTCTGAGTTTACTTACAGGTCAGTTTAAATACTGGTAACACAATATATACAATAAGGTGATTCATATTAGCAAAATGATTTAGGCAGTTTTTATTTGGGTTTCACTTATTTGTATACCACAAACACCATTCAAAATGCTTTGCATAATGCATTTAAAGATTAAAAAAAGTGAATACAGCAAAAAAAAAAAAAAACACAGAACACTAATTAAAGGGAAATAACCAATTCAAAAAATGGGTAAATCAAATGATTTGAAAAAAGCATGAATAAACTTTAAATTAGTTTGTTGTTAGGGATATTTTTGGAGGAAAGTAGATATGTTTTTCCCAGCCTGTTTTTAGAGGAAATGCAGGGTACAACCTGAGACATCACCGGTCTATCAAAGGACTAACCCAGAAACCAACAATCAGTCAGGTGAATATACACCCTCCAGACACTTTTATTGAGTACACCTGTCCAACTGCTTGTTAATCACCAATCACATAGCAGCAATTCAATGCATTTAGGCATGTAGACATGGTCAGGATGATCTGCTGCAGTTCAACCTGAGCAGCACAACGGGGAGCAAAGGTGGAAAAAGTGACTATGAATGTGACATGGTGCTTGGTGCCAGATGGGCTGGTCTGAGTATTTCAGAAAGTGTGGGCTGGGCGAAAATGCCATGCTGATGCCAGGGGTCAGAGGGGAATGGCCAGACTGGTTCGAGCTGAAAGAAAAATAGAAAGGCAATGGTAACTCAAATAACCACTCGTTACATCTCAGGTATGCAGGAGATCATCTCTGATCACGCGACACGTCCAGCCTTGAGATGGATGAGTTAGAGCAGCAGAAGGGTGCCACTCCTGTCAGCTAGGAACAGGAAACTCACACAGACTCACCAAAAATGGACAATAGAAGATTGAAGGAACGTTGCCTGGTCTCATCAGTCTCGATTTCTGCTGCGACATTTAGATGGTGGGGTCAGAATTTGGCATCAACAATATGAAAGTATGGATGTATCCCGCTATCCATGCCACATTTAAAGTCACTTAAACCACCTTTCTTCCCCATTCTCATGCTCAGTTTGAACTGCAGCAGATCGTCCTGACCATGTCTACATGCCTAAATGCATTGAGGTGCTGCCATGTGATTGGCTGATTAGAAATTTGTGTTAACAAGCGGTTGGACAGGTGTACTTAATAAAGTGGCCAGTGGCCAGAGGTTTCCTCATTCTTTTTCATTAAAATACCAGAATATTTTATTATACAAATATATTTATTATTAAAAGTTACTGCCTGACATATAGCTCCTATTTATTAAGTCCATTCATAATGTATGTGCACCTGAACCTTGAGGTTTCCATGTCACAATAGTTGTAATAAAAGAAAATAATAATGCTCTGATTTCAGTGAGCCAGAAAAAAAACTTTCCAATGACTGAACAGCCTTCTAACGCCTACGCATGCATTTAAAATGTTCTGTACAAAGAAGCTCAAACAATTGTTGAAACATGAAGAAAAACGTAATTGTGAGTGGAGGGACACTTTACAAATACAGGAGAAAAAAACTAATGAAATGATTTAAGTTGGATTTAATGAATTAAGAATCATATATCAGCATGTCTTATGCAGTGGTTACACAACCCCAATTTGACTTAAAAAATCATTCCGAAGGTTCTCAAGTTTCTTTAACTGCTTCAAGGACTCTCATTGTTGCACCTCGGATAAACATGCTCCTTAACACGTCAGGTACATAAAGATGAGTCAGCGTCATAACCACTGTGCTCTGGAGGCTGAAATAACTCACACTGCGTTGTATTTACCTAACAAAGAAAGGATCGTTTGAAAAGGTGCCTATAAGCGTTTAAACTGTAATATAAATAAATATGCAGTACATGTAGCTCTCTTTCCTGCTTACAAAGAAACATACAAAACATGTTTGCACTAAAAATACTGCATATTGTTAAAACACAGCCTGAAATTATACGTTTTATTTTTTCTACATCCTACTGTTATTTGGTTTATTTCAGTCAAAATGACACTTTATACAGAGGAAGCACCACAATGTGTCAGTACCTCTGCAGAGCATAAGGATGTAATTTTCCTCTAACAGTTACAGTACATCCAAATTCCCGCATGACGATCAATAATGTTGGACCTCAGGCTGTGTGCATTTCTCTCTCTCATCAGCATCTGTCCAGTGTGTATAATCCCTCTCAGTATCAGTAACATCTTCACACCCAGAGATTAACATCACCAGCTGCTAATCTAAAGATCAGCGCCTCCTCTAGTCAACACGTCAGCTTCCTTGATGCTAAATCACAAATTTGAGTGGTTGGAAGATTAGAGAAAGGCCTGATTCAAATGCAGTTCATTTACCATAGCAACCAAAACCCTCATTCTTAGAAATCAGCAGACTTCACCTCTGACACAGACGAGATGAAGGCTGGCAGTGCCTTTTATATAATCAGTTTCTTAGACTGTGATTTGCAGGCTTTGGAAAAAAAAACAGACAACGCCTTGACTCTTTTCCTCGTTCCTTCTTTAACATATTCACATTTTGCATCAACATGTGTTTACTCCGTAAAAATGTTCTAACATTTTATAGCCGAATATAGATCAATAAAATAATTTGCAGCTTAATCAATAAGAATATTTATGTTTAGTTGCAGCCCCACTATGATGAATACAGAATACCATCAAATCAGAGGTTATCCAAGTATTTCAGATGTTCTGTGTTTTGAACAGTGCTTTTCTGTAAAACATGCGTTTGCACTGACCTACAGCCGGGTCAGAAAAGTTGAGGGATTAAGAGCGGAGGCAATATCCTGCTATCATAGATATGAGGAAACGGGTGTGCAGTAATTTGCTTTTCTGAGCTCTTGCCGTAATTATCTCCGGACAGAAGTGAGTCTCTGAACTGCAGAAAAGGTTGTCTCAAGCCAACGCCGCCGGTGTGTTGCTGCAGTGGAGTTATGAAAGTAACTCGACTAAACATCTATGATTGAAGCTTGCCAGTGATGCGTGGAAGTATCTACAAGCTCAAACGCACAATCAAGCGAATATCCGATCCTGTACCTGTCTCATATGTGCAGCATTAGTCTTTGGCATTTAGCTTGGTGGCCTTTTTTGTGAAATCCCACTCTGGATTAAGGCAAAAAGCATGTCAACAGCAAATCCTGCAATAAAAACTAATCATTGCTCCATCCTTGCTCGCGCAGCTCCACATTGCAGCAGCCAATGGCTACGTGCAGGCTGCAGAGCTGCTGCTGGAGGGGGGAGCGAGCATGGACCTGAGAGATTCAGACGGATGGCAGCCTCTTCACGCGGCAGCATGCTGGGGTCAGGTGAGGTAAACACGACAGGAAACAAGCCCACAAGAAGATTTCTGACGCCATTAATGTAATTTGCTGCTGCTGTTGTTTCAGATGCACGTTGCAGAGCTGCTGGTTTCTCATGGAGCCAGTCTCAATGCCAAGACCTTCCTAGAGGAGACTCCCATCGGTAAAGTTGCACCTCAGTGCACCCTATAAGATATAAAGAAAACAGTAGGGTCCCATTTTCACATTTTTTATTCAATGCATTTTTTACTTGGCATTTTTTTACCCACTAAAGCTGATTTAGATGTTTTTTAAAGGGACAATGTGAAGTTTCTGGTGGCATCTAGTGGGGAAGTTGCAGATTGCAACTAAATAATCAACGAATCAACTACATTTTTTAATGCATTTACTAGAACACCGCCCCTAACGTACTTTGTTTGAGTATTTCCATGTAATACAACTTCATACTTCTACTCCATTACATGGAGGACAATAATGTTCCTTTCATTCACTACTTTCTGTTCAATGAAAAACAACATTTAGTGATTTTCAATATTTGTGATGAACTGAAGGATTAAGCATTCTTTTATGTCTTGAGGAAATCCTGTTGATTCTTAAACCAAATAAGCTTTTTAAAATCCCACATGGAACAGCTGGAGAATGTGTTGTAACAACGCTCAAAACGGAGTGTGAGTTTTTTTCTGGGCTCCTAGAAAGTTGACTTTAAGGTTTCAACAGCACAGCAACACTAGAAACATAATGATTTCATAGGATGTATTACTGCCCAACTACAACTGAATATAAGGTGGTTAAAATGAGCTAAACCTTAAACATCTACAGCAGTAAAATGCAGCATGAACATTAATTAAAAAACATCACATATAGTAAACCATATAGTAAAATTTTGATACTTGAATGACATTATGCTGATAATACTTAAATATAGCTTTGAATGCAGCAATTTTACTTGTAGGGGAATACTTTCACACTTACTTAGGACGTACGGTTTCTTCTCATGGTTTTGTGTTGAGTGATCTTTTGGCTGTGATCATGCTGTGGTAAATGCTGTGTTTGAGGTATGTTTTCTAATTAATGCTTAAAAAAATATATATTTTTAAGGCATACTTCCTTTGAATCAGTTTAAGAAATGTCCTTTCACCCTGTTGACTCATTTTTATGGCAATTTAGATTATTTCTTGTCTTTGTTATGATACTAAATTAATAAATTCACTCATTGATGAATTTCGACAGCCCTTTTTTCTTATCTTTTATAAACTTTTCTGTATCTGAGGTCAGTCAGATTTCTAGAGATTTTTAGTTTCCAATAATTTTGACAAAAAAACACACTTTACCTGCAAGGACTCTTTGTATTACCATTTTAACCCTGTTCATTTTCAAGCAAACAGCAGATTCGTGGCCAGAGCAGAAAGGGCATACACTGACATGAAGTGTCCTTCATCCTTCCTTTTTAAGACCTGTGTGAGGACGAGGAGTTCAAAGCCATCCTGCTGGACCTGAAACACAAACACGACATTATCATGAAGTCCCAGCTCAAACACAAGACCTCGCTGTGCAGGCGGACGTCCAGTGCAGGCAGTCGTGGGTAGGTGCTGACATCTGCTGGTGTCACTGCTGCTACTACCAGTGGTTCCTGCTCTTGTTGCTGTCTTCATTCCTAACAGACATGACAATTCAGAACAGATGCCTTCTTGTATGTGAATATAGAAGAGCTGTTGTGATTCAGCATTGAAAAATAATTTATTACTATTTGCTTTATTTCACCCGTGTCTACAGAAAAGTGGTGCGGAGAGCCAGCCTGTCGGACAGACACAACTTGTGCCGCAAAGAGTACGAGACGGAGGCCATCGTGTGGAGGGGAGGGAGGGAGGAGGAGGACGACAAAGAGAAGGAGTCTGACCAGGAGAATAACCAGGTGGTTCATGTGAGTCGTCACGTTGTCTTTGCTCATGTCGTTTAGAATCAGGAACAAGCCCATCACATTCTTAAAGGTCCCGTATCATAGAAAGTCAGATTATAATTGCTTATATTATAATGAGAATATTGATTATTAAAATGTCTAGGTGTTGGTGTGAGAATAAATGCTGTCCAGTGATTGTACACAGTCCGCATTCAGAAACGGTGCAAGTTTTTTGCATGTTAAAACAAGCCATCTGCACTTTATGTGAAGTTATGTCACAACTATACAACACCGCGCTTCAGAGATAAGTTTGAGAGAGATATAAAACAATATTGAGATGATCTATGGTTCCTGTTAAAAATATCAAGACTTCAAATAAAACCCAGGAAAATTGTATAATATGACTTAGGACAGCATGTGTTTTGTCTATCAGCTCAGCTACCATATGATGGCTTTTTATCTAAATGTCAGATTTCAGTGCAAGTGTGAGAAAAACTCACCAGCCACGCAAGAAGAAACGCAATACAATATTTGACAAACTGTAGAGTCAATATACAACAATGCAACATAGATTTACAGTAGTAGTAATGAGTGCTGCACTTGTTTTTTTTTTTTTTCCCCTGGCTCCTACAGTCTGTAGCATTCGGTGGAACATAATCTACAGATTATTAAAAGGCATCTAGGGAAATATGAGTGAACTTATTTTGAGGCAGATCAAAGATATGAGTCTTGCTTTCATGTATTCATTAATCTGCAAGGGGGATTGAGGTAATCTTCTTTATCGATGTCCTGCAGGTCAAGCCAGTCGTAGCTGTGGAGCTGCCAGAGAAGCCCAAGCTGCCCACCATCCTCAAAGACGGCAGCAACAAACAGAACGGCCTCATCTCCACCTTGACATCGACGCCGCCCTCCAACGGCAGCACGCCGTCGCCCGATAAGGTCGGCGTCATCACCAGCCAGCCCACCCAGGACGAGGCCTGGCCCAGAGAGCGCGCTCAGACTCTGTCCGAGCTGAAGAAACAGAGGGCTGCCGCCAAACTGTTGACTCACCCCCTGTTTAACGGTCACCTGGGTAACGGGTCCACGGACTCCTTCACTGATGCCAAAACCAACTTGGAGGACCCCCGAATGCCGCTGGTGTCCTCCAACGGCAACGCCGTTTACTACACGCCGGCCAGCGGCGACCCGCCGCTCCTCAAACTGAAGCAGCCATTAGAAGAGGAGCAGCCGAAGGCGGGGACCTGCTGCTGCGTGTCATAGTAACCACGGGACCACCGATGGAACAGGAAGTGTTTGCGCAGAGGAAAAGGATGTAAGGGGGCGTGTAGTGGAAGGAGAGGAAGGAAGAAAAGAGAGTTCCTGCCTTTTTACGTCCCATTCCTCCCCAACTTTGAAATTTCTTCCACAGAAGACGGCTCACCTGAAGACGGTCTAGAAAGTTGCCTTTAATGGAGAAGCTTTCCCCCCTGATTCAGGCACGTTTTCAGAGCAGCTAAGAAGAAGAAAGGAACTGAGGAGCGGCTCTTTGTTCCTCCAGAGATCATTCGGATTAAAATTACTTTTCATATATGGATCCGCTCCGCAAAGACAAACCAAGTGGCTAAAAGCAAGAAGTAGTTTATCTGGCCCTTTAACAATAAATGTGGATGGGTTTTTCTAAGCTTTTCACATGGAAAGAGTCAAAATTATGACTCTGGAAAGAGAAGTTCTCAAGGTACAGCATGTCTGCCCTCGGATGTATAAAAAAAAAAATAATTTCTCACCCTACAAATGGATGATTTTCAACAGACATGATCTTCAGGACAAACATCCACTATTCTAATTTTCTGTTCCATGTTCTTGTCATTTTTAACTGTGCAGGAAGGCCATCGTAGTGGTCGAGGTGTGTCGTACCACGTCGTGCCGTGCCGCACCATATCAGAAACAGCAAAACGTAGCAAAGAGAGAGATGTGAAATCTCTTCTGAAGCATGCTTCATGTTGAAATACTGCCTGCATACGTAAAGGGAAGGAATGCCATAAAACAGTATTAACATATTCAGGAAGTGTACTTCTATGATGAAAGATACCAGGAGAGAGTATAGTGCAGCACTAGTGTTTGAGACTGTCACTATATTCTGTCCACTATACTCCACCTCTCCGTCCTTTCATGTTAAACTAAAGCCAACATCATCTACTTTGTGTTCACTCTTATAGATAATTTAAGCAAACGTCGTTGAGAATTACTGTACATTTCTTTATTTATGAAATAATGTAATGTGTAAAGAAAAACCTTATGGTTTCTGAAGTTGAGTGTATTTATTATTTGGATGGTGTGTGGAGAGTGTGAATGCAATATGAGATGAGCTGGAGAATCCTCCAGCAAAGCACCTTCTGACATGGAAATTTTAAGCGATCAGCTGACAAAGTGAAGCGAAGGTTACTGTCTGCTTTATGTAAATGTAATTAAAAACACAAACCGTCCATCTTGTCGGGATGTATATCAGATTTGATTGTGTCTCTACAAATAACTATGTTGTTTGTTAGTTTTTTTGCCCCCCTTTTTTCCTCTTGTGGCCATTGTGTGGCTTTATCGTCTCCCCATCACTGTATTTGTCTCATTAACAGAAACTGTAAATGTTATGTAATTATTTAGCCGTAGTATAGTAGTGGACTCTATACTTGCCTCGGTTTCTTCTTTTAAAACATTAATCTACACACGGATGTGGTATGAAGCGAGCCCTCAGGATTAGGTTTGGTGTCCTTGAAAGCACCATTGGTTCAAACTGTAATCTAAAACAATTACTAGAAGTTTGTTTTTAACTTGATAAAATGAGAAGAAGAAGACATTTTTTTTAGAAATGCCTCTCTTGCTGATCATTGGAAAAGATTGAGACACCATGTCTGTGCAGCAGATATAGTCTACACCTAGCAGCCGGTCAGCATATCTTAATACAAGCTGGAAAGCCTGGGTAGAAGTAGTTATTTTTACAATTTGTTTTTTGTTCAGTTTAATCCAAAGGGAAGTACAGTAACATTTTTGTTTTAAATGAGCTTCATCTACAAGCTGATAAGTATGTAGGTGAATTTGTATACCTTTGGACAGGGCCATATAATAAATTTCCCACTATTGTTCTAAGCGAACCATCATGTCGCTCATATTTAAAGGTACAGTGTGTAGTTTCTGGTGGCGTCTAATTTCAAGGTTGCAAATTGGGAAAATACTGACTATATCAACCATGTAAGAGATCTTAACTTAAAAATATGTAATCTAAGGTATCAATCTAAGGTAATAAAAATGCAACAATTCTTATTGTTATTGAATCATAAACCAATTAAAACATCCATATTATATTCCCTTTCTGCCAAGTCTGGTCTGCTAGCTGCTGCTAAATCTCACAAGAGACAGACATGTGAATGGTGTCAATCTTATTTAACTCTGCAATAAAATCAGTATTTCCCCAAATACTTATTATTATTTTAACAGCTTTTCTTATCTCCTTGTGAGTGCCAAAGAGTTTTCCATAATTTAACAAAAGTGACGGCCAACTCCCTTTAACATGTGATCACCCACGATGCAACTTCCACTGGATCCCCCCCAGCATCACCTGTACAGTGTACAGATGGGTTTTGTAAATGTGTTTTTCTCTGTTCCCATGAACTGCACTTGGTGTCACTTGTGAGATAATGCTCATGAAGAAACAGGACTGAGGAACATTTAGAAAACAGCCACAGTGTTAGCAGGCCCAAGGGGGGGGGGGTCAAGACCCCTCTGCCCCCACAGTGCATCTGGGTGTCGTCATCATACTGAATGTTTTCCCTCTGCTGTGCAGTGATCAGTGTATCTGCAGTTTCTTTCTTTTCGGTTCATTTTTTTAAATCATTGTGTTAGCGCTTGGGTTTTTTAACAATATATGAGGAAGTAAAAAAAGTATTCATAGTCAAAGAAATTTCCCCTATTTTTCGTTTCTTTTTTTTTTTTGTCAGACGTGTCTAGGGCACTGACGTCATCTTTCAGTCAGCTGAAATCAGCTGAAGTTACTCCCGTTCACACCTCCTGAAAGCACTTCAATTGTCGTTTTTGCTTTCTTAAGAATTAAATTGAAGCCCCCAAGAACAGTGATGAGCAGGCTATGAGATTTCAACCCCTAATGCTGTTGGATCAGTTTTCCTCACACACAATAAATGGAGGGATGGCTACATTTTTCTATACATACCAACCCCTGTGAAATAATTCTTTAGAGGAGGAAGTGACTTTTATAGCTGAACAATTTCCATAGAAATGATCCTGGCTCTGTCTCTGGCACTACAGCCAGTTCTCTTTATACGTCCATTACTCAAACAAAATACAATTGTAATTTTAAACTCTGACTTTGCCAGAATTGTCCCAAATGGGGCTGTCACCTGTTGAGGATTATCCTGTCTTCTCCTGATTTATAGATCAAGCCTTGTTGTCTGGACGGATTAGATTATGAAGAAGAAAAACTACTGATTTTTGTAATTACTGGAATATATTGATGGTTGCATTAACAGATTTTGAATAAATTGTATATTTTGAGAATTCTATATGGTCTTTTCTCAATCAGTAATGCTCAATTGTGTTTACAGTGGGGGGGGGGAAAGGTATGTCCATTTCATATATTTTTATCAAAACATCCTGTAGGCTTTAAAATAACATTTATTTTTATTATTTCAACTAAATGAGGCATGCAACGTTTGTTGTTGAGAGAAGTACCCTAAATGCCTTTTTTGCGCATATCCATCATCACATCCATTTTTTTCCTGAATGTATCCAGATACTTTTTATTTTTAATCAGACTCAGCAGCACTGTATTCAGGTGGCATCTGTAGGCTGCATGGAGGTCACCAGCTCGGCCCTGTCTTTTCTGCACAGCTCCTCTCTGTTCTGACGGAGGCTGGACTGTCCTTCGCACCACAGCTGTCAGGGTGTTGGCTCTGCTTCAACAGCTTGCGTCAATGATTTTCTGTTGTTTTTGTCCTCTTTCTGAACTTCCTCTCATTCACTGGATCAGGGATCAGCGGGGTCAACATTTTTCCAGGCTGTATCGAGCAGCCTTTGCTCAGGCATTAAACCACCCTGGTTTAGAAGAGAATGTGATGGAATATGTCAGGTTATAATATACTTAATGGTTACTGGTTCTTTATTATAATTATTTCTAACAGTTAATATCTCACAGCAACATATTAGAAGAAAAGAATTATGAACTTCATTTTTAGAACCATGACCTACAGAAGTTCATTTTTTTTAGAATCATGAACTATGAACAGAAGTGGTTCAATTTAAAATTCATGAACTGAACTTTGAACTAGTTCATGTAAAAAGTGAAGTTTCCCAACACTGGTTCTAAAACTTAATGTGAAGCCTGTTTGGGGATCCTACCATGAAGGATACTATACTTTTTCTCTACTGGTTATTCACACTATCCGTTTCATTGCTGATTTTTTGCCCCCTATACTTTATTAATCCAACCCTGAATACTGAGTGCTGAGCAGGGAGGCGATGGGTACCATTTGCTATGACCCAGCCAGGGAATAGAATCCCCAACCTCCCAGTGTCGGAGCAGATGCTCCACCACTAGGTCACTGAGCTGTTTAAAGTGACCTACTGGCTGTTTATATCCGCCTTGTTCTATGGAAAAAATGGCTTTTCTGACAAAGTAGCACTGAAAACGTTCTGCCTGCGACATGTCTGTTGCATTCACTAACACTCACTCACTGTGCATCACAAGTTTGTGGCACTCCGATTTCACTGTGTGACGCAGGGCCACATAATGGCCAATGTGAGGGAAACATAGTATTTGCAGAAAATCAGCTCCTGTTAAGTAATATGTGAGCTCAGAGATTCGAAAGACAAACAAGTAGCACCAACACACTAATTTCTCCTAATATTTGCTGGTGCAACCACTAGGAGAATTAGCCTTTCATCCAGCCTCAGTGTGTCCAAGACATATATACAGAGTAGGACAAAAGCTGTGAAAACACATGATCCAGACTGCCTTAACCTCCTCTGCGTGGCTTGGCTTTGCTATTGTGCCAGAGCTACACTGAGCCCAAGCCAGCTGGCCACGGTCCCAGTGCTTCAGTCCTCTTCACTGAAGGGCGAAGTGGATCTGTGCCAGAAGGAGCCTATAGACACTGACCAATCTGCTGGATGCATACATGGTGGGAGGCTGAAGGAAAGCACTGAGGAACCTTTGGGAGTGTGGAGGATAAACTGAATGAGGGGAGGGGGGGGGACAAATCATGGATGGAGGATAAAAGACATGCAAATGGAGGTTGAATGGCAGCCTGAAGGATTCACTGAGGGGGGAAATCCCTGAGAGTTTGTTAGAAGACTGGTATAAAAGCTGCACAAAACAGGACCAAAAGCATGGAGGCATGGCTCAGTGGGTCAGAATGTCCGTCCCGTTCCCAGGATCTGATGCGTTTTATAACAGCGCTGCAGCAACTCGTTTGGCCTGAATTTAAGACGTGTGAGTGGAGAGAGTGGATGTCAGTCCGTTTAACTGCTGATGAAACGCACTGACTGATGGATTTATATTCAGAGACTCAAATACACTCAGTTCAGTTCATCAAGCACTGACACCCGACATTGAGCTGAGTGATGTTAAAATCATTCCCACAATATTAACAAGGGCACTGGCTCGTGGGTACAGGCAGGGAACTTCATTCTGAATGTTTGACACTTTGGTAATGGTTACGCTTGTCTAAATGATTTAAAATATAAGTGCTATGATCATTTATAAATAACCCTTATCCTCTGTTAATCCTCACATTGGAGTTAACATGAGTCCTATTATTATTATTTGTAGTTAAAGATAATTAATTACTGGTTTAATTGACTTTTAATGGATTAATACTTAGCATGAATAAGTACTCAAACATTTAATGGCTCCACGTTTTGTAAAAACAACCTGAAAACTTGTAAGAAAAAGCAGTAATTTGTTTCACTTTTTATCCCAATTTCTTCTCAAATTTAAACAATTATCCTTTTTTTTAACCATGTTTTTTAAATCTAATTTAACTTTTTAATCTAACTTTTAACCGTGCATTTTCATAATTCGAAAACCAAACGACATGAAAGTTTCCTGAAGGAGAAAGTGTTCTGGACCAACTAGTCTGGCCTGTTTCAGTACACTTGATTGTTTTGTTCCCAGAGCAAATATCCACAGATAAAGAGTCTAAAATGAAAGTGAAAGATCAGATCATCATCCCCTAGCAACATGGCCACACGCAACCCACAAGCATGAGTAATACGGACCGATTCACATTATTCAATTTGTTTGGGTGTAAGTAGCGTCAGCTGGGAATACAGTGCTGATTTAACACTTTATGAAGCCAAAGCACATTGCACTCGACTGCCTCATTTTTGGCTGGGTGCAAGGCCTGTAAATCCTGGACGCCACTAGGATATTTTGTCAGCATATTTATTGAGTAAACGTAATCCCCTTTAACACATTTTCCAGGCAACACTAATGATTATGATGTATATCCAGTCCAGAACATTCCTGTCTTCTTGTGCATGTTAGGGGCGGGATGTAACCGAGCATCGCTAAAAACAGAATGATCAGCGGACTAATGGAGTCCTGTCAAACGTGTGACCTCTCCCACCTTTGACAATTTACAAGGTGTGAAAGGTCAAATGTGTCCCACAGGTTCAACCCATTAAAAGGCCTTTAACGTTCCTGCAGTGTTACTAGGTCTTGAGCTGGGGATTTGCCAGGGCAGACTTTTGGATACTTTTTCCTTCACTTTCCTTTTCTTAACTTACCTCACTTGTGTCAGGAAATTCCACTATTCGTTTAGCAGCAACGTCTTCTTCTTATACTGGTCAGCGTCTCGCTTCTTATTTTCCTAAATTGCAAAATCACACAAGTTCATGCTGTCCAGTTCATATAAATAAATACATAAATACGACAAAATCAACGATCTACAGTAGGTAACATTGACCACTGCTTTATAATTACAAGACAGCAACAAATACAACAGCTGTTTATTGAGGCTCATTTCTAATGTTTAAACCATAGTTTTAGGTGTGTGTGTGTTTTTTAAGACAAGTTCCACGTTGAAAATGTGCAATCACAAAAGCAGCTCAGAAAACACTGCTTAATGTCGGCTATAAAATAACTTAGATCTCATTTTAATCTATTCTAATCACTAATTGCGGCACCTTCAACTATACAACAAGAAACATAACAGATAAAACCAATAAAACGCTGTAAATGAGAAACAGATTTACCTAAACCGTGCAACTAAGATTTAACAAAAATCATTGAGACAATACGGATAGACATTAAAACCTAAATGTCACTATGGGCAGTGGACAAAATAAGAGGTGTGAATAGACTCAAGAATGAGATGAAATGACACGTGTATGAGTTTAAAACAGCGGAGTCATCCTGAAAACCTGAATGAACCACTCACCCGCCAGACAGCAAACCGCTGAATTACAGTGCAGCTAAATTCAGTTCAAAGTGAGAGTGTCGGTAACAAATGGCATAACTGTTGCTTCCGCAGCATTTTCAGCGACTATATTTAAACATGAAGCAGGTAGCAATGAAAAATGCTCTCTGAGAATACTGCTGCAACAGTGGCCAGGCTGAAAATATGCACTTCTAGTCCAGTTTAACTTGAATGTTTTGGTGTATTCTGACTAGAATCAGTACTGGGCCGAGGCCTATGAACTTTTCCACCCATGTGACCTTCATCAGTGTGTGAGTATATTCTCCATGTAGGGCCGTGCGTGCTACTTAGCGATTATCCTTTCACACAGATAAAGAATGGGAGTGTTCTATCTTTGCATGCACAGCTCATCTGACACCAACGTATGGAAACGTTGCTGTTTAACATTTAGTCGGTGCTGTCCCCCGATGTTTTTAATTTTGTCAAATAAAAGGCAACGTCGGCTCAACCCTAAATGTAAAGTAACTGAATTTACTGCTATTTTTAAATCGGCCCACATGCTGCTCCCGTGGCTTTGCTGAGAATAGGTCAGAGAGGCTCAGTCGCTGCTCCCACAACGTTTTCTCATGGCTTCCTGCCAAACATCTCGCCCTCGTCTTTATCTCAACGCCCCCTCACTTCCCTTCCTTTTTTACCCCGTGTGTGTTTGTGCATATATCTGCCTGTAAGGTGTTTGTAGGAAGAACAAAAAAGAAGTGTAAATGTCACAGGAAAGAATGACACTTTTTCCTCTCTGTTACGGAGTATCACGCTAAGATATTTGAGGAAATCTTTTCTCAAATTAGACAAAATGGCATATTTAGTTACATGAGAAGAAGAAGAAGAAAAGAAAATGCTGTTGAGGAAAACCGCAGCATCTAAACTGTCACAGTTGACTTTATCTCTTGTGTTTTTTCTGTGGGTTAAACAGCTTTATCTCAGCTCAACATACCATTATTTCTGTATTTGGGTTGGGCAATATGACATTGTAAAATGATAATGTATACTATGTTCCTTCAGCCACTGTGGTGCTGCACTAACTAATGAGCAGGACATTGGATTTTATATTTTCATCAAGTGATGAATTACTTCAAATTTGCATGTTTTTTATTTACCTGAAAAACACAGAAATCTCTCATTGCTTTAAATTCATCAAAACTTACCACTTGAATTTCTGATTCGAGAAAAGAATGTTGGATATAAAATTGTATCCTCTAACTCTAACTCTGTTCAGTATGATTTTAACATTTGAATTACTATGTTTGTATTTAGTTGTGCCTTCATGTTTTTTTTTTGCTTAGTTCATGCCATGATACGACCTTGTTCAGCCTTACTGTATATTTGTACTTTGACTTTCTTCCTTGTCACCAGTAAATCCAGAAACAAAAACACATTCTCTAACCCACCTGTTTAAATAAAGTGAATCATTACATTCAGAGAAAAAAAAAAGTCTACAAAGAACCAGCTGATCTCTGGAGTGATATCTGAGCCAGTTTTTTTCTCTCTCAGCTGCTGAAGAGGAAACATGTGTGCTTTAACTGTACACGTTAACAAGTGAGTTAGCAGTAACATAAGCAGAAACAGAAGGTGCACGGACGTGGGCCACAGGTGGACTCAGTAACTCACTGACACTCACACAGGAAGAGGTTTCCATGATTTTTGAAAGGGGCTGGACACATCCTATCTAATATTTATTATTAGATGTATATTTGTAAGAAAGAAAGAGGACTTTTATTTTGAAAAAAGGAGCAAATCAGGCCCATATGTGTTTTGACTTACCAAGGATAAAAAAAGAGTTGATATATATATATAGTCAACATAGAACAGCTGAGAGCCACGCTGCATTTTATTATATTCTAAATTATATTGAATCTTTTGCTTTCCCTAATGAGCAAAGACATTTCCAACATAAACTGATGCAGAAATCCGTGGATAAATATGCAAGTGTGCACCCTGCATGTCAAAACACATGCTGCAGGCCTGTTAATGGTATAAGTCAATTAGGAGAGCTGACAGGGTTACACCTTTAAACCCCCCCCCCCCTCCTCCTCCCCCCTCCCTCCAGGCTCCTGTCTGCGGTTGCGCGTCAGTTCTCATTGGCTGCGATGATCTGTCAACAAGCGGAGCAGAGGGAGCAGCAGGGCAGCATGTTTACTCACTATTATTAGTAATATTCCTCCTCATTGATTCTGTCGCTTTACCGGATCTATTTTCTCTCCGCCGGATCCGCGCAGCCGTCTCCTTTAGTCGGGGAGCAATGTTTCTGTGTGTCGCGGCTCGTCGGTCGGTGCCGGACTCACCGGGGTCATTCCAACAACTGCAAGTCACAGCCAACGCGCTGCTGGACGTCACGTTGACGCTCAGCGCGGGCCACAGGTTACAGGGCCACCGCCGCTTCCGCGCGTCCGTCAGCGGCGTCGACTGGACGCACCTGAGGAAGCGGCAACCGCCGCCGCCGCCGCTACCGGACTCCGGGTTAAAAATAAACTGGAGCCACTTGGGGCGAGCGGCGAGCTGGACTGGCAATCCGCAGCGCTTCGGGGTCTACACATGTTTGTTCACAGGTAACTGGGGGGTCACCAGCCCACGCGGCTCCGGCGGGACCACGCGGCGGAGCAGAGCGCACTCCACCGCCGCGAAGCAGGAGCGGCAGCGCGGCGCCTCCGCGGCAGCGGCAGAGGAGCAGCCCGCTGACAGCAACAACAAAGAGGTAAATGAAGCTATTCAGCTCAAGTGTTTGTCTAACCCCAGCGAGCAGTTAATGCGAACTCACGGGTCCGGGTCTGTGGCCAACTGGTGGCCAGACTGCGGGGCTCTGTCCCCGGCGGCGCCAGCAGCGAACAAAGACGCCACAAACGGGCAAGAAGCTGCCATGTTCGGCAGCCCGCCGTCATGAAGCCGCGGACCGGTTATACAACACGGCGTGACGCGCGCAGACATGCGGGGCTGTGCACATCCGCAGGGAACTATCCTAGATCCAGGAAGGACGGGGGGCCGCTTCGTTCACAAGTTTGGATGCGAACCCGCACTAAGTGTCAGAAAGATGGTCCAGTGACAGCAGGAGGCTTCTAGTCCGGATCCACCTGCAGCTCCAGGGAAGCGCTGCCCCGCGTGGCCCTTTAAAAGGCCACGTATCTACAACTTTTTCTGGGTTTTATTTGAAGTGGTGATCCATAACAAGTCATATTTGTGATTTTTAAGAGCCTTTTCTTAAGCTCCTCTCGGGAACTCCAGAAAGAACAGTTTGTACATGGTCGTTAATATTAATGAGCCTCTTCTGTGATTGGCTCATTTGAATGGTTGTGAATGGCAGAGGGGGCGTGACTGTAAAGTTGTGGTCGCTGTGCATCAGGACTTTTTAGGAGGAGTTTTAAAGCAGAGTTTCAGGTGCATATGTGTGTATATATACACATACACACACACACACACACAATTGATAGTAGGTAGCAGAGAGAGGCAGAGAGGGAGGAATAACAGGCAGGAAAGGGAAAGGGATGCCTGTGGCATTTGAAGCGGGAACGCCCGTGGTGAGGAGCGTAGCCTGTGAACATGGCAGAGGCCTCTGGTATGTGGCGCTACAGCTGCTCTACCCCTTGAGCCATTTGCCACTGCCTCAGGTTGAAGTTTTTGGAAACATGGTCTAGGTGTTAAATAAACACAGTCCCTCTTCTATTCAAAGAGTTATAAACATCTCCCTTTCTTATAGTGTTTTTTTGTGTATAATTTTGCTCCATGTGTATATTGCTGATGTACAGTGTTATTACCTGTGCAGAACCATGTACTTCCACCTGAAAAATTAAGTACAAAAAAAAATGCTCACAAAAAATCTCTCTTTCTACAACACGGGTGCTTTTAGGATTCATAAAAAAAAGTACTTGTCTGATTTGGGTTTTCCACAAAGCAGTTGAGGAAACTAGTTCCCCGTTGTTTTGTGAAAACTCTTGTCTTGTTTCATCCAACCAAAACACAAAGATAATCAGTTTATTATCAGAGAACAGCAGTTCCCTACATTTTCCGACTCATCGCCCACCTGAAAATCTCAAAAATGTTGTCGGCCCACATGTGAGAGACATTATAGTAGGAGACGGACGATGTGTTCTCAAAAGACTTTTTATTTCAATGGTGTGGAACAGTTGGTTTAAAGGTTTATTTTATTATAACCCTTTGAATAGATTTTTTCAATATATATATCTTTGGGCTCAATCTTTTTGTTACAAAAATACCTTCTCTCAAGGTTTTTTCTTTAAAATGTCCTGTCAGTACGTATTTTAGACACAAATATTTATCTAATTGTTGTATGTTTATAGAAAAAAAGGAAAATAGGCTTTATGTATTGATAGTGAACCTTATACATGCATATTATATAATAGTATAGTATTACATTGTATTACTGTCAATACTACAGTTTGGCTGCAAAATTCCATGACAGGACCAGCACACACACACACACACACACACACTTCCACTCTTGTGTGCATGTGTTTGTGTGCCACTGTGACTTTGCATGTCTGCCTGTGTTTTCATGTGTCTGCAGAGCTGTTATCAGCCACAACAATCCCACTGTTCCCCGCCCTGGCACCAGTCCCTCTGGCCGCTCACTCACATGACCCTCCCATGCTGCTGCCTGCTTTTACTCTTAGCTCGGCCTGACCTTGCCGCTGAAAAGCAAAGGCCAGCTCCCTCGCCCACTACGGCCCTTCTATTGTCCATTGATGGCAGGCCTGTGAATACGTCACAGAGCTGTTGTCTCACCACGAGGCCCAGGCCAAAATTTAGCAAGATAAATCACAGAGGCCAGAACAGATCAGCTTGTTCTTCTCTTGTTCTGTCCTCTTGATTAATTGTCTTGACTTGGGCTCACAAAGGACGACACTCTGAATCGGGAGAGAAAGGTGTACAATGATATGAATGAAAGTCCCTGTGTGTAAGACAAGCTGCCTGCTGTCCATTCACTGACTTATGCAACATCCACATTTAAAAGTGGAACACATGAGAGATCTCGAACAGGTTGCTCATTTTTTCAAATGAATATAAAAGACATGGAATGCAATGTATATATGAAGTGGATATAATGCATTTTCTATTTATTTTCACTTCACTCACTCCTTATCCGGTTATGTTGGATTTCCATGATAAACATTTTGTCCTCACTGTTCAAACTGACCTCGATCAGATTACCATATTAACACGTCTCTCATTATTAAATAGGTCAAAGTAGGCAGTGCTTATTTTATTTAGTAAGTTGTCCCATCTCTGTCTGAAATCAGAGAGAACAGGCCTGCGCTATTTCCTGTTTTCTCATGGAAGGATTGTGTTTCCTCTTGGCAGAGGAAATATTTGAATAATTTAACTCTAATAGGACCAGTGGATACCATTCCCCCCCCTGTCAGCTCTTTACCGTCCCATTTCAGCTTAATAACCCTTATCATCAAAGAAAAAAAAGTCGATAATGTGCAGTGAAGCTGAAATTGTCAGTATTTCCCCAGGTATCCTTTATAATAGTGGATGCCCAAATTAACCTAAAGGGGGTCCTTTCGATATTTGGCTGTAGCTGCATTACTCCAGTGGGAGGGAGACAGGTAAATGACTAGACTGATCAGCCTGTGAGGGAGGTGGCATGCATCCGCTGGTTCTCACCACAGGGCTGGAAAAAGAAAAAGTGGATTCTGTCTGCATCATTTTTTAAAAGGAGTGCACAACTAGATATTAAATGAAATAAGTAGAGGCTCATAAAAGTGTGGGTATTTCAGTGGAAAGTTACACATTTCATAGAGAACTGAGGAATTAGTATTGTAATGCATCAAACTAATGTGCAGGGGGGTTTATAAGATGATGGCTGTCGGGCTGCAATCCACTTTTTTTTTCATTGGCAATTAATATTCTTATTATTCACTTTATTCTTTGGTCTGTAAAACATTAGAAAATCATGAAAAATGCCATGAGGATGATGGCTTAGCGACATATTGGGATCCCTGGTTCTGTCCAAGACCAGATGTTTTTTTCACATGTGACCATACAAGGAATTTGACCTCCTGATAGGGTATTTACAGAAGTGTAAAATATTAACAAGAGTGCAAAAATCTTCAGTTTACTATCGTATGTGATAAAGCAAAATCACGAATAACATCATCTCATCTAAGAAGCCGAAACAATGATTTAAACAATTAATTAGTATTTTGTGTGGATAAACTGATCAATTTAATGATTAACCATCAGAGCTTTAGACAGTTCACTAGTCATATGTAATTTTAGCCAAGATAAAGCTGTGTGCTCTTGCAATTCAATAACAATTTAAGTTTAATATCTGATGGTAATATTTCTCCTTATATAATATGCTTTAAAAGAATAATTAGTTAACTAATACTTAGTAATAAAACAGATCCCTTGACGCCTAAGTGGAGGCTTAAGTTCCTGTCCATGGTGCATTGTAATCATACCAGAGGTTTACTCCCTGCGTTCCGATCCTCTCTGCGAGTCACATGTCCACACGCTCAGTTTACTGCTCTGTCTTCTGCTCTCATTGTCGTGTGTTGTTCACCAATTTGTTTTCTTGCCAGCACACACTGGTGTGACCTGCCTGCTCCCCGCGACATGTCAGACGGCCGGATTGTGTCTGGGGCCTGTTCATCTTGGAGAGTGGTGTGTCTGGAGGTCACAAACGCAGTAATGTGTTCTTATGAGAGGCTCTTTGTGCACGTGTGCGTGAAAGGGCGAGTGATAATGTGTGTGTGTGTGTGTGTGTGTGTGTGTTTGCCAAAGAATTACCTAAACCACACAGTCTATATTTAATCAGCTGACTCTGCACTGGGAATAAAGGAAGCTCGTAACAAAGCTGCAGGCTTTGTTTGACCTATTTCTTTGACCTCAAGTATGAAATCATGTATGGTGACGCGTGCATTTCTCTGTCTGACCTTTCAAATAAAACGGTATCACAGCTCAGCTTGAACAAAATGATTCCAACGAGCACATTTGTCAATTCAGGGAGGAGCTGCTCATTGTTTATGAAATCATTGTGGTGCAATTATGTATGTTTTGACATATCTTGTAATGGGATTTCATTTTAGCCCAGAGTTATTTCATAAGTTAGAAATACTCTGTAAAGGCGAACAGCAGTAACACATCTTAAAGACAACGTCCATGAAAAGAAGTTTTATTCACGTAGTGAGCCTGTAAATAGTATTTAAAGACTAAGACATCTGTTAATAAATATTTTATTATTGAAGATTGTCAACTCAGGTCAAGTGGAAAGCAAAATAATCAAATAATCAATGATTTCTTTTCTCCTCTGATATTAAAGTGAATATCTTTCGGTTCTGAACTGTTGGTCATGGCAAAAAAGCTAAACACCTTTAGGATCAGCATTTATTCACATTTTCTGACACTTTTTAAACCTAAATTTACTTGCTGCCCTAGTTGGTTGTTCTGTTTTTTTCTGCCCTGTATGTTTACCTGAGTGACGGCTGCATTGTGCAGCTTGTCAGTCTCAGAATACTATATCATTTTGTATGCTGACTGGAAACTATCCCGTCAATTTTAATGCACTTCCTCTTTTCCATTCATAACCTCTGCACCCCCCCCCCCAGCACGAAGTAAAAATCTGTCTTCCTGTCTTCTCACAGACACGCTCTCTGAGCTTCCTGTACCATCAGAAATTGATTTTTCGATTTGTCCTCCCATTTGATTTCACCCTGCTCACTCCCTCCTATTTTGTTCTCTCTCTTTGTCCGGGATGAGCAGAATTTAAAGGAGGCCTCTACCAGCACCACCACCTCCTCGTCTACGCCGGGGGAGCCCGAGCCAGAGGGAGAGCCGCTCAGCAAGAGACTGCGGCTCAAAAAAGTCTTCAAGGAGTACGGAGCTGTGGGGTTTTCCTTTCATGTCGGGATGTCCCTTATGTCCCTGGGAATGTTCTACCTCCTTGTATCCAGGTAATGAAGCAGATTATTACTGCACAGTTCCAAATCTGCTGGATTGTGCATTTTAATTGTGTATTTCTACGCTGCCGTTATCAAAACGTGAGCAGTAATCGATGAAATCAGCTCTCAAATTAAAGGTGAACGATGCATCAGGAACACATTCACCACATACTGAAAATATCTTGCAAAGAAGTAAATCATTGTACCTTAGTACTTGCGGAATGCTCGTACTTCATGATTCCTCATGAGGATATAGTAATGCAAAGCAACCCTATGGGAAATTGCTTGTACAAAAGGAAGAGAGATGCATTTTTCTATTGAGCGTATAAATGGATAGTGATTACCTCACCTCAATCAAACATATTCTAAAAGTGTCCTCAAAGTATTTAGAGAAAATTGGATAAATCGGGCTGAAGGGACACTACAAACACACCCCATGTATTAGAAAATTAACTCTGCACCTCATCAAACATCGCTGACAGCAGCTTGTAAGAGCATCCAAGTGTAAAATTTCCCTTAAACCGGAGACGGCGTGAGAGGAAATTACCGGCCCACGGGCTGCTTTCACATGGAGGAACACAGACCGTCTGCTGCAAAGTGGCAGCAAATGGGACGAGTTTGTACGAGAGAAAGCAAAGTAGTGGCTCTCAGAAAATTTCCACCCAGTCAGCCACATTATACTGGCCCTGCTGTCAGGGAATTACTACCGCTGGCTGAATCAGACACAGGAATCATGTTGAGCTCATGACTAAAACCAGCTCATCGCCTCATCTCGCCTATTTTACGCCAAGACGAGAAGAATCTAAATTCAGATTCTTTTTTTTTTAAATGTATTTTGTGACCAAAAGCGAAAGTTTTGGCGAGAGCATGCAGTCCAGATCATTTTCAGGCCCTTGTCTGTCAGGCGGTGTGACAGGAATTTGAATAGCGGAGAGTTGGCAGAGATTATCTGACAGCTTGGAGCTTTCCTCATATAGCCGATAATGACCCTTGAACTGAAAGCCGACTCTGCAGCCAGCAACCATTCAGCATTATCGCCGCGCGGCCGCAGAGCCCAGGCATGTGGCCCGCTAATACAGCGCTGAGCTCTGGGTAAACAATCGTCAGCGTGCAGATGGATTCTCATATTTAGCTGACTAAAATGTTCAGTGCAACAGAGGAGGAGAGAGCAAAAAAAGAAAGTGCCTCGTTCGTTTCATATCTACATCCCTGTTGAAAATGCTCGCATATCTGCAAAATACTCAACAGTCTGTCTCATACATGTAGGTTATTGAATCCTCTTTTTTTGCTTGATTTCATGCATGTTGCATAATGTCCAAAGTGGACAAGGAACATCTTATACTTTGGGGAGAAGTAGAACATAAACATCTGAAAGAATGAATTAATGATTGAATCCTATAGTCAAAATACTTAAGTAAAAGTGCAAAAGTTTTAACTGGAAGAAGTATCTAGTATTTGTTTAATGTAAGCATGTAGTAGTATTTTAATGTTGTTGTTGTGCCATATGTTTAATACAGTTTATACAGCACCTTTTACACTAGGTGTATAACATTAGTATTTAACATTATGTTAAGAAAATAAAGGGGCAATTTAAACAGTAAGAATATTACATATCTTATGTAAACATTTTAACTGAAAAGTAACTAAAGCTCTCAGATAAATGTAGCGGAGTAAATACACATTTTTCCTCTGAAATTTAGCATTAAATGAAAATACTGCTGTAAAGTACAAGTACCTCAAAACTCTACTTAGCACTTTACTTCAGTAAACATTACTTTCCACTATTGATAATGTTGCTGTGGACTGAAGCTTTATTGTAGAGCACAGCTCCCGCCGGTGGAGATGACTGTGAACTGCACTTCTAACCACCTCCTCCGTGTGATCTGCCTCCTCAGTGGGATCGACATCGCGGCGCTGCTGTGCAAGCTGGGCTTCAGCGAGGGCGTGGTCCAGTCTAAGCTGGCGGCGGGGACCAGCACGTTCCTCCTGGCCTACGCCATCCATAAACTCTTTGCCCCCGTTCGCATCAGCGTCACCCTGGTGTCCGTGCCTCTCATCGTCCGCTACTTCAGAAAGACTGGACTCTTTAAACCCCCCACGCCCGCGCCCTGATGACCCCTCCACTCCGCTGCTGCCTCATTTAACAACCGACATCCTGACTCTTGTAATTAAAACTCTTGTACATATCTCTTTTACTCATTCGCTAGAAACGCCTCATCTTCTCCCAGTCGTGAATTCAGGTGAAACATCGCTGATCTTGCTCCTACATTAGTTCCAGTTGTAACAATCAAATGTGCTGAATTGTGATCCTGTAGGTCAGACAAGGTGTATTGGTGTATTTGGACTCATGTTTTAATGTGTGTGTGTGTGTGCATTCCACAAATCTGAATTAAAGACTGGAAAAGCTCTAGAAATATTTAGGTACAATCAGAGGCATGATCAGGGATTTGGAGTTTGAGTCCTAAGCTCTTTCAGTAAGCAGGTTTATCTTTATGCTGTGAAGGTTCCCCATGGGGACGCGTGGAAAAAGCTGAGCTCTCCACTGTTTCCTATAAGCTGACTAGGCCATGTTCTGGTGTTGGTGTGAATCAGCAGAATAATTCAGGTTCTCTCCTACGTCTCCTACCTCTCTTTTTCTCTCGCTTTGCCTAGCTCAGACTCATTGTGTTTCACATTTTATTTTCTTCTGTTTTTATCTCAACCAATTTCTCGCCCAGTCTTCTCCTCCTAACCCTTCCTTGCTCTTCCTCTCCTTTCCTTTTTCCCCTCTTGCCGGTGGCCAGGCGTTTTCTACATTCATCTTTGAGTGAAGCTGATTGGAGTTTACTGAAAGCTTTGGATGAACAATGTTGATCACAGGTTGTTGTGTTTTCCCCACACTGGAACCGTATTTAACTATTAAATTTGTTCTCCTTTAGATTTGGTGTTGTTTTTGTTGCATAATACCTGAAGTCAAATAGATTATAATTATTCACATTTTTTTCTAACTTTTTAGTTGTGTGTTTAATACTTTGTTTTCCCATATCAACATTAGATCAAACGACTGTGAAAGGGGGGTCGCTCCAAGCAACAAACCCACAGAATTATCAGCAGACTGCAGTTAAACTGCTCATAGCTGCAGCATAGTTTCCAGCGGTTCCAGAATCTCTGAAAACTACGATAAAGCTCAGTGTAGAAGATTATCAGCAACTAAAGGCGCTGGTGGAGACCAAAACAGAGCTGCGAGGAGAGTAAATCCTTGACTAACATTCCTCAGGTGGAGGAAAAAAAAAAGCATTTTTTTTGCAAACATGTTCTCCATATCAACTTAAAAAAAAATTGTATCCAGGTTTATCTCTCAGGAGGTCCCAGAACACTGAAAGAAAGTAAAGAACATGTGTATTTTCCAGGTTTTTGAACCGGAAACATCAGATAATAACCAGAGAGGTCTGTATTAAAACACCGCCTGGCTGCATTTCTTGTTTTTATCCACACTGGGGAGCTCCTGAACTACAAATTCAGCGCCCTTTTCTTCTCCATACATCTGGTGCTACACAAATCCCCATCACTCATGAGATTGAGCGCCTTTGTGCTCTTAACGTCTGTAAGATAGATACCAGCATTACATCAGGGGAAGCAGTATCACTCACACGGCCCGCGGTTGATTTCGTGAAAAATAATTTGTAAACTTCTCAAGTGTTGCTCGATATGATGGATCAGATAATGTTACAGTACAAATTCTGTGACATTACCCATTACTCGAAACACTCACCAGAAAAATAAACATTTGATAAAAGGCTTGAATACAGTGCTGTCCTGATATTTACTATTTTATGCTTCCTAAGGGGTTGACCAGTTTTACTCCTCATGAGAATTCATTATTCCAGGCTGTATTTTATCACAGCATGTCTGGTGCCATCTCTCTTTTCTTCTGTCCTCCCTCTCTCTGCAGCATATTGAATGGTAGCTGCTTTGAACAAGATCTGGGCTCTCATTTACTAATGTGTGCGGAGGATTTGTCCTAAAAGCACCACTACCAATCCAATCCTTTTTCCTCCACAATGTAGTGTCATTTTGCAAAAGTGTTCACCGAGAAAAAAAAAAAAAGTACTGAATCAAATCGTCCGAGGCTAGTTCGCTATGCAGATCTGAACTCTTTGTTTGCGCACATTCTGGAACATGTTCTGGAAAGTGGCGTTTTTGGGTGGAAGGTTGCACAGCTGCTGCAGCAACTTCCCCCGTTATCTCTTACAGTCCACGAATCAGCGCACATCCCGCCATAAAGGGTCAACGCAAATAACCACATGACATTTACTCATAGAAATGAGTTTATTAAAAAGTGGTCTAGCCACCATCAAACTGCACCTATCACTCTGCCAATCTGTGACACTGGTTTTGGGATAAAAAGACGGGGGGAAATAAATCCTGCATATTTCAACCTGTATGTCTGCATGCAAGAAACATAGCTGCATTAAATTTCATTTACATTGTTTCTAGAATAAAATCACATCTGCATTATGTCTACATGGGCATGTTTTTCCTGACCTTGGTTTTCAGTCTCTATAATAATTTGGAATTCTACTACTTTCATGAACATTCCAATGATTGAAGAATACGGTCAGGCCTGTGTGGATGGAGGGTCAGTGTCCTTTTTGATACTACAGGGGCGTGACTATTCGACGAAAATAATTTGACAGCTTGTAGGGGGCCAGATCCCGGCAGGAAATCTTACTAATCACAACCCCCCCCAATTGGACTGTGATTGGTTAGATGGCCTGCAGGTGAGAGGGCAGTCACTCTGGTCTTAGGAAAGAACTTATGCACTTCTTGATAAATGAGAGCCCTGATCTCCTCTCTCTCCCTCTGTGAGTGTGTGTGCCTGGTAAATAATTCAGCCAGGGGAGTTGTATAAGGAGGACTGAGTGTGCATAGTTGTCTGTACCAGATATCAACCTTGGTTTCCATGAATGGGAGCAATGGCAGCACGGACACAAACAGATACAAGATGATCTCTCACACACACACACACACACACACAGACACCCACACACACAGGAGGAAGAGAGGGGGAAGCCGGGGCCTCATTAGCAATGATGAGGACAGGGAGCTGCCATCGCCTCTCCATCCCCTGCATGTCCCCCATGGCTAGGAACAAATTGGTGACAGCACTCCCAGCCACTCTGTCGGGCTACCCGTGATGCACTGGGCTCTGTCACACTCCTCGTCTTCCTCACCGCTGTGCATCTGCGTATTGGAGAGTGTGGAGAGAAAGCCCAGACGGGGCAGATCGAGCTGCTCGGTCGCACTCCCCGTCGCCTTTCGCTCGGCCCAGAACTGAGGGAACATTTCGTCTGGTCGGCCTCGCTCCGGGCGAGGACCCCCTCCCTCAGGATGAGAGGTTCCAGGGGGGGGGGGGGTTCAGATCCCTGCCTCCGCTCCCGTCCTCTGCCAGCTGCACCTTTTATTAAAGTCAGACACACCGTCAGCGTCACCACTGTCAGAGCGGCTCAGAGAGTGAATCCATTACGGGTGTATATTCAGACCCCCAGCTGCATTTCTGACAACAGTTGGAAGACGCGAGTAGAGTAGTTGCAAAGTGCTGATGCTTGCAATGATATGCTGTATAAACATATGGCAACAGCATACCCCCCCTCCCTCTCTCTCACACACACACACTCACACCTTTTCTGCTTCTGCTGCCCTTTTCACCCTCCAACTTTTCATTTAATTTCTTCATTCTTATTATTTATTGCAGTTCCTCTCCTCTCCGTCTTTTTTTCTGCAGCCGCTCGCCGTCTCTCCATTAAATCCCCCGTCTGTCTCCCCGTCTCCTGACCTGCTCGATAAACTTTTGAGGCCTCCGGAGCGTCTAGACGGAGGCGTCTACTCTGTCAACCTCGCAGGTTCAAAGGCATCCTGCCGATTCATTTACAGAAGAGTTGGCATCAGTCACACAAACGCACTCGTTCTCTTTAGCTCTTCCTACTTCTTTAACCCTCTTCTCATATCTTTCGGCCACTCCTCTCATTGCCTCCCCCTCCCTCCACACCCACTCCGGAGCATCCTTTCCTCTCCCTCTCCTCTCCTCTCCTCTCCTCTCCTCTCCTGTCTGAGTTAAGTTTAGCAGATGCGCCTGATGGCAGCATCATCCTGGAGCACCTGTCAGCTGTCTGCCTTCATCACGGCTCCTCTGCCGCCACAGGGGCACGGGGAAGTAAACCTGGAGACAGTCGCTATTATCAACAGCTGCATCTTATTATTTTAAACACCCGTGTCAGTCAATTTCCACCAGAGATGCGTGCACTTATTTATTTATTTGCCATGCGTTGCCTCCTGCTCATGCTCAATTCTCCTCACTATGCACAAAAAGCTCGGCTGGTAAATGCGAGCAATTATAGGGAGCAGGGAGGGAGGAGAGGTTGCAGGCGGAGGCAGAGAGTTTATCCGCCCTGTGACGGAGGAGCAGGCAGCGGAAGCAGCAGGCACGAGTTGTCAAAGTGGTTTTGGCAGCGGTGGATTATGGATTTGACTGACTCTTACTGTAACTCGCTCGAATACGTGTCACTTGTCCAACTGTCGACTGAGTCGGCGCGTTGCTCATGCAACGGCTGCTGAATATAAGCTGCAGGACACTGTCCAGGTATCCACAGCTCCCCCTGTCACAATGTGGCCTCCACAATGTGTGGATTCACAAGCTTTTATTTTTTTTTATTATTATTATTATTATTACCAATTTCATTTGTACGGCACATTGCAACAACAAGGTGCAAAAGAAACACATTAAAATTTAGATACAATTAAAACAATTAATTATGAATTAAAGGAGAAGGTAATAAAAATACAATCATCCAAAATCCGAAATACAGTGCACTGTGAAAAAAAAACAAATAATCATCTGGTTTAATAAAAGGCAGCGGCAGCCAGAAAAGTCTTTAATTTAAAAAGTGAGAGCTGCAGCGGTGCAAGCTGCTCTCCTACATCTGGTCATATCATATGTTTAAGTCTCCATCCAGAATTCATCAAAGTGAAACACTTTAGATGAAAAAAAAACATCTAGCTCTTATAGATTCAGTCATTTGTTCACCCGCACTGAAAGTGATTCTCAAGTTTTTCCTGTCCTGCCTCCTTCCTACATTTAACGTGTGTGACATTGAGATTTAGGAATTAGATTCCCTTTTTTTTTTCATTCCATAAAACCAATAATGCATTTATAAAGCATAGTATTCGGGCGACCATCCAGCCCGTTCCCTAATCTCACATCATCAGAGTGTACGTTAGAGAGCTCAAACCTTCATTTCCTGATAATGGGATTATTTGGCAACACTTTTGTTTCTAGGGATGTGCTTATCTTAGACAGAAATTGCCATATTACACACTTACAGTGAATTCTGTCCTTTTACAACCTCGTCCTTTTTTATTGCTGAGCTCAAGGAAACACCCCAACTATCTAACCGATCTTTAATTAAAAAAAAAAGATGCAAAAGTGAATGCATTTTTGTTGCATTTACACTTGACATTCACAGCTAAGGCTAAGTATGGCAGGTCAAATTTAAATTAGGAAGCTTTTGCAGCCACTTTGTAGAAACAGCAATGAGGTCAATTTAAAGTCAGCAAATAAAGTGTTTAATTAGGGTAAAAATAATGGTAAAAAAATCATAATAAACCTGAATTTTGAAACAAATCAATGTTCCTTTCCTTGTGGATGATGGGACATGTGACCAAAGAGAGCCAGGGGTAAAGTAAATATGAATGAGTGCCTGAACAGTGAGCTTGTAACATCCTGTTCGGTTCACATTCACCTATAACCCACAACAACAATAATAGGCAATATATCAATTACTGAATGACCTGCAGTAGGACCAGCTACAACCCAAATAAACATTTATGGGAGCTTCTTTCATGACATCTGAAACAATATATTTCACAATCACAAGGCCGAGGTGATCAGTCAAGCTCAGTATGTTGCACTGTGGGAGCGGAGCGAACCAAAAACTACAGCAAGTGCAGACGCAGCGTCGTAAACCATTACCGAGCCGCCGTTACCGATCAAAGTCGGTTTGCCCCGCGCACGCTTCATAATGAATGCATCTCATAAATCCTCCCTAAAACGATTCCTCCCTAAATGATTCCCACAGCTCCGACTGTCTGCTCAGCGGAGGGCGCTCATGGATCAAACCATTAAAGGAAACTAGGCCGGGGTGACGAACGCAGGGCAGCACGCTCAGGCCCCAGATCATCACCCCGCCCCGACCCCCCCCCCTCTACACACCTAATGGAAAGCAAACAGACAGACAATTTCTTTCAATTAGCGCGACCTGGCCGGCCCAATAAATTTTAGTTTGCTCCTCACGACACGAGGGCCCTGTTGCATGTCCCGCTGAAAATGAAGACTAATGGGGTATTGTGGAGCTGCTGAGTGCTTGATTTCGTGCCACTACACCACTGCCACTCGCCCACTTTGTTCCCCACATCCCCCCCCCATCGCCTTCCCTTCTTTCCTTGAGCTAACTGAAATCAGTGCTGACCAGGCAAAACACAAATGTTTAATACATTTATTCACGACTTGGATTCATTTTCTGTTTTAAGCATTATTCCCGAGTAGTTAGGCGGAGCGATTCATCACAGCTCGACAACAGCTGTGAACGCAACAATCGCTCACGCCGGGTGTCAGCTGAAGTGACGGCCTGCAGAGTAAGACTCAGCCGCCTCCCAAGTCGCCTCCAGTTTCAAAAAATATTCAAAAAAAACATGTTTTATAGGAATTCAGAGCTATAATTAAAACAGATTTTTTCTGTTCGGGCTGTTTGAAAAGGACAAGTGAGCGATTAAATATTTTTAGGACTTCTATTTTTCTGTGTCATTGCCAAGTGGCGGAAGAAGTATTAATACCACTGTTAACAATACAGTAATACAGTAGTATTAGAACAAGAATGCCCTTCCAGTACCAATTTAAAAGTACTCACTGTTTTTATTATTATACATTATATTTCTGATGCAATCATGTGTCACATGTCACATGTGTCAAACATTTTTGTTGTTCATTTGGTCAAGATGATGCTAATCTTAACTTCTATTATGAACAGTGGTGGAAAGTAGTCATTCATTTAATCCAGTAAAGTTTGGGTTCTGACTACATTTTCAGGGGAAAATCCTTGTTTCAAATGTATTATGCACTTTGTGTAAAAGTTGCTATATATAGCATGAAATACATTCATCTCATGTGTTTTTTTTTCTAATCTAATATTATAATATGTGGTTTTATTATTTCCTGGTTGTTTGTGGGAGTTGCCATGCATCTCTGCCACCTCATCCTCCACTTATACGATGAGTCCTCATAATTCTGTTATAATATTTAATGCTGCATTCTGCAATTTCTCCCCTCTCCAGATGCATTATATCCCATCCACATTTATTGCAAATCTGATTGTCCTCAAGGCAGGATCCCTCTGTTTCTCTATCTGATGGTTCTTTTTTTTCCCATAATAAACCGTCCTTTGTTTTTTTTGCTTTCTTGTATGGTGTAAGACAAAAGGGGGGTGTTGTATTGCTGCTGTTCTAATTGTAAATCCCCTTGAATCTGTGATTTGTGATTTTTGCCATACAAATAAAATTAACTTGACCTAAGTAGCATTTTTAACTCAAGACATTTGCTTGTAATATAGTATTTTTAGAGGACAGTATTTCCACTTTTACTCGAGTAAGGGGCCTGAGTTCTCCATCCACCACTGATTATTGTTCCATTATGTCTGACATTTTAAAGAGCATCACAGATCATCTCATTTGTATTCTGAGAATGAACCAATATCTGTAGTTGTGGTGAAAATGTCTAAGAAAATGCTCCCAATGGAGGAGGAGACAAATATTTGGACAGAAAAATACCAGCGCACGACATTCTCTCCCTTTTAAAAAATGGACAAAACAATGAGATGAAGATGAATAATTTGAGGTATATTTGCCATCACGGCGTGATGTATGGGAGATCCCCAGGCCACCGCTGGTTGATGGGAGAAGAAACAAAGACGCTTTGTCACGCAGAGAAATATTAACTACAAGTGAACACGGGGCAAGAAGAAGACATTGATTTTACAATTCAGGACTCAATCAAAGAGAATTATGGATGGCAATGGTGCTGTGATTTGCCTGTGCTGCTCATTAAACCTAACGTCCATAGTGTACATCTCCCCCCTGGCCATGTTGGCCTACGATTTACAGGGACAGGTTAAACACAGTTCAATACCTGAGAGGAGAAGTCACATGATGGTTCATAAAAGGTGGCTGAGCTGGAATGTAAAGGATACAACTCAGCGTAAAAAAGAGAGAGAGAGAGAGAGAGAAGAGGAGAGAGGAAGTGAAAAAGGAAAGTAGGACACAAATGAAGAGACACGGGGGGGGGGGGGGGGGGGGGAAAGAAAGAGAAACTCCAGTATTAGCCTGAACAGATAAACTATGCATCAAAGCGTAGCGTTTATTGAAAAAAACATTTTTTATGCGTGCTTTGAAGGCATGAAAATGAGAGCCCCGTGTTCAAACACATCAATACAACGCTGCAGCAGCCAATGTCGTTTTTTTCCCCTTTTACTTTTCCCTTCCCTTCTCTCTCTCTCTCTCTCGCTTTTCGTCTCGTTCCCCCCAAAGATTCCCAATCAGATCTCGCGGCTCCCTGCAGGCTTTTATGCCAGGCACAAATGGCGCGACTGCCAGACTGACAAACACGTAATCACTCAGAGTGGAGGGGGGAAAAAAAAAAAAAAACACAGCCTCTCCCATCACAAAAAGGCCTTTTAATAAGCCTGTGAAAAAGAGCAAGTAATCCTTTGTAATGATTTCATTAAATGCCCTCATCACACCTGGAGATAATTCCATTATGATTGTGGCAATAAAATGAGCTTTTCATCAAGACCCGCAGACAGAAGGAGGAAAAGCTATTATTCCTCTCACATTCAGATATGACGTTGGCTCTAATATTATGATATGAGGCTATTTGGCAGAATTTACGACACTCCATTCAATCCATAACGCTCGAGGAGAGTTTCTCCGCTGACACACAGACACAGACACTTGTGGCGCGCATCACGCTGACCTTTGGATGTGGTGTCTGAAATCAGAAAGAGAACCTTAAGTATTTGTTGTCACCTACAATTACTATAATTAAGACATTTTCAAATCGCGGAGCTGGGCGGGAGGAGGAAAGCAATCTGATCAGTTCCTTTTAGTTTCTTTTTTTTTTTTCCTCTATCACATTTCACAGGTTTTGGCCTAAAGCAGCTGTTAAAAAAAATTGCTGGTGCTGAATTTGCAAACAAATGCAGCACCTGTATAACAAAATAAAGTGCTGTGCGAGGCACTTCGTAACAAGTGCGAGTTTCTTCTTCTCATCACATTTTCATTAGGAGAGGTTATATTCACTACAATTCCTTCAGCACCTGACAAGCAGAACAAGCTGAAAAACATTATTATATCTCCTTATAAAGCTGTTTTAGTTAGCGAGAAATTGCTTATTTTACACACCCAGCGCCCCTACAATTCATTTGCTGAATAGAAGGCCATTTTAGCTCCGTTTTTGGTCTCCACCGTCTCCTCACTAAATAAATCTGGCTCTTTAGTCAACTGTCTGTCTTTTGGGTGAAAGCCTGTAAATCAGACTAATCTGCTCGCTGTTTGCTGTTTGGGAGTAAAGTAACTTTGCTCTAACCAATAACTTGTGGATGATAAATCTGTTCTGACAGCATCATTTTCAGTCAATGTGGAAACTGCAGTAAAAATTAAGTAAAACTTGAAAGTTTAGCAAATGTTTGTTATATTGAACTTGTCGCATTTTTATCGGTTCTATGTAATTATGCTTTTTTTTTCAGGGATGATTTATGGAGCCAAACAAAGTTCATCCAGACGTCAGAACCAGAACGACAAGGACAGAGTGGGAACTATATAACATCTGGTTGCTATAAACTTTAGGGTATCTCAAAAAGTTTTACACACACAGCTGTTTAAGTGTACACGTGTGCAAACATCTGGATGCATTCTTCAACTTAAAGTTCAGGCAAACCAAAATTCATGAGAGTAAGTGACCTGAAAGCTGCCCTTCTCACTTCTGAAAAGTCGCTACCTATAAAGCTTTCTTGTCGTCTTTAGTGATTTAAAGATTACATGTTTTTTTAATTATAGGAGTGCGTGTGAGTTGGTTATTCTGTCCTTTGCTCCTTTCACGTCTATCCTTGTAATTGCTGATTTTCTCGTACGTAAAAATCAACTTTTGGTTATTATCACTGTGACAATCTACGCTGCAGCGAGGACAGTCTGTCGCAGGCAACATGCAGAGGCTTTATTAATAATTAACAGTGCGACTACAATCGACACCTTTCACATTGCTCACAGTCATTTGATCCATTGTTCATAATAAAATATTGATTGGTACAATCAAATAACGCAGTGAATGGGCTATGACTTGAAAAGCAAGGTCACCCGTAAAACGGAAACTGGTAATATTTTCACATTATCTGGATGAGCAAAGTTATTCCTGCTGTATTTTGCCTGGATAGCACACATGCTGTCTTACCTAAAAATCATGATAGAGCGTGGGACAAAGGGAAAAAGGCAGAGGTGGGGAAAGGGAATCCTATTACAAAGCGTTCCAAAAAAGTGAAGTTCAGCACTTCCACGGTCCTGTCAGGCGGCGTGCGGAGCTACAGTATAGGCTTCTCTACGCAACTTCCAGCACGATAAAGGAAACGTGACACGGGAGGAACGGTGAGGATCCTCTGTGCTGTCTGGAGGAATCTGGAGGCCATGTGTTTTTTTTGGCATTCATGTCACAGACCTTTTGAAAAATGCATCAAAGCAATCGCAGAACTCGTGGGACCCGCGTTTGGGCCCCGCGAAGTCGTGACCGTCATCCAAACCTCAGCGGTGAGGACGGAGGGGAGTGTTTGAAATGTGCCACTGTGCCGTTTAATAATAAAAACAAGCGCCCTGCCAAACCATGGCAACACAGATTCCTGTAATTTCTGTGGCTGTGCCTGTTTAGATGTAAATGTGTGTGTGTGTGTGTGCATGCTACTGTGCACACACACACACAATTTGTTAGTGGCGGTGGCTGATCATTTTCATGCTTCTCGCAAAAAAAAACAAAAAACCTGGAAACAGATTGGGTTGTTTTTCATGCTTACATTCACACATGGCTATTAGCTGAAATGCCTTCTGCTGCTTTAAGAACGGCTCGCTCCTCCACCTTCTGCTCGCACGAATCGTAAATAACGATGACCACAGTCTGACTATGACTTTCTTACATGTGCGCCGACTGTAAGGAATTGAAATGAGTTCACTCACAGATGGAGAATTCCCCACAGGTATTGTACCCTCCACTCATCCTCTGCTTTAAAATTCCTGGCCGAGACTCTTGTAGAGAAGAAGTTTCACTTTCTGTGTGCGGTGAAAGAGGAAACGCTCATGCTGTTGGTACAACAGACACTCGTACTTCTACTCTGATCCTTGTCGGCCTGCATATGATGTTCTCTGTGAGGACTAATCCATATTTTATGGTTGAAACATATATAACAAATATACATGCAAGAAAAAAAATACAACATAATTGTGATGCATTCACTGAATGCAAAAAAAATAATTAAATAAATAGCTTAAAAAAATAACAAGATAAGAACAATTAGGGAAATCAAAGACATTTTATAAGGGCTGCAACTATAAACCATAAAGTCAATTTTTTCAAGAACTCATATTCAACTTAGGAAGAAAAGAGTGCTCTGTTGTCTTCGTAATGATGATCTAAATCGTCTCTGGCATTTCTGTTCCTATAATCAGCCCGTAATAACAGCCAAGCTGATGTATCAGCGAGGCTCAAATTATCATCAACTAGTTGTGGCTTCGCACTTTGTGATGTCACACTCCACAGATCATCACAGCTCATCAGACTGGTCTGGTGGTGTGTTTAAAAGGTCTCGACGCTCACGTTCACCCCCCACACAGCTTTGCTTTGTTTGTATTAATTATGCAGGCTTTGTTTCTACGGCCACATTTACACAGAAAGGCCTAAAAACCACACTGAGACACACATATGAGAATGATGTTAATTTAAAGTTTTTATTTTAAAGAGTATATCCTGTAAAGATTAATTTCACGCCTCACACACACACACACACACACGCACGCACTTACAAGATCTTCACAGCTAACTGTTAGACTGTTAGTCAATAGTGAAATTCATTAACATGCAGCGTCTCATATTTTTAGAATAAAAAAAACCTTAAGACAAAGAAAAAAAGCTTAAGAATATTTCTCTGTGTTCCTGCAAGAGAGGAAAAGTTGTGAAATACTCCTATGGGATCCTTGCAGGAAGGTGACACTGTGACACTGAATATACTGAAAATCGGGAACATTCAGTTTTCATGAGACTGAAGTGAAAAGCCATTAACCCTTTCTCATTTCCCCTATAAAGATACCAATTCACAAAGTAAGACAAGAAAAGTTCAACTTAAAATAAAGACTTATTGAGGCCTTAGATGATACAAGTGAACAAAACAGTAAATTTCAGGTTAATATTTAATGTTATATAGAATGCTACTACTAAGCACACTCTCCTCTCACTCTGTGTCAGAGAGCAAATATCAAAATATCAAAATATCCCTTTAAAGTAAACGAGCTAAAACACGTCCTTGCTCTCAGAAACTCTGATCATCTGCTCCATCAGGACACACTGGTAATATTTGAGTGACATTAGCAAAGGAAACGAAAATAGTCGTGACATTTCAATTCATCCATCCATCCATTTTCTATCCCGCTTATTCCTTTTCAGGGTCGCAGGGGTCTGCTGGAGCCTATCCCAGCGCATTTTATGGCGAGAGGCAGGGATACACCCCAGATGGTCGCCAGCCAATCGTGGGGCACACACACCATTCACACACCATTCACACACACACTCACACCTATGGGCAATTTAGATTTGCCAATTAACCTGAGCATGTTTTGTATTGTGGGAGGAAACCGGAGTACCCGGTGAAAACCCACGCAGACACGGGGAGAACATGCAAACTCCACACAGAAAGGTCCCAGACCCAGGCCCCAAGGCGGTCTTGAACCTGCGACCTTCTTGCTGTGAGGCAACAGTGCTACCCACTGCTCCACCGTGTCGCCCCCATTTCAATTCAAATATTGCAAAATCCTGATGGGTACATGGATTTCTCACTCACTACTACATTCTGCAGCGTGCTCATGCAGCACTCTACATAAAATAGGTAATAGCGACTTTTTTTGGGGGTCGTGCCCTCATCCTCTGTCCAATGACTGAGGTGGAAATGGAGGTCAAAATCACAAATAAACACTGGCACAGCCAATCTCTATACGATCATAATCCACAAATACGGGGAGAGGAATCAGTAACACGGTCATCTATTATTCGGAAGCTATATTCTAGCTTGTGGGACCACATGTCAGGGTCACCACTTATTTGCACAGGCTCGTGCATTCCCTGGATGTGTCAGATCCGTGTCGCCGAGGGGACGCAACAACGCGTTTCTAAGGAATGAAAGAAAGGCTTGTGGAAAATGTCCTGAGTGGGAGCGTGAGCGTGAGGGGGTGATGTGGGAACGCATCAGGTTGTATGATGTGTGTGTGTGTGTGTGTGTGTGTGTGTGAGAGAGAAAAGAGATAAAAAATTGAATGGGCACATTATCTCTGAGTTTTGAAAAGTTTTAAACCTACAGGTTTTTAGCCACATGGAAACTGCTACTGCTCAATCAGTACTCACTGATTCTGTCTGTCTGACGTATGAGAGCAGAGAGTGACAAAAAACATTTCAAACTGGAAAACTGAAGGGGTTCAAAGACATGCAGGTAATGTATTTATTAGTGACTATGAATGATTAAACAGGCTGATGCTGAGGGGCACCAGATGCAGGGTCAGTGGTCCTCCTAACACAGGACGGTTGAGGTTGTCTTGCACATTGGGCCACCCTAGAGGGCACTATCATGTTTAATCCTCCCGCTCAGACACCCCCATGAGGCCACTTTTGATGCATTCACTGCTACTGAAAAACATAATTTGATAAAAAAAAAAATCTGAAAATAAGGAATTATTTTAGATTCACTGCTTTGTTCGCACTAGCATCACGCTCTTCTTTCACTCCAAACACTGCTGCTTGCTCCCACCTGAACAAACATTCACACTAACAAAAAAGAAATATTTGCATCACCAGACAGTTGCAGCCACGTTAAATATGCAACACACACAGATGTGAAGTGACATGTTTGTGTGCAGATTGTAAGCAGAAAGAATTTTCATTGTTCAGATCAAAAAATTACAGCTGTGCAACAGTGTTGACAAAAATTACAATGATTAGTATGTGCACAAAATCTCAATTTGCAGCTCAGTATGGGATCATCTATCGGACGTCTGCTACATTTGAGAGTTGTAAATTAGTGGACAAGGGAAAGATTTTGGATACAGCCTCTGTCTGTGTGTATACGTGTGTGTGTGTGTGTGTGTGTGTGTGTGTGTGTGTGTGTGTGTGTGTGTGTGTGTGTGTGTGTGTGTGTGTGTTTCAGGCCCATCCTACTGTATCCATTCTCACAGAGAAAATCTTATTAAAGCAACACTTCCTCTTAGGTGCAATATCCAAACAGATTTGGATAGATTAGTGCATAGATTACTGTAATATGGCCGGACGTCTGGACCACTCCAAAATGCGTCTGTGCTCTTAAATCAGTGCAGTTCGTGCCTCATCTGCTCATACTTTGTTGCATAAGGCCCAGTTTGCTTAGTATTTGGATGTTTAGATAGTTTAAAAGCCTAAAGTTATTTAGGAGAATTGCTTTTTTTTCTACTTCTGCATTAACCCTGTGGGTAATATTTCTATTTTCAAATCACTGATAGTAATGATCTGTGCATTTTTTTTTTCTAGCTTAGCATTTGTAGTTAATTACATGAGGTCAAAGTGCCGTTAAGGAACCTGAAAGGTGTGCAGGTGCTGCATCACTGACGAATCAATTGCCATTATCATAGCTGGGACAAAGGTCCTCACCCGGGGGACATGTTTGACGCTGCTATTACTTATCCCATCTTTACACAGAACAATATGCTGTGCAGAAGCAGCCGCATTTAATGACCATTGAGGGACGCTTTTCAAATCGGACTAGCCATAAGAGCAGTGGTTTGCCAATATAACAGGAATACGTCCAGCACAATGGCTGCACAGCGAGGTCCAAACATGAGCAGCTACCGGCCCACTGATCCACCAACACTCACCTCCATAAGGGAATTATTTGGAAAAAGATGTTTTTTGTGTGTTTTTTGCCGTCAGTAGAAATGTGATAGTTTGGTCTAACAAAACACTTCCGGACCCTGTATATTTCCACTGAGGTTATTGGGTACTCGGTGTCCTCAGTGAGATTATCAGGATTAGAGCCAGCTCGCTCCCTCTCTCTCCCGCCTGAGCCTCTTGTTCATCCAATGGGAGGGCAGCAGGGAGGGGGCGACTGGCAACAGGTTCCGTCGCTCCGGCCAACATACTGTACTCCAGCAGAAAAACAGATCCTCGTCAAATCTCAGACATTTTGTTTGATTGAGCTTCATTCTTGGAAGATCAATAAAGATGATAAAGAATTCTCTTAAAGAGCTGAAGAAACATCCTGGGGTAGGTGTTGTGTTTATTCTCCAGCTTTACTTTCCATACAGTAATGTAAACACATGGCCTAATGTATTTGTGATTGGTTTATTAAATAACTCATCAATATTTCATTCACTTTAAGATGAAAATAAATATACTGTATTCATGTACTACAGTACATGCCTTAAAATTTAATAGTACATATATACATACAGTTGAGTACAGTACAATGCACATTTTTAAAGAATTATAACCTTATATAAGAAAATACTAGTCGAAAATAAATTTTGTTCCTATATTGTTTCTAACTTAACTCCTTTCAAGAAAGTGATTGTAGGTTCAGCAGGCAGTGTGTAAAAGCTTTGCATCCACCTCCATGTAATCGCTGTTTAAAACAGTTTTGTATTGGATTGGAATATTAGTTTCCTTTGCAGCTATCATTAAGAAGGAAAGAAAGAATTAGAAACACACAGAAGCCGCTGTGCTTTGGTTTTCTTTTTTTTTCCCTGGCGCGTGAGAGCTTTGCTGAGAGTGACCCAAATTCCTGGATTGACAGGGTTGTCTTGGCAGCGCACCAGAAAAGTAATAAGGCCAGCAGCAGAACTGAACCCAGGCAGGAGTATAAAACACTTCCTATGTCGGCCAGGCGGGACGGGAAGAGGTGAAACACTCGCTTGTGTGGGATATCAGCACTGAGGAGAGGACAGCTCCCTGCACACACACACACACACACACACACACACACACACACACACACACACACACACACACACACACACACACACACACACACACACACACACACACACACACACACACACACACACAGGACTTTCTTCACTTGCTTGGTGTGTGTGATCAAAGCTGACCTGTTTCTGTGTGTTTACTTAATCAAAGCTGAGCATCTGTACTTTTGAGTTGGTTCTTGCACGTGTGTGTGTGTGTGTGTGTGTGTGTGTGTGTGGGCCAGTGCAAATTTTGTGTGCACTATGAACTTAAAACATATTTAGAGTAGTATTAAGTGAACATCAATTCCACCCTGAAAGAACACACACAGACTACCAGGCAGAGGGATGTAGAGCAGTCGTCCACCAGCTGCAGAAGTGTTGTGTCCATGGGTGAGATATTTGCATTTGCCATCTGTGTATGGACGGTGAGCTTCCTGTATGTTACCATCAGTGTGTGAATGGGTAAATGAACACACTGAGTGTAGTGTGAAGCCCTTTGATTGATCAAAAAGAAAAGTGCTATACAAATGCAGGCCGTACCATTTACAGCTAGTGTAAAAATAGTTAGCCAGTTAATAGATTAGTTGATGAAATCCATTGACAATTCATCTACTTCATATTATAAGGCAAACAGTTACTAGTGATAGCTTCTCAAGTGTGAGCATCCACTGATATGTTTTTCGTGAATGCACGTATATCTTTGGGTTTTGTTTCCAAAAGAAAACTTGCATTCTTCGGAAGCTCTGGCATGTTGGGGTCAGGAGTCCAAACAGGAGGCTGTAGTACTCAACTTGAACTTGACAGTGTTCCAGCCGACATCCTGCGGCTCTGCTGATTACACCTAAAGCTACAAGATAATCTCATCTGAAAGGTTATTTGTAGCGTTGAACTCTGTCGTCCTGGAGTTGCAGTCAACAGATTTAGCCTCCATAAAACATACAAAGGAGTGGTATTCAATATGATACACTACACTGGCTCTATTTGCTTTTATTCACATAGATTTACATTTGTTTGCTGACGTGATGTAAAGATATTATAGCCAGAAGAACACAGGAGCAGCGCTATCATACAATATTAACTCCCTGATTTAAAAAAGGGAAGGGAAATTGATCTTCAGTCAAGCCAATTTAGGAGGAGCAAAACCTGCTAAAACCTCAGTTTATCTTACAAAAGTTATTACGTATAATGTTTATGATGCTATCACCCGGCATCAGTTCCACTGATGAATAACCAAACGCCTGCTGAAATATGTCCTCTGCAGGATGCTTTTGACCTGCGTTGTTACAGAGCCTTTATTTTGCTGTGCAACTAAAATCAGAACAGATGGCTTGATGTGAAAGAGAATTAATAGTAGCAAAGGGCAGCAAAAATGCTCCAAGAAACCCCCCCAAAAAACATGATGGAGGAGGAAACATTGACAAAAAATGACTTTATGTTTGGGCTGATGTCCTAATCCTCCATCACACCAACAACGCTGTTGGCGGCTCGGCCGTCCTGCTGTGATGGCCTAGTACCTCATTAAAAAAGCTCCAACTGTTATTCGAGAAGCAACCCAAATCCTACGCCGTCACAAACGCCGGCCAACATCAGCGAAAAAGAAAGTTGCTGCCGCTACGATGAGAACATGGATGATGGACAGGTTTGGTGTTGAAGAGGTGAACAGGTCGACTCTCCTCTTCTACAACACTCACCCCATCCCAGTGGAGACAGATAAAGACAATCACCACTCTGTTAAAGCAAATGGATGATTGTTTGTATGTTTGTAAGCTGTAATAAAGCTGTAATAAAGTTCTCAAATTAGAGACCATAGGAACATATCATTTACTTCTAATCCTTTCAGAAATTGCTACTAATTTTTTTATTTTTTATCCTATTTTATGTTTGAATTGACGTGGTTGATCCAGCGTCCTTAATCTTTGTATTGCAGACTTTGCAATCATGCATTCTTTCTATTGGGATGCATCTAGTTTGAAGTTTACTCCGAATGGCGCAGCAGTCGCCAATCAGTCGTCGCAGGTGCTGTGTTCAGGTCGGAAATTCTTGACTCGCACTTTTCCGAAATGGAGGCAATCTTTCCAAGTTCTGAGTGCAGTCAAATTCAGTGCTAGTAGACACGTAATACAGCCGCCATGTCACAAAAATAAAGTAATAAGACTGAGCTTGTCAGATGTTTCAGGGTTTCTCCAATATTATTACAGTAAAACAAAGAAAGGAAAAAAAGTCTGAGTTGTAAATCCGTGTCCCTATCTCTAGTTTGAAACATATCATAATGAAGTGAATAGGTAAAGAGTTCAGCTCATTTTCAACCAAACACTTTGTGAGCATCATTTATTTGCCTATGGGAACATTAATGCAAGATATGTTACATGGGATCAGTGTTGACTAATAGTCCGATGCACCAAGTGAAGAATTGTTCAGCGTTTTCACTTTGCATACCACATTGCTAAGCATGAGAATCCCAGCTCTCATTAACCCCAGGTAGAAAACGTATGGTTTCGGACTTGAACATGTAAATAAGAACTCAGAACAGGCACTCTGTACCTTGTAATAAAAATCCATTACCAAGCAAATCAGAGCGTCTCCATCACGTGTTGAATTCAAGGCCCTCGAGAGCTTGCAAAAAAATGGAGCAATTTAATAAGAGATGCGAAACAAATAAATGTTTGTGCTTAATGAGGACAAGCCGGTCATGTCCTCTTTGTAATGAGGCAGTGGCAGCACCAAAGGAATACAACGTGACACCCAACATGGAGCCAAGTAGGCTGTGCTTTCCATACACCCATTCATAAATTCATTTGGCTCAAAGACAGAGCTATATAGATTTTTCAGCTTTGGAGCTGCGTATCTCCATAATATAACAAACAGCTCCGCACAAACTGAGCCCTTATCTACTCCTCTCATCTTAAAAACTTACAATAATTACATTTATTGTGCAACATCACAAGTGCTAACATATGTAAAAACAAATAATACATGGTGCATTCAAGTGTACCTTGTAAACTTTCTTTTGTTTAATTATCTGTTAGTTATCTACTTTCACTGCAAAACTACAAAAGTTATCAACATATTCTTTTATCATGAGTTATTGCTGATGATTTTCCATTTCACATTTATTTCTTGGCATCAGCAACTAATTAAATTGTAATGTTATTGCATATAAAAGCAAGTAGACGGATTCATTAGATTCTATATTCTTTACAGTCATCTCTTTGAGGACAACCATGACGCTGACGTCTGAGGTAAAATTGAGTTCGACACCCCTCAGCTAAATAAGATACATCAGTATTCCTGAGGCTGGGGGCAATGACCGCTCAACTTTGGAGAAAAAAGTTGTGTACTTGCAAACTCTTACAGAATAATGTGCCTGTCATGAAATTAAGGACAGCAGCGTCTCAGCTGAAGGCATCCTGGAGTGTGTCCAGTCACTTTGAACTTCCAAGGGTATAGGCTGACTGGAAAGGGCATCCTGTTGGATGTGGAGCAGACGGAGACAGTCACTTTAGGCACCAGCGAGAGGGTCTACATGAACCCAAGGAATGGGACGCCATAGCTGAAGGCCAGTGAATGGAACTATCACACAACACTGAGGCTGTACAAACACTGCAGAGTTCCAAAGATGAGCTAATCCATTATTTTGTTTTTTTTATTTTATTTCACTCCTGCATCTAGGTAGTAAATATAAGTTTTTAAACCAGACACTCTCCTAATCAACACAGAAAGTGGCATCGCAATCAGACAGAAGACAGATGTCTAGACACAGCTGAGTAGAGACATCCTTCAGTTCAACCTGATCAAACTGTCATCTCTCTCCAGCTTCACTAGATCTGCGTGGGCTGAGAACAGCTGTTCACCAGCGGTGTGACTCCCTCTCCATCTCATGCACATTATGAAATGTATGGCAGCGCAGTGTTGATGAATAGACGCTGCAGCATGAAAGGATTGTCGCACCTGAGCTTTGGGTGTTTACTATGACATATCACATTACCCTCTGTCCCCCTAATGTGCTTCTCGATTTCAATCCCTGTCATCATCGCCACCCGGAATATCAAAATAGTGCGTCTGCGTGTGTGAAAATATTTCCATCTGTGTTGGAGTGTGCAAATTTAGTGCAATTACATGCATATGTGTGCATATATATATATATATATATATATATATATATATGCACAGAGTGTGTTGTGTGTGTGTGCGTTGCTGTCGCTCAGTCTGACAGGTATAGTGTTGAGGAGGAGAGGCTGGCACACACACACACACACACACAGACACACACACCGCGTCCTTGCCCGTTCAACCCAGGCTGACAGTGAGCCGCCTCACACATGGCCTGGGCCTCATGCATATGGAGGAGGGCAGCGAGAGGGAAAACAAGGAATAACAACTACCCATGTATGCGTGTGTGTGTGTGTGTATTGTGCGAGTGTGTATTTCACACAGACGTAGGTTCGCCGTACATATCACAGCCAACTACATGATAGAATATGTTTGTTTACCTCCATACGGCCCTGTGGTCTGGGACTAACTGATCCCTCCTCTCCTCTCCACAGTTAATCCCTCAATTTATCTTCCTGGCTTCGGGCCTGTCGTGGGCCACCTTCTACCTGTTCCGCCTGGCAAGAGGGCCTCATGTCACGTAAGTCTTACAGTAATACACCAGTCTCATATTGTCCTATTACAACAGTTCCCTTGGATCCAAACATCCGACTTAGGAACACTTGTGGATGTGACAACCGCTGATCATACGTATGTAAAATGCTGTAAAAAGCCACATCTGACCAATTCCCCTTTCTGCTGCACCCCACGCTGAGCAGCACGCTCCATACGACACCTCCAACACTCATCTCCTCATCTCACACACTTCCTTCTTGCCCGTGTGTCTCTGTGAGCAGCTCAGCACGTCAGGGTTTGTATCCTCGGATATTTATCGCTTCCATACAAGAGGACTTTGTTTGTCAGAGCTGCAGAAGCAAAGGCAAAACACGTAGGGCACATGATGGTAGTGGTAAGACACGCCAGGCAATCTCCATGGAAACCAAAGCTGTTATATTGGACAGTGGTGAAAAGATGTCTAATGCGACATGTTCCTACCGTATGAATCAGTCAATGATCAGAACAATTTATATTATATTATTCATGGCATTCAATTTACCTCGAATGAGAGTTATAAATTAGCTATAAACAGCTTTCCAGTCCATTGTGTTCGTAAGTTGGACACTGTCTGTATTATCTGCAGTACCCAGACATGGGATTTATAAGTGCAGTGCCCCAAGTTTTAAGTGTTGGTGAAACTTTTTGTGGTTCAAAAGTATAAGACTTTTTATATTATCAAATCATTAGTTTACCAGTAATTATTTCAGAAGTGCCTTTAAATCCCCTTCAGGAAGTGCTATTGCTTGTCATGTTATTTTTATTATCCCAGAGCTTTTCCCGTTGCTGTAAAAAATATATATTTCCTCTAAACAATATTTCCTGTACTCACTTTAGAGCCTCTTGTGTTTTTCACCTGTATTTTTTTAACGGGCAAAGCTTTTACAAATATTGCAGCAGATCTGATAGTACAGCCTACCCCCATATGCTGTCAGTGGCTGCTGGAAATCTTTTTTTATGTATAAATCACTGTAAGTTTTATGATTTTTACAACTTTCCATTGCCTCAGGATGGACAATAGCACATTTCCTGAAAGCTTGAGTATCATTTGAAATGTTTCAAACTGCCACTAGAGTTTGGTTGCAATAATAGCTTCTAAGTTGACAACAATCTATGTAATCTATAATAACAAATAAATCTCTAATAGAATCTTTTTTTCTTTTTTTTCTTTCAAAAATCATAATATATTTTGCAATGTTTCAAGCGCTCTTACTTTGGTAAAATTACAGGGATAAAGAATCATATGTAATCACATCTTTTGCCTATCAGAAGCTACTAAATTACATTGATCATTTTAAAAATAATTTTCCAAACTTAAGGGCTCATGTCATTTATCATTGCTTTAATGACTAAAATAAACAATGGCTCTGTACTATCTGGTGTGACTGCTGTTAATTCATCCAGAAATCAGCAGCAGAGGCTCCCTGACTGTCCTTGAGGTTTGGCTGTCAGCACCCATCTGTTGGCCAGCACCGAGTCACGTTTCGTCAATTACTGCAACAACACAACTCTCAGCAAGCTGGAGAAAGATTCTTGTAAGACTTGGGAAGGCTCCTCCCTTCACTATCTGCCTTTTTTTAAATTAATAATCAACCATTCACATATTGTTAATAGAGGCCAAACACAGGTGGACACTCATGCACACAAGTGGACACACACACACACACACACACACACACACACACACACACACACACATATACATATATATATATATATATAATTCATTATTTGTAATCATTATTGTACTGCATGTCTTATACTATTGTCAAAGTACAAACACACATCTATAGAGCTGTGAAAAATGATTTCCCCTCACATTCATGTTATTTATAATTAAAAAACAGTTGGATTTAATTCAAGTGAATTTGACAGTGGATTCAGATTTGATCGTATTTCAGGGAACACCAACCCAAGCAGCACTGATCTACTACACACAGGTTACTGTATCTTGATGTACAACAAAAGTGGGCAGGCTATAATAAATTGTCATATCTCTGAAGCTGTAATTCATTTGGTACCGGAAAAAAAAAAAAGAAATAACAGACCGACCCCGCTGAACTCAGCGACTGCACACGCGGAGCAAATGTGCGCTGCTCGTGTCCTGTGGTGGGCCACACAGAAGCACTTGTTCTGAGGGTCAGACATAAAGCCTGACCTCATCACCAGCTGCTGATGAGTGCTGTGGTCAGTGGCTGACTCACAGCGCTTCTGCTGATGGAGGCAGAGGGGGGAGACATGGTCGTGCTGCTATCGGACTCACTGTCTTTTTGTTTGTGCTGCTGTTGGGGGTGGCGGTGTGTGTGTGTGTGTGTGTGTGTGTGTGTGTGTGTGTGCGTGTGTGTGTGTGTGTGTGTGTGGGGTGGACAGTCGCAATGGAGCGCACTGAAATCCAGACTTTGGTTAATGAACAGAGGAACGCTGCCAAGTCACTGGGCTGAGTTCACCTCATCTCATAATCACCTCTCTCTTTCGCCAACATCTCTCCATCTTGCATCTACATATTTATTCCTTTTCGTCTCCGCCCCCCCGCTCCTCTGGGTCTTTTTTTTTCTCCCCTTTGTTTTACGTCCTGGCCTGTTTCTCTTTCTCTTCGCTCCTGCTCTTTAGGTTGTTCTTTCCTCCATCATGCATGCCTCTCATGATCATGTCTTTCTGTTCCCCTCCCTTCTCCATGCCCCGACTCTTTGCATGTGTGTAGCTTCTGGGACAAGAATAACAACCCTGAGCCCTGGAACAAGCTCGACCCCACCTACCAGTACAAGGTGACTATTCCCAGTCGTACGGTACGGCTGTGTCTGCCTCTCACACCAAATACACCAGCCCAAAAAACAAAAAAAAAATAACACAGCATCAGCCAGTTCATGTAGCTAAAAATCCCACATTCAACATTTGCTTTAAAAATAGGTTTAGACGGGAAACAGCTGAGTGGTTTGGGCACAGACCACATGGGCATAGCATGCTCTGAGCAGCCAATCCTGGCTCCACCATTGCAGCAAGTCACTCCCCTACTACCCTTCCCCTTTTCCTGTCGTGCTACTTTCCATCCAGTAAAGGCAAATATAGCCGAAAGATTATTATAAAAAAGCCTTAGCAGATGAACATGGCTGTTTCCTAGCGTTTTTTTCACATCTGTCCAAACCAAGGAAAACAACTGTCTTTCAAAAACAAATGAATGCACTGGAGCTTTGTGGTCAGTAGTAATTGCTCTGCATTCTGAACAAGGGCAGATCCCCAGGCAAACTAATAAAGATATTAAGAATGCAGACTTAAATTATAGCAGAAAAAACAAACAACTGATGGGTACCTGAACGAGAGATCCGGATGATGTTCTTTTTTTTTTTTTTTTTTGGAGAATTTCTTTTTTTTTTCCTGAGCGTTTTCAAGGCTGTGTTGCTCACCTCTGGAATGAAAGTCACTACAGACAAAAGGTCAGGACACTGCATGTTTAATTCTTCATAGCAAGGCAAAGGTCTCCAATCGAAATTCCACAGAAGTCCAAACAATGATCGTAATGAGGAGGGGGAAGTGGGGCGGGGGCGGAGCGGGGAGCGGGGGGGTTCTAATGGCAGACCAATCAGGACAAACACACGGCTGGAAAATAATCAGTGCCACGGCAAAAATGTGCTTTTCATGGTTGGGGAGCTGTGATATATGCTGAATACATGCATGCAGTTGTGCAATACATTATCCGTGACATATGCAAAGTAAACCTCAGCAATACTCGCAGCTGGAGAATAAATGAGCGACAAAGAATCACGGTAAATAAACGCGTTTGTGTGAGCAAACATGCGCATATAAGCTCGCATCTCTATCGAGTCGATGAGCACAAGAAGAATCTGTTTACTCCCACTTCTTTGTTTTTTAGACGGCACTGATGAATATAATTTAAGCAAAACAGATTTAAATGTATTCCTCCTGCTCTTCGCAGTTTGTGGCCATCAACACTGACTACAAGAGTCTGAAGAAAGAGGGCCCTGACTTCTAAAGGTCCTCCAAGCTGCTCCAGGGTCACCAGGGTCGGTGGGGCCTCCTGCTGTCACCTCAGTGATGTCTCACGTCTTCCTGTACACGTCCTCGGCTTCAGCTCTTATCCAACGCTGTAACCTTATGGACAAAAAACTAGTGAAGATCACAAGAGTCTAAAGGCTGTTTCATCAGTGCATAATCATGCACAATGTCCTATGCAAATAAACTATGTTTATGTGCTACTTATTCCTGTTTTATTGTATGTATCTATTATTCAGTAAATTCTCTTCTATGGGCCTCTCAGATGGGAGGTCAAAGGTCACGGTCTGATCCAGAGAAGTAAGGCTGAATCCAAATGTCCAGATGTCACCACAGTGATGTGGAATGAGCAAGTGACCATGTTCAATCAAAGTAATGAGCATCATAATGGTACCATATTTGCTGTTGGTGGCATGTCACCTTCTGAGTTGATTTGCTGAAATTATTTACAAGCTGTTGCGTATTTAATTCAATTTCAATAGCCCAGAATTACAAGTTGCAGATTTGCCCCAATGGGCTTTACAGTTTGTCCATAGACAAGGTAAAACTCCCTAAATAAAAACCCTTTAATGGGGTAAAAAAAAAAACAAACAGAAGAACCCTCAGGAAGAGTAACAGAGGAGTGTGTGTAGTAACAGTACAGACAGTACAAACATTATCAGTCATTTTTAGTCATGTTTCCGGCTACCTGATAAATGTCAGTCCCGTATCCCTTGTCCTTTAGCTGTGTGTTTCTATCAATTCCTAAGGGAAATATCAGGCTCCATAATTGCTAAATGCTAAATCCATTATGTTCACCACCTAGTCGCTGACTGTGTACGGTGGATTTTTAGGCCTGTTTCTCTGAAAACAGCTGCAGCTAAAAATGAAGCACTGAGAGCGGAGTGACTAAACCAAAACCTTAAGGTGAAGCCAGACAGCTAAACAATGAGCTGACCCTTCACTGTAAATATCTGTAAAGCTTTCAACATTTCACTAATCAATTATTTTTTATATTAACAATCGCTTAAAAGACTCGGTATAATGTGAAGGTGTTTCTTGTAGTGACAAATCACGAGCCTCTTTTCCAGTAAAAGCAAGCAGATTATACTATATTTGTAAATATTATTACTGGCGTTCCTTGGGTATCTGCCATCTTGTTAATAATTTGCAAAGCGTTACGGTGCATTTCTTTAACCCTGCATTTAAAGTGTGCCTCTAAAACCCTATAAAGCCTTTACACTTAGCACCCAACATGTGTAAGACTGTATAAGGTGACAAATATCCACATTTTGAGGTGCAGGGTTTGGTTGAATAGTTGAATAACCTACAGTAGCAGTGGTCCAGACCACACACACCATGTTACCTCTAACTTTTTCTCCTAACCGTAACCAAGCATTTCTGCACCTGCACAGTGTTGTAAAATGATTTCTAACAGTTTGAAATTGCCTGTTGGTTTTGTTCAGCCTGCAGTACCAGAAGCGTGGGGGCAGGATAAAACACTGACATTGGATGCTCTGGGTTGAGGACATGTTGACAAAACCAACATCTTGTCTTAATTTCCAGGGGAAAAAACTTTTTTTTTACTGTGCTCATCACTTCAGGAATCCAGTGCTGCTGTGACAAGTCACACATGCACACATGCTGAGATATGAAGTAGTAGATGAAGAGGACCGAAATAGAAATCAATCATAAGAGATGAATCGTGCGGGTCACGGCGCTTTTTTCAGTCCCAGAAAGATGTAGTCCAAGGAGACAAATCCCTGAACTGTTTGATCACTGCGTGTCTGTAAAGACCAAAATATTTTCATGTGTGAAGCAGGAAAATAAGAGTCCGGATCTGTACTTTCTCCAAATTATGCCTCCTACTGGCTTGATTCTCCCGAGTTGGAGTTCATTGAGTGATGAATGTTTGTGTCTAGGTAGAATCTGCTCTCACTTAGTATCACTGGGCAGCAGACAGCAACATAAAATCCCCCTCTAATGGCACACAAACTGTCTCTATGTCAGACCCCTGGGTTCCCCTAATACACTCCTTAATAGACAATCTATGTTTCAGACCCTGAGTGTGCCCGTCAGCGTATGTGCATGTGTGTGTGCGTGTGTGTGCGTGTGTGTGCGTCTGCTCCCGTTAAACAGCAATATGCTTCCAGCAACAGTCTGCTGACCTGCCCACTGGGGATTGTCTGTTGCTGGATGCTGATTTCTGTGTGTGTGTGTGTGTGTGTGTGTGTGTGTTTGTGTCAAACGCACAAAACCTGCTGACAGGTAATCAGCCGGGCCAAAGCATCACACAGGGGCATAATCACAAGGTCACACACACACACACACACCGGGCGGGGGGGGGCAGTTATTATAAAACTTGAACAGCTTCACAGGTCATTGTGATTGCATTGCCTCGGTGCGTTAGTATCAGTACAAAACTTTAAAGCAGAGGGTAACTTACACATTAGGATGAGAGCCATCGTTCTATCTTGTCATTATTTTTTATGCCAGTTACACTGGCTAATTCTTTCCAAACAACATCACCTGAACATACCACTCACATATGTTTTGTATCTCCCAGTATTTGTTCAATAGGATTATAGAGCTGTTACTGTGTCCACACAGCTTCAACAGTTAACAAACTCCTTCCTACTCTTTGTCAAACATAAACACTAAGGCAGACATGCAATCCCACTCAGGTCTCAGTTGGCAGTGTGTGATTAAGATCCCGGTTTTACAAACAGGTTGTGTTTGTCATTTTTCTACCTTCAGTAGTTGACACACTTTCTTCAACACGGAGATTTAAGCTGTTGTCAGAGAAAGAGAGATATTGAGAGACCATCGCCTCCTCGATTACATCCTCTGTGATGAGCAAGAGTAGATATTTTTAGATGAGGATTAATTTTAATGGGTGAGATAAGACGTGAGGAGGGGGGACGAATAAATAAGTAAATAGGACATGCCGCAAAACAGGAGGCAGTGGTAGCGGCGTTGGGATGGTGTGGCTGTTGTTGCGAGGCCCTGGGCACATCCACTGATCCAGTGGAGATAGCGGGGCCTTTCATCCTTTAATATTTTCTCCCAAAGCAGGAACATCCAAATCAAAGAGCAACCCAGTGTTTGTCCATAACTCCAAATGGACTTTTCATTAGGGAGAGGCTTTTTCTACTTTCTTCCTCATTTCTAAGTATGTAAGTCCAAATACGGTTCTACTAAAGACGTATCACAAAAACGTCTTGTGGGAGATAACTAAAATTTAAGTTATAAAAAGTTGCTATGGGACCTTACAGTGTTTAAAAACTACCTGTAATATTTGTTATATATATAATATAATCGTTATGCAAGACATAAACACATCAAGCTTGAGGTGAAAGTATGCAGAAAAGTGACCAAAAGGACCTGACGATTGAGGTGTATGAAGTTAATGTTAACAGGAGTGTGTGTGTCAGAGAGTAACTGCTCCAACTGTTCATTAAAAGACGTTTCTGGAGCAGCAGCTCTGTTAATCATCCTCTATGCTGACTGCATGTAGGTTCACGGTGTGAGACTCCACTGTATATAACTGCCCTTATTATACTTATACACCTTTCTGTGATTGGCAACTTTACACAACACAAACAGACGGATATAGAGTGTGTGCTATATGGAAGATGGAATGGTAGGCTATGTCAGCCTTTATCTAGCAGCTGCACTTAAATGACCTAATGTAAGACTGGTAATTGTTTATTTCAGCAGGCACTTTCTTGCAAAAGTTTTCTGTTCATGAGGCAAAGAACTAACCTGATTTGTAATGTTTTACAGCCAGGGACAGATGTCCCATCAGTAAATTCTGTTTATGCTGTCCCTTTGCAGATGTTGAAAATGATATTTTTATTGGGTTAGTCCAGAGAGAATTCTTCCAAGAAATTCATCTTAGTGCATATTTGATGTGGTGCGTTTGGTAGTTTTAACAGTCATCTTTAATGTCGATACAGGTTAAAAACAAACTGTTTTTTAAAATCAGTTAGGATGGAAGCAAATGTTAACACACTGTAATGAATGGATAAGAACATATCAATGAACATTTAGCAGCACATGGCTCCATGATACGCTGAGCTGACCAATACATATTTGTACACCATAACCAAGTGAACCACTTGTGAACACAGATGCAGAGAGAAAACATACAAAAGAATATTCCACTAAAATATGACAATATGCAAGGTAGCATCCTGCCTATATAAATTCTGAATATGCCAGCGGCAGGTTTATAATACACAGCACGAGAATAGCTTGCACTGTGTGAAAAGCATTACAAAGAATTGTGCTGCATTGGCAGTCCTGGAACCCCACATTGCTTCAGGAGTGAGGAGAGTCTACATTAAGTTAGAGGAGGTGGAAAAAAAGGTGTCAATTATGTCTCCCTGCTGCGGATTCACCGGAGGTGTGAGAAAAATGTTTGTTTATTAAAAGCACAGGTGAAAATAGGAACTTTCAGACACACATGCACAATTTCACTGCTTACATTAAAACACACACACACACACACACACACACACACACACACACACACACACACACACACACACACACACACACACACACACACACACACACACACTTTGGTACATATATCATTAACTAGTCTAGTTTGCGACCCCCTAGGTTGATGTTTTGTAATGGAACTTTGTTTCCCCCCCAAAAATTTTGAATGTGTCTGAAAAAGCATATTAATGTGGAATAAAACACTATTTGCAAAGATTATTTAATAAATTCATAAAAATGACAAGAACAATTGTTGTTGTTGTAATGTGAAGCATTTTGAGTGGCTAGAAGACTAGAAAAGCACTATACTATACAGATGTAGTCTATTTGTTATTTTGTTCCCTGTATTTGACTCGTTCCATGAGGGAGCGGTGCAGCAGCAGCACAACAGTGAGCAGCAGCAGCACAACGGTGAGCAGCAGCAGCAGCACAACGGTGAGCAGCAGCAGCAAGATGGTGAGTAGCAGCAGCAAGATGGTGAGTAGCAGCAGCACATCAGTGAGCAGCAGCAATGCGTCAGTGAGCAGCAGCAGCACATCGGTGAGCAGCAGCATCATGTCGGTGAGCAACAGCAAGATGTTGAGCAGCAGCAGCACATCGGTGAGCAGCAGCAGCACATCAGTGAGCAGTAGCAGTATGTTGGTGAGCAGTAGCAGCACATCAGTGAGCAGCAGCAGCACATCAGTGAGCAGTAGCAGTATGTTGGTGAGCAGTAGCAGCACATCAGTGAGCAGTAGCAGTATGTTGGTGAGCAGTAGCAGCACATCAGTGAGCAGTAGCAGTATGTTGGTGAGCAGCAGCAGCACATCAGTGAGCAGCAGCAGCACATCAGTAAGCAGCAGCAGTATGCCGGGGAGCAGCTGCACGACAGTGAGCAGCAACATGTTGGTGAGCAGCAGCATGACGGAGCAGCATGTGGACATCATACGATCATCTAACCCCCCCAGTCATATCTTTTGGTGAACAGCGTCCAGTAGGAGTCCATTGGGAGGTGCTCTCTCTGTCAGATAAAGTCCTTGGTCTGAAAACCAGTGAAGAACCCACAACAGACCAAAGCAGGTGGTGATACACTCTCACCTGAAAAAAACACCTCCCCTAGTGAAGTTATTAAATTTGTAAAATGTATTTTCTTGTTTAATTAACGGCTTAGATATTAATAAAAAAAACAAACAAACAAGCAGACGCCACAGATGTAACACTCACCATCTCCATTCACTGATTTATATGGTGAGACCCTGTTCGCCATCAAACCTTCAGTTTTTCAAACCTTTTTTTGATGAGAAAAGATTTGAAAACAATAGAGCTACAATATGTAATTCAGGTTGTGGATAAAAATGTCTGAAAATGACTAAATCTGTATTTAATAATGTGTTGAGTTGTATACCTGGAGCTTGTGACCTCCATAAGCAGAAACTCCTGTGTGTGTGTGTAGACTGTACAGGGAACTGTTTTTAGAAACACTGATCAATTTGGGCTGATTTGCTTCCATAACATGTCTTCATTCAGACTAGTAAAAATAGTTCAACTATAGCATTTGTTTTATTTACTTTGTCTTGAGTTTGTAGCTCTCTCCTACAATGCAAATCTTTAAAATGTTTTTTTTCCCCCTCACGGAGCCAGAAATCTTCAGCAACACTAGCGTACACCGAACCTTCCACTTCTATTCCTAACTATGTTATGAAGTCTTGGACAGAGGGATGTTCATATATCATTCATAGCAAGATTTATCCAACATTTCATTCCTGAAAACACAGAGAAAATGGATTTGCTTTTGACTTCACACCGTTTGCAGATTTTTTTGGAGTTGTAAAAGCACATATTTAAAATTCTGTGAAACTCCCCTCCATTCCAACATTTTATTAGCAGTAGCAGCAGCAGCGGCAGGTGCAGTATAGTATGAGAGGATCAGGACGGGGATTAGGATTATTGTACAGACATCGCGCACTGGAATGAAGCCTCCTACACGGGGAGAAAACCCATATTTCATCATGAGATCATTACAGCGCATTAGTGTGGCTTGGATGTCTAAATATGACTTGGAACATCATTACATGCAGACTGATGTTATAGTATCACATCAACTTCTGTCCGGTTTAATTATGATAGGTATTGAAGTGACAGAGGTACACTCATGCGTACTGTAACTACACACAGACGCACACACACACATATGACAGACTGAAGAGACAATTCTAATTAATTGCCGACATTGTCATTTATCCTGCTACTCATTAAAGAGACATGATTTATTGTCAGATCGCCAACCAAGGGAACTGAATTTTATCATCTTTTCATTTCATTTCAGTGTGTGTGTGTGTGTGTGTGTGTGTGTGTGTGTGTGTGCTTGTGAGTCTACAACAGCAGAGGGCAGATCAGAGGGGAGTTTTAAGGCTTTGATATATGACCAACATTATGAGAAAATGTAGCAGATGGGTAACACTGTGTACAATTATGACAATTACAACTGAAGAGCACTTTTTCCTGCTTATGGACCCATTCATTTTACAGAGTGATTTTACAATCCGTTCCACTGTTAAAACTTATCGCTCAGCTTTGTGTCTTTGAAATGATGAAAGAAAAAAAAGTGTTAACTTCCACATCTTCACACTTACAACCTGCTGGTTTCTTCTATTTCTGTGAAGGAAGAGGTTGTTTTATTTGAAAAAAAGAAAAATGTTATTTTGAAAAATAAAAGTAAAGTAAATCATGCCTATATGTGTTGACTTAGCAGGAATAATATTAAATGAGAAAAGTTTATCTGCAGGAGGATGAATATTGAGAAGCAACACAAAGCCTCCCTGCATTATATTCCCATAATGAAAATGATGAAACAGGTTAGGTTATCTATCAATTCAATATTTTTGAATTAAGATTCATAAATGCGGATGTCTTTTCATATCATTGTAAACTGAATATGTTTGGGTTTTAAACTTTTGCTTGATGTAACCAGACAAGTGTTATCTTTTCAGTGATGCATCGTATTTCTGTTGCATCCTTGTTTCTGTTCCAAACCTCCGTTTTCGTTACTTTTAAGAGAATGTGAGTGGAATGCTGGAATACTTTCATGTCGGTCTTCTAAAACTGCAATTTTTCAATGAATAGAAGTTATGAAACAAACATTGTGCATCTTAAAAGCTAAATATACATAGTATATCTTCCACATAGTTATAATGATAAATGTATTGGGGCATATTAGATATTATAGTGTGATGTGAGCGAAAAAGTATTTTTTTTGGGAATGTCCAGTTTGTATAGAAATTGTTTCAACTAAAAAAAAATCAATATATATATTCTCCAACAAACTGCTCCAACAAAGTTTATGTTCAGAGTTGATATAAGGCTTCCAGGTTCTGACCTTGTTGCTGCTCTGAGTTTAAATATTTCACCAAGGTTTAGAGGAACAGACTGCGTGTGCCAAAGGTCACGAAGCAGCGCGGTTAAACTAGCTGAAAAACCGACCAAACAACCACACCAGGTTGGAGGTAAATCAGCAGCAACAGCAAATAAACACCAAAAACATGAGGGAAACAGCACCATCAGCAAACACTTACTAGGTGAAGTAGTGATGAAGTGAAGTGTTGAATCCTTTGGGTCGACGGGGCTGAAGCTGTACACAGCAAAAAAAAAAAAAAAACAAGAGTCTCTGTTTTGGGAATTGCTAATTCTTTCCTCCACATGGTGCCAACAGGCTCTGGCAGGTTAGGAAACGCAACATAAGCAGTATAAGTCATGTGTGTGTGTGTATATATATATATATATATATATATATATATATATAGCCAAACTAACAAGGAGCGGGAGGTAACAGCTGTTACCAATCACACTAATGACGCCTCCCTTTAATACAGTGGAACAGTAGCAGAGACTTTAAAATATGTCATTAAACTAGTGGTGGTGGATGGGGCAGCGTGTGGCAGTGGCCCTCAGAGGCGGCCATATTGGGAAGGACCAGCTCTACAGTGAGAGATCAGCAGACAAAAATACTTGGGACTTGCTGAAATTTGGACCAATTTCCAAATCAGGAAACAGGATGATTAAATATTTTGCAAATGTAATGTTTCACTTAATTGTCATTGAATGTAAAAGAGGTTTCCCCTCATGGTAGTTCTGCTTTGTGAAACGTGCCGTGTATGAAGGTTCTTCTATTGTGATCGTGTGTAGAACACTGTGTGTGTGTGTGTGCGCGTGTGTATTGTGGATATTACATTAACTATCTGCATAATCTTACTTTCACATGAAAGTTCATGATTACATTAATTCATAATTATACATACAGAGTGTCATAATTAGGATTATTGGTGTTTATAACAAACCAAGTACAGACAAGCATGTGACCAGTGAGGTTTACCAATGAGACAGCACAATTATATTTGAATTATTAGGTTTTATTAGGACTCTGCTAATAAAATTTGTTTTAAAAAATTACCTGTAAAAGAAGGTTAGCTATAACTTGTGTAGATGTACAATGACTGGCAACATATTAGAGATGAATGACAGACAAACAATAGACATGAACACTGTTGGAAAATACTCATGGTATATTTTGGCAAAGTCCATGCTATCGGTGGTCAGAGGTTAGAAGCTGTGCAAAGGAAGAGAACACTACAATATTTCTAACGGCCCTTTTCTTGTGCTGTAGGACAATTTTACAAACAGAAATCATGCTTCTTCACTGATGCAGTGATAATGACAACAGTTCCAATCTGTGAACCAGATAGACAACAAAATACTCTGCAAATGTTATATCAAATCAAGCTGCTTCACAGTTTCCATCGCTGAACACCACAGAGAAACAAATGACTTGTTAAAATCAGCGAAACTGCACTAAAAATCACCCTTCTTTCACCCCAACAAATCAGCTGGTATTGGAAATCTTAAGAAGCTTGTGAAATGACTGAAGTTACATAGGTAACTAATTTAAATAAAATGTAGAAAAGTATATACTCTTTGTAAACAAATTGAAAGGAAAGAAGAAAGTAATCCAGAATATTTCTGTTGTTACACTTGTGTATTGACTTGTCTATTATAACATTATATATATATATAACAATTACAATCTGACATCTTTGATATGAAAGGAAGACAACACTATCACAACAATGGGAATAGAAAATAGCATCCTTTAAGTTATTCGCGCAAGAGGAGAACAAAATGTATTGTTATGCAAACAGATTCCCATTGAATTCTACTTTTTATAGCTAATAATATCTATCAGTTTGTAGTGTTGCTTAATTTGAGTGCAGTAAATTATAAATATTAAAATAATTTAGTCCCTTTCTTGTATAATCTCACATAGACCTTTTCACTTTTTAGTTGCACAAATCTCTTCAAAGGGGAGAATTATTGAAAAACATTCAGATTTTACATTACAATTAGGGTTCATTTCCAATTTTAAACTAATTTCACCTGTGGAAAAAAAAGAAAAGGCCAGCATAAGATTGATCATCCCTCCACCTCATGAGAAGGCAAACATGCACATGTTGCATGTGAATATAATAGTCCAAATTAGTCACATTGGTTAAGATGCTTAACCGCATTAAGACTCAGAGTATTGCGATTTTCAAACTAATTAACCACTAATCAAGTCACAGTGTGTGAAATCAATAACTGTTGGTTGTTGGTAGATTTGACGTTATTTTCCTCCCACACCCACACATATAAGGAATGGTGTGAAGAAAACTGAGCTACTTTACACATACATTAGAAAATAGGTTCTTCAGCTCTACAAAATCTGTCACATATCATTGTTCCTTTACCGTACCTCGACACAGAGGTCATGTTTTTACAAGAATAGATTGATGGAAACTGCAAAAAAAAAAAAAACAAAAAAAAAAAATAACAAAAAACCTCCAACATGGTCTGCCAGGGAATTTGAGTCATTCCGATTCACAACCACATTTTAACAGCATGACATCTCTCCCTCCCTGGGCACACTTCCTTTCAGCCACCTGGATATTATACCCAGAAATCCATATCAGCTGGTCTAATGGTCAACAAAGCCTGGCATGGGGAAAGGTCGGGCGAAAGCCTCCACGCGCTGGCGCAGGTCAGCAATACGGGCCACAGTCTCAGGGTCTTGAAGCAGGAAGTCCTTGAATTCCTGAAGCTTTCCTAAATAAGACAACAGAAAAGATATCTTCCTTTACCTTAGCTTCATTGTGCCTGTTTTAATGCAACATACAATATTGTACTGTCCCGAATACAAAATAAACTAAAACTAATTGAACATGTGTTGAACCAGCAGCACTCAACATTTGAATCCAACTCCAAACGTACCCGTTTTTTTCTTTACATCCATGGCAATCTTGAAGCCCTCATCCATAAGCTCCACAACTCGCACAAAGTCAGCTTCTTTGAACTGCCTGGAGGTCAGTGCTGGGGCACCTGGGAGAAAAATACAACATCTGCAACTTAGGAAACAATGAAGCAGTAATGACTGATAATTTCCTCCTCCTGCTTTTATAGGTTTAACTGCATCTAGTCCATGTTGCTGCATTTTTCTGTTTTACTAAAGGTAGGTTAAAAAAGCAGAACACAAGAACGTCTTAAAATTTTATTAATGAATCTATAAACTACCGATTTGTCAAAATTCTATGCACTACTACAGTGCAGTTCTCAATAAAATAAAATAAAAAATCAGATGGTAAGAAGTGAAGTTCCTTGTAGTGTGGGTAAAATATCTCGCCTTAAGATAATAAAAAATATGGCAGTGTAAATGTGGAGCTCTTGAACTTCCTGGAAGATGATTAAAAAACCAAACATGCTTAATTAATCATGATCTGTTCAGCGCTTGTGGCTTAATTGGTGGCGGACTGATTTCCATATGCAGGACTACAAATTAACATTTAACAAAAAAAGTGAGTGAGTGAATGTTAAGCGCAAAGTTAATTTCACAAACATCTCATTAAAACACAAGGTGAGCTTTTTCAAGATTTTAAACTTTTTGAATATACATATCCTGCTCCCTATATATATATATATATATATATATATATATATATATAATATTCCTGATCACACTCTTAATACAGAGTAATGTGAATATGGTCCTCACCCAGCCTGAGGCCACCAGGAGTCAGGGCGCTCTTGTCCCCGGGGCAGGTGTTCTTATTGGCAGTGATTGACACCAGCTCCAGCACCCTCTCGGCCCGAGCCCCGTCGATGCCCTTAGGTCGCAGATCCACCAGGACCAGGTGATTGTCTGTCCCGCCTGAAATATTCAGCATTTTTCATCAAACTCTTCAAGAGAGGAGAAATCCGAGGCTTTGGAGACACATGCTTCAATCAGAGCGCCTCATTTTTATGATTAACATGAATATTTACAGAATGCAGTTAATGATGGCAAAATTTACTGTTGGGACTCTCATGCTTCACATATTTCTCATGTATTTGTCTGGTTTATATGCCTTCTATAATTACATTTCTCTGTGCACCATTTCTCTTGAAGCATTGGAAAACTATCTTCTAATCTTGACAGCAAAATCCATTGTCATTATAAATCATATATGTTAATATAAGCACTAAAATACACAATTACCCTCAACATTAAGATAGATGAGCACCTATTATAAAAATGTTTTCCCTTAGCGGTTTACTTGAGTAAGTTACAAGTTTCTTATTAACGGTAACAATGAACAACACCTTTTTCCTCAGGGTGTATGCATGTGATGCAAAAGCAAATGTAAGCACAGGACAAGCCTGTATTTTTTTAGGGCATCAATTGAAGGCTATACATCAAAAAACAGCTGAGGCCAGCATATTAGATGCAGTACAAGATTCAAGCATTTGCTCACAAGCAGAAAGTGACCACTTTCATCTGGTTTTATTCTCTTGACTGACAGGGCTGCTACACTGACATTAGCCTATTTGCACATCATGAATTTAAATGCAGTTCTGTTTTTCCCCCCCTACCCTGTAATTTGCATTCTGTGACAGGACATTTCTCTTTATTGACATGTGTTCCTGATATTTCTTTCTGTTGTTTGCTGAGCCAGTGTCTCCTTGGGAATTAAAAGAAAAAGCAATGTTAAATACAAGTTAGATTACCTGATACCAGAGTGTAGCCTTTGTTGAGAAGAGCTGCAGCCATGGCCTTGGAGTTTTTTAGTACCTGGTTGATATACTCCTTGAACAGGGGAGACTGGGCCTGGACACACACACAAAAATACAAACGAGTGAGATGGTTGGTCACTGCATTCCAAGTTAGAGGCGAGTTAAAAAAACAGTATTGAAGGAAAAACTGATATTAGTACATAATGAACATGATATCGGATTTCAATTCTTTTTATTTGATCAACAGCCCAAAACAAAAAAAAAATGCTAAAGTTAGTAAGTAAGGATCCCAAGTCACATTTCACAAAAGATGATCAGGTGATCCAGTAAACAATCTATGAAGACACTGCAGACCTGGGTAAAAACAGGTTACAATTAAACAAGGAGTTCATTTAGCTGACCTGGCGGAGCGCCACAGCCACACCAGCGATGGCGTGGTTATGAGGTCCTCCCTGCAGGGAGGGGAAGACAGAGAAGTTGACCTTGTCCTCGAGGTCGTACATGATCTCCTTCCCCTTCTTGTCCACAGAGCGGACACCTTTACGATAGAAGATGAGACCAGCCCTGGACAATACATGATAATGAATATTCATATAGCACCTTTCATAAAATAAAATGCAGCTCAAAGTGCTTCACAAGAAAAGGAACATTAGAACAAAAATACCCATTTAACAAAAAGACAAAATGGTACTAAAACAACAAAACAATAAAGTCCCTAAACTAATTCAAATATTGAAAGAATAAAAAACTATAAGAATGATTTAAAAGGTAGACCATAAAAATAGGTTTTCAGCTGCTTTATGATATGATATGTGGCACCATTTTATATTATCTAAAACCCAAACAAGGTCGCATCAATAGTAAAACAATAATTTCCTGAAGGCTCTATGGTAAAGTGACAGAGATTAACCTGCACCTGAGGCAGCAGCCTGAATACACACAACAGGATTTTTAGAATTTACTGGAAGTCTCCCTTTGCTCTTACCTGGCTCCTCTGAGGGATTTGTGCGTGGTAGAAGTGACCAGGTCAGAGTGTTCAAAGGGAGAGGGAATCGCTTTGGCTGCTACCAGCCCACTGATATGGGCCATGTCAGACAGCATGTAAGCTTTAATGTCAGTACAGAGCTGAGGAAGAAAACAAACAGGACATATGGAACAAAATTAGAATCAAGTTTTAAAACAGTTAAGGAAATTCAAGTGCTTTTTCTGCACAAACCTGAACACCAGTGCACTGTAAAATAGAGAGTGATGTTTGTGTGGAAGTCGTCTGCTAAAGGAAACTGATTCAAACTAACACGGCGCCTATGAAAGTGAAGTAGTTGCTTCACTTTCAATTTTAAGGTGTTTTCCCACAAATTTTGTAAGTAAATTTATTCAAAAGGCATTTTTCAAAACGAGAAAAGCAAAAGTATGTCATATTCAAATAATTAAATATTAAATATCAAATGATAAAATTGAATTTTAATTTGTCTCTGTGGGGAAATTGGTTTGCAGCATAATCACACTGCAGATGGAAAAAAACAGAAGAAAACTAGATTTGTTAAACAGAAATAAAATTCAAAGGACAACATCAGAGTAGAAAAGCATGGGAATAAAACAGAAGCTTGAGAAATTTGAATTGGATAATCTAATAATGAGGTGTAAACTATTTTCAAAGTGTAGGTGCAGCGGAGGCAAATGCAAAACCTTCATATTTAGTAACAAGTAATAAAAGTGAAGCCTTTGAAACCTTCATATAAACTTTACATCTGGTGATGCTCTGCCAGGTCTGTACTGTACTCATCTTCCCTTTGATTCTCAAGGTCTTACTGCCTCCTGTCTGGTCTTGTAAATGAACCACATTCTCAGCCGGATTAGGGTCAGCTGACTGACTTCGCTAGCCAAGAACATCCTTCTCTTTAGCCTGATGAACTCCTTTCTATTTATTGTAGAACCATTGTCCTAAATGTGGATGACTATATACAGAGAAGGGAAAATCCACACTTAATATAGACACTCAAAACCATAAAGTCCAAATTCAGCATTTGAATCTCAGTCACTGATTTAAAAGGTAATGTTACTACACACGTCAACTTTCCTCAGTCTTTACCACGGATGACTCTAATTTTTGTAAAGTACAATCTCTTGGCACTAATGCATTTACATTCTGCTCCCATGATTGAGATTTGATAACCAATGCTACATCTGCTAGTTGTAACTTTCTCCTGAAAGGGCAGAGGTTTCAGACCTGAGCAGGTGTAATTACACTCTTCAGCAGTTTTCAGAGGCCCAAATTATTAAAGCAGAACTCAATAAATCCTTGCCGTCTCTTGTCAGCATTAACTGAAAACGGCACAAACAATAAATAGCTCGCTAACATGCAAATGACGTTGCTGGCGAATGATCAGAGCAGTAAACAACCTTTTTACTGCTCCAATTAATATGCATAATCACGACAATCTCACTTCCCCTCATATCTAAACTGGATCAGCACATGTTTATTAGATTAAAAGGCAGGGGAGATGGCAGGGTTACTGGAGGGGGGAAAGAACACAAGAGGGTGATATTCAGTAGCTGATGAGTGCTGATAGTGAAACAAATCTCAGATTTATTTAAAATAAAAAAATAAAAAAATAGAGCACCAATGTAGGTAACAACACTGAAAAGCTGGATAGGAACCCAGCCTGACAGATTCTGCCATAAAACAGTGAACAGTTCCACAGAGACTTGCCAGGGGGAAAATATGGCCCCACTTCAACCACTCCTAGTGGCAAAGTAGTTATGGTGCTTAATAAAAACACAGCTCTGTAATGGTGGGACACTCCATCTGATGGCACTACCCAACGTGGAACTCTGCAACAAAGGGACGTAGTCATGGAGTGAACCAGCGGGTGGGCATAACAATACATGGAGAGGCCCTCCTGTGCACTGTCAAACAGAGCAGTGAAGTGTGTGGTTAAAAGTTGCTGCTCCACATTCAGTACTGTTCAGATACGTAGGCAAGAGAGAAAGAAAGCACCTGTGTTGTGCAAATGTGAGAGTCCCTTAAATGTTAGTTTGGAATTGTTTGAATATGAATGATCAGTAAGAGCAGATACAAGTCTCTACTGAATATTGTTCATTTCCTGAATCCCCTGCACGAGTTATGCTTCTCTTAAGTCAGAAGCAGATCATCGCCCCCTTTGTCAAAAGCCTCCTTCATCATACAGAATGAAAAGACAGATCGGCTTTGTGGCAGAAGTGGTCCTTGTTTGTAAGGAAGGCAGCTGTGTGTGACAGTTCAGTGGAAAAGGTTGACTGAGTTTAAAAGAGAGGGGGACAAAGCTGGCCTGACCTTCCTAATAGCTGAGAAAACAGGTTGCAGAAATAAAAGAGGTGAAATGGACAACGATGAGGTGGAGGGTGGGTGAGTTTTGAATACAGAGAGTGTTCTCCGTGCACCTTCTTGATGCGGGCATAGTCAATGAGCCGGGCATAGGCGCTGGTGCCAGCGATGATGAGCTTGGGCCTGAACAGCTTGGCCGTCATCTCCAGCTGGTCGTAGTCTATGAGTCCTGTTGCGGTCTGAAGAGAGAGACAGATTGAGAAGAGGCAGAACAGGAGGGAGAGAATAAAGAGGAAGTGGAGGAGGAATATAAAGCATATTAAACAGAGTAAGGGTCGAGAGGGGAAAAGGGAACATGAGAAGATAAAAAAAAATAGTCAGATATCAGAGGATCAAAAGCAAACGTATCAACACGGAAGAGAGATTTTTTTCCCATTTGAAGCTCATTTGAAGCAGCTGCATTTGAAGTACTTTGGCTACCTTAAAAAGGGGCAGGAATTTATTTTAAAGGAGACTTTTCAATCTACCATATCAACTAAGATGATGGGGCAATTTCAGTAATGCATCCCTACTTATTATAATTTGATTTTTTTTTTTAGGGATGTACTTCATTGGTGTGATGAGACTGAAAAGATCAGAGGTTGGTTGAGAGACATTTCCTGCTCCTTTTATTGAAATAAGCAATTTAGGGCACATGTTAGGCAATCCTTTGCTCGGTAGATGCACCTCAGACAGTCACATGAGATAGCGTCAGACTGGACAAGTTAAATGACCACTGGGTCTCATGTCTAAATCCTCAGCTTTTACCCTTCTCCCCCTCCTCCAAGAATCAGAAAAGAGACACAAGACATACAAGAGATAGCGAGCAGGGTGGAGCACAAAAAAACAAAGCGAGAGACAGAACGGATAGAGAATAAGGGACACAGTCAAGGAAAAGAAGAAAGTGAAGGAGGAGGAAAAGCTTTATTTAGACAACCTGATAATCTCCCATCTCCAGAGCACATCTATGGATGCCCCCTCACTCCATCAAGCTGCTCATTGTGAAGACAGAGCCAGTGGTGCTGGCCAGCCTGTCGATTTCCCATTATCTCTCTCGCAGAGGGGTCCTGCCTGCCCATACATCAGTAGGCCTGGACATGTAGACTCTCACGGCCATCCATCAGCCGCTACCAATACTACCGCACAACTGTGACCCCAGGAACAGAATACTATACACTAATATACAACACACTGATCTTATCTTCATGTTAGCTCGAAAATTACTTGTCACATCTGCGGAGCTCTTATTACACATCTCCATGCTGGTGGAAAATAGCACTTGAATGTTTTACGTAGTACACTAACCTAATAGGGCATTGTGTATTGCATTGTGGGTAAAAAAAGCAGTATATGAACCAAATCAGACCTTAAGCTCCTTTGCCCACAAGCACCTTCAGCAATCATCTGCTGGGCTGAATGAACACACTGAAAGTCTAACGCTGCCTCTAAGGAAACAAAAGCAAATATGATTTCTTAAAAAAGGAATAACAACATTCTACTAAATTCTACCCAACATTCACACTCGGGCTGTCACCAAATGTTTTAACATAAAATGTTGCCTCAAAAGTAAAAAAAAAGAAAAAAGAAAAAAAATTGTCACAGCTTGGCATACTAGTAAATGATTTGCGGCTTCACTGATTTCAAAATATTGATGAATCTGCTGATCTCCGACAAGCCTTACTTACAGAAATTATTAAAGCTCCCACTTCCTAAAACCAGTTACTGTATAATTAGGAAGGCAGAACGAGCAATGCTCTGCAATATCAAGTAGCCAAATGAAAGAAGCATGTAGAAGCTGTCAGTTCATGATAAGAGATCAACTAACTGAAAAATGTGATTATGTTGACACAAGAAAGATTACATTATTGGAATTTAGGAAGCTTCTCTGTATCTTTTTAATCTTACAAGTGATTAAAGTGTTTAAACCTAAAGAACACATTTAGTATTTTCAAGTATTATTTAAGTAAATTAAGAGTCCAGTTAATTTTTTATTATCCAAGAGAAAACTTTTTGAGAATATAATAAATCCATTGAAACACATACACAGGAAAACACATTTAGACATTTATTTCTGTATGTGACACTGATTTGTTGCATTGCACTGCATTCCCCAACCTTTGCAACTAAATATTGGACCCCCAACCCTTACCCTAACCTTAATCTTTAAACTGAAAATAACCCTCAAACAACCCTTAGTAGGGAAAGCTTGCCAAATGTGCATACAATTATTTTATTTGAGAATATGATAGCAATTAAAAAAAAACACACATACACAAAAGACATTTGTGTGACTGCTTTTGCATAGCCAATTTATGGTTAATTGTGGAGGTGTAGGGGATATGAGGTTTGTCCATGTGTGCACATTTTAGCTTACTTACATTGAGCTTGTAGGGCATGGACTCAAAATAGATTGAGGTTGCGGAGATCCTCTTTACATCAGACATGTAGCCATGGGTCAGACTGGTGTGACAGAAAGGAATATTGATAGTTACATACTTGGTTCATTAATCACAAGGAAGTTGTGTGTAGCAAATTGTGTTATATTTCTTAAAGGGTTCATAATGTTTGGTTCAATGGTGAGCCTGCTTACATCGCTAAACTGTGAAATAAGGCCACCAGTCACTTCAGCGTGGACTTGCTTGATCTGTCTAGAAATTGGTGGAGCCGTTCATACTTGCAGGCCTCTCCTATGTAAGTGTAGGCTTTGTGCCACCCCCTTTCGTGCCTGTCTCCACCATAGACTCCATCCACTAAATGTTTGTGACTATATTTAGCTGTGGAAAAGCAGTACCATATGACCATATATGAATTGGCTTAAAGCATGCTAAAAGATGACTATACAATATTAATTACAATTGAAAAAATTGTGTATTTGGAGTTGAATTGGTAGAGGGTTTATGAACCTTTATTCATTGTAAAAGAATGTCAGACTCTTCATGATATACTTGTGTTAACCAATGAGGAAAAGGCAGCAGCTTAGTGTGTGAGGATGAGATAAAAATCAGTAAAAAAGTGGGAGATTAAGAACAAAAGAAAAGCAGCATTAAATACTAACTGTCCACCGTCGGGCAGGTCGAGGCCCATGATACGGTCATGGGGGTTGAGCACGGCGGTGTACACTGCAAAGTTAGCGGGGGAGCCAGAGTACGGCTGGACGTTGACACCCCACTTAGCTGGGTCCAGGTCAAAGGCATCCAAGGCTCGCTTTTGACACAGCAGCTCAATTTGGTCGACCACTTCTGCTCCACCATAATACCTGCACAACCATGGGCCAAGAAGTGAGAAAAAGGGGAAAAAAGAACATTAATGATGTCTGAATGAAAAGTCTCAGTAAGCTGGGAGTAACCTGATTGAGCACTGACATATATTAAATTCAAAGTTTTCCGCTACATTTGCCACAGACAGGACTGTTGATCACAATATTTCTTGAGCAATTGTAGGTAAAAAATTCATCAAATGCTTGATGAGATCGCCCTTGTCTTTCATTTTATTTACCAGTAATTGTTAAACAGCACATGACTAGGATGCAGGGAAAAAATATAAAATATGTAAACAAAAATGCATACAGTGTATAAGGAGATTAATGGTAGGCTTGTACTCCAGGAATCAAAGGCATCAAATGAGGAGTCTTCTTCACAACAGAGGCTGTGAATGAGTGCTATGGTGCTGGCATGTATTATAGGGCAAGCTGGAAAGTACAATATGAATCAGTGTGTATATCTGCGCCTGTGACTAATATCCTAAAGTAGAAAATACCAACAGTGTTAATACGTCAGGGTGTGGCTACAAAAACACTTACCTTTTTCCTGGGTAGCCTTCCGAGTATTTGTTGTTCAGACAGGAGCCCTGAGCTTCCAGAGCAGCTCGACTGCAGAAATTCTGTCGTGAGAGAACACACACACACACACACACACACACACACACACACACACACACACACACACACATAAAACACAAACACACACACACAGATCAATGGTGCGAGTGGACAGAAGGGACAAGGATGGCAAATTAAAGTCTGTTAAGTGATAGTGAGAAATCCCCCTCCAGCTAAAGGCAATCATTACAGTATTGAACCTCTGGACTTCCATGGACTAACATGCTGTACTCCACAATGCTTATCACCGTGCTGCTTGAGGATACAAGATAATATAATATACTTTTTGTCACATGCTGAGATATATTAGTAGGTTTTTTTAATGACATTTTGCAATGCATTTTACTAGAAAAACACATTTTAGAGACTAAGATTTGCACCAAAAAGGGAATAATTACCCTCAAACATTTCCCTTTATATCTTGTGCAAAACAAAAAAAATAATAATAATATTAAAGCAGGACCAATTATTATCCTTCAGCTGAACTTTAATCCATTTTTGTATTTCTACTAAACATTACAACTTTCTGTTTATAGTGTACAGGAATTCCCTATCTATGGCCAGTGTCCTCTGAGGAAAGGACACCTGCCTTGGTATTTCTGCTCAAGGTTTTTTTCTCCTCTCGATTTCTTCTAAAGTATTGCCGTTGATTGAAAAAAATATTTGAACTTTAGTATTTTGGACACAGCCTGTCCAACTCAAGCTTGGATCTTCCTGTTCCCATTATTTACAATGATGCTCCTCTCCCCATTGATATTATACAAAGAGGTTTAGAACATTGAAATACAGTAAAGGAAAGAATGAAAGGAAAGGTCATCTAAACTCATAGCCATTCATATTTAAGTTGCATTAGTAATTTTAATACATTGGTGAAACGTAGACTTGACTCAGTCAAGACTGCAGCTGTCTTATGAAGGAAAAGTTGACTAAATTACAGATATGAGAAGATCAAAAAGAAATACAATATAGAGAGAAAAAGAAAAAAAGCAATTGGAATGGAACATCCCTTCTTGCTGTTGAGGACTTGCAAAAGCCACAGGGTACACAGAACCAGTCCAGTGATGCTGGACAGCTGGACTGTGTAGCACAGCTTTCTGACACATCATCATCACACTGGCCAGTAATGGGGAGTGACACAAAACAAGCAGAATACATTCTCCATTCTCTGCCACACTGGCGTATTGGTGGTGGTGCGTGTGTGTGTATGTTGTGTGTGGTTATGCTAATGCTTCACCTGGGGAGCCAAGGGGAGATCAAGGGAGATAGCAGCTCCGGTAGCAGCTTTCCACTGCGTCCGTCTGTCACGCAGACGATTGTGCATATATTACAAAAAAGGAAAAGCGTTTTCTTCCCAACATCTTGAAGTGTGTGTATGTGTGTGTGTGTGTTTTTCATGCATGTAAGAAACAGTCTGTGGGCGGACATGTGTGGGAAAATGTATGTCTTTTCATTCAAGGAATGCCTGCCTGAGCTGTACTGTGATGTGCTGTGCAGAGTGAGGTGGGGAGGAGGCAGGATGAAGATATCAGCTTTATCTCACACTAGAGCGGTCAGGCTTTGTGTTGAGAGGGGGCTGATATACTCCACTGAACAACTACTGTGGTGAACAAAATCAGGGGGAGAGAGAAAGAACACAGGATAAAACCTTGTCTGTACTTTTGAATAGTAAAATTTTCCATTTCGCACCTTCAAGCCTTGGAATGAAAACAAAGACTTGCCCAAATGTTTCTATAACACCTGAGCTATTCTGGCCTACAGCAAGTGCTTTGTTCTCTGAGCATTTTCACTGTAAGAGAAATCAGGTTCAAATGGCTTTCTACACACTGTACACAGCTGTTGAATAAAAAATGGTGAAGTATATATATACTGCCACAGAAATTACTGTTTCGACATTTGTAGCTTGACTCAAAGGGGAACAATTTTAGTGGACAGCAAACCACTAAAACATTATAGGTCCAAATATGTAATTTTTCCAAATGAAAATGCAGATTACAATGTAATGTAAATAGCTGTTTACTTGTTTGTAGTCAGGTAATAAGTTTTGCCATTTCTGTCAAAGTAGACAGAGCTGTCTGATCAAATTAGTCATATTTACTTTAATGTAGTTTAAAGCCATATTCATAAATTATACTTTTTTTTCCCCCTTTTACACAACCATGGTTGTTTTTTTGTTTTTGTTTTAAACTTTATTAAAATCGGATGAAGTGATCTATTTATCAAATGACACAATCAAGAGAAAAAGCTGAGCAAATGTTAGCATTAGCTGGCGTAACAACACTTAAGAGCTACAGAGAAACTGCTTTATTCAGTGTTTCTCTTTTGTTTCAATTACTGGGTTCATATGCTTTGAAGAGGAGATCTACAGATATTCCGACTCCCGTTAAAAACTTCCTGAACGTCTAGATCTTAAGCTAGCGAAACAAGATGACCTAATTTAACAGCAGCTTGGCTCAAAAGATTCCTCCAGCCTTTGCAGATCTGCCATGCAGTGCCAGAGAAACACCAAACCACTTTATTCAATCAGTTACCTCTGATGCGATAAGCTCCAAACCACGGCACTGCCTGTCCTTCTCCCTCAGCAGCAGATTCCACATCTCTGGGTCGTCCTGAGCCAGGCTTTCTTGGCCTGTCCACGGACGGTCTTCATCCACTGCACGGGCGGCAGCATGGGACTGTGGCCGCTGTGCACCAAGACGAACCGGGGCTCGTTGGCACAGGGGCTGTGGTAACAGAAGTGAGATAACATATAGAGGAAGAGAGTTCATTGAGAGTAGTAGTTTTTTTCCCCCCAAACAAAGCAGTTATTGTAAACAGTAATAGAATTTTAAAAGCAGCAAAAAAGATAAAGATGAAAGTAGTTTTGGCTTTTTATGTGCAAATATTTGAAATAATACTAATGTGCCCTATATTAATAAGGAAAAATCTCAATGCCCCCCTCCACTCAGTTTCTCATGAACTCTTAATATGTAGCTTGGTATAATTAGTAGCTGGTGTGTTTGCATGATATCAATGATCAGCATGGTTGTACAATTATGCCTCTATCAGCACTTCTCCAAACTGTGGGACTGACTTTTACTGCCTCAGTGTACAGAAGAAGGCATGGAGAGCACAGATTCAGCACTTCCTGCTTATCTAATCTGGACTCGGGCTGGCACGCTCTGCCGCAATGTCTGATCATGAAGTGTGCAGAGTCCATACGATTTTCACTGGGTGAATTTTTTTAAGCCAAGTATGAATCTTATTCTGGTTCAGTGCTAGTTACACATTATGCATCACTGTAGTAAGATTTGAAAATTGATTTGATTTGATTTCTGTTCTTAGATGCTGTACAATTATCATAAAATATTTGTAGACAAAACAGTCTTGTCATGTATTAAAAAGGTCTATATATATTTAAATGTTTTTTCTCTCTGGAGATCTACTGTAAAAAGAACAGGTCGTTAATGTCATTAATAATAATCCTCTTGTCTGATTTCAACTGATGTTAATAAGGCAGACACAGACTGTATAGTGGTGACATAAGATATTCACATAAGTCCTGACATAAGGCACAGCCATTAAATATGGGCTGTGTGCATTTCTGTGGATTGTGTTTTGATACATGGGGCAGACTTTCATTAAAAATAATAATAAAAAAAAGCTAACATCTCACTTTATTTGAGAACTCAATAGGGCAATCACACAATTAGTACAATGCTTATAAGGACACATACGTAAAAGTAAAATGTTATGTTAGAGTTATGCTTATTCTATGTGGTGTAAAATATGTCTAGGGACTTCATTTTTTGTAGTGGGTTTAATGCACTTTACTTTTTAAGACCAAAAGACGATAATGAAGCTGGGCAGAGAACAGTCACGCAAACAATAGGAATCTTCTCTACAAAGAAAAAAATGACAAATAGGCTCATAATTTACCATCCTGACTTAAAAATAACATTTAAGAAGCCTTTATTTTCACAGACAGCCTGCTTCTTCTCTGCCTCCTCTCCTGCTCCCGGAGATGAGGGGAGGCGACTGGCACCTTAATGGCCGATTTTTTAACAGTCTGCACCTCGGCCTTCTGTCACCGATGGCAGCCACGATGGTGGATAAGGGGAGAGCCCTCGCCTCCTCGCCTTCCCCCCTCAGGGCTCTGGAGGAGATGAGGGCCTAGGGAGACAGGTTGGGCTGCCTCTTGCTGGGAAAATCACACGGGTCATTAGATCTTGACGGGAACGGCCCTTCGCTGTCTGCATTTCTGCTGGGACACACCGAGGCCAGGACAAGCAGTGGCACTAAAACCCAACACAAGCCAACGCTGGTGTGCTTATACTGCGACTGATGACTGCTAAACTTCCTCCTTCCCTTACTCCACCGTCATCCTCACGTTGCTGTTCCCACCTTTATCCTGTCCCCCTTATGTCCCCCTATGCTGCTAAGCACGCTGAGCCAAGTCGCACTCCTGTGGGCTTTTTATTAGTTCCCCTCATCATCAATATCACTTTCATGGCATCCAAGCGTGACGGCTTTGGGCTTCAATAAACAACAGGTCAGTCTCTGTAGTCTGCCTCTCTGCTTTCCTGTCTCATTCCCCGTCCCTGATAATTACAGGAGACTAATTAATAAACACAACATAAACCGATCCAAAAAAAGCGACAGCCAAGATACATGCACCAAATATGTAATAGTGGGACTATTTTTAGGTGACAGATTACGCTGTCGTTTGAAGGTGAACTTGATAAAAACTCTGCTGTGAGAAAAGGGGGCGGGATGGGCCACATCTTCCTGGGCGCCGAGCACAGAATAACGGCAGTCACAGATGCACTGCATCTGTGTGACAATGTTGGCAGTTTGCCTTTACTGTCAAACATCTGTGCCCGAAGAACAAGGCAGAGAGGAAGAAAAAAAATTTCATTTCATTAATCGTACTACCAATTTCCTGAAACAGCTCCCGAGGAGACTCAATTTTACAGATGACTGCTGTCAATCAGTGGTTACACCAAACAACAATCAGCCTGGTAACAAGAAAAAAACAAGAAACCAGAAAGAAGAAGGAAAAAAGATATAGTGCACTAGAAAGTTTTCAAACCCCTTCACTATTTTCACATGTTATGTTGCAGTGTTGCTGTCTTCTTAGAAATGACGTGATAAGCACACTTTGCTTTAGGGATTTTCTGCCATTCTTCTCTTTCCAGATCTTTGTCAGGGTGGATGTGGACCATCAATGGATCACCATTTTCAGGGTTCTCCAGAGATGTCCAATTGGGTTTAAGTAAAGGCTGGGTCACTCATGGACCCCCATGGTCTTGGCTGTGTGCTTTGGATCATTATCCTGTTGGAAGTGGAACCTTTGGGCTACACTGGAGTCCTGGACATTCTAGAACAAGTTTATCTCTGTATGTAGCCCTGTTCAGCTTTCCTTCACCCCTCAGCAGACCACCAGTCTACGCTGCTAAAAACATCCCCACAGCGTACTGCTGTTGCTAGCACCATGCTTCACTGTTGGAATGGTACTGGGCAGGGGATGAGCAGTGTCTGGTTTCCTAGAGACATGACACATAAAATTGAGGCCAAAGTGGTCAATCTTTGTTTCATCAGACCGGAGAATCTTGTTTATCACAATCTAAGAGTCCTAGAGCAAGCTCTAAAAAAGTGTTTTTTTCTGTGTTTTTCATGGACGAGAGGGTTCTGTGTTGTAGCCTTCCCAAGATCTGTGCCTCGACACAATCCTGTCTATCCTGTCTGAGCTCTGAAGGCCATTCCTTTGACCTCATGGTTTGGGTTTTGCTTTGATATGCATCAGCTGTGAAACCTTATAGATGGCTGTGTGGCTTTCCAATCATGTCCAATCAGTTTACTTTACCACGGGTGGACCCAGAGAAGGGTGTTCAATCATTTCAAAGATGATCATGAGAAGAGTGTAGATTGCGGAGAGAAAAATGAACCAAACATGAACAAAGTGAAGGGAACTGAATACTTTCAGTAGGTAAGGTAACAGAGAGAAAGTGTCAACAGAGAAGCAGCATCGGTCAGTCTGACACGTAGTTGCCTCTTCCCCTGTCACTGACTAATAGCAGGGCTGTCCCGTTACAAATTGCCTCGTGATTCAGTCTGGGTGACACTAGGCTGAGAAATCTGAATGAGCCAAAGAAGCGTGGAGGAAGAGAGGCTCAGTCCAGAGCGACTCTACTCTATTCGGGTCAAAGGTTTGTCAGGGTGACTGAAGTGATGCCAGCAACAAAGCGAATGTTCAGGAGGTGCAGGATGTGGAACGATACATTTATGATCTTTACTTTCATTGTAGTAAAGAAGACAGTGAGGTATTTCTACATTGGGCTTCCAGATGCAGTGGTTGTTTAAGTGTCGTCCAAGGGGTCCACAGGGGTCCTTGAGATACGTCCAGGATAATCCCAGCAAAGAGGGAAATAGAAGGTTTTCACTATTATTCCCCATAAATAACATGACAAAATGTATGACCTTTGGTCATAGGTTTTATTCACTTTCTGTAATAAAACATAAAAGCAAATATCTGATCAGATGGGTTAAAACATTTTATTAAAGGTCTAACTTCTGTCAATTTTGAGGTGCTTGACATGATGTGCTGTGGGTGCATGTAACATTGTTGGGTCAAACAACTCATTTTTACAAAAACATCTATTTGAAAGAAAAAAATAAATTCCTAATTAGGTTTCTGTTCATTGTAGAACCATGTATGACTCAAGCCAATCAGGCCTTTAACCTTCATTTTAATAAGCCTGTATATAAAAGACTGAAGCATAATGCATTTAGGTATGAGCTGTCCTTTTATTGTAAGTAAAAGGAGATTAAAATTGGTTTTCAATACAATATAAAATCAAAAGTAAAGACAGACAGGGTACTCTGGCAGGTGTAGTGACTTGGTTAAACTAGAGACTATAACTTTGTTGCAACTTTTCATTATGGATAAATCTGCTTGTTATTTTTATCATTTTGTCGATCTGTCAAAAACCAAATAAGGAAATTACCTGTAGTTTCCAAGAACCTAATTCAGTGTTCTTCATATTTATGTACAGATTAAGGAGACAAATTGATTTCATCCTAATATTTGAGAAGCTGGCACTAACAAGTTATTGGTATTTCACTTTGAAATTTCATTAGGACAATTAATAAATCAAATAATTGTCATTTTACTTTCTTTTATTCGAAAAATCATTTTCAGCATTAGATCAAATGTTAAAAGGTTGTGCAATACAACTAGGCATGATTTGAAACTTCTTAGCTTTTTAAAAAGGTAAAGAAAACCACAAAAGACAGTAAATAGCAATAGTATTTTTGAAGTTTAGTGATTCCTGCCCCCGAAATCCAGTTCTGAATTAGAAACAGTTATGGGCAGTGAAAGATCATGTTCCTGACAACAAGTGCAGTAGTATACAATAAAGCTTTGTGAGGATAAGATAATCAATTCTTTAGTTATGAAAAAGAACCAGTGAGAGTATTGACAAACAAACAATACTCATTTCTAGTAATATTACACACAGGAGACCACATAATGTTTTGTAGCACAGTGCAAAATATTGTGGGTAGAAAACCTACAAAATATCAGTAACACCACAGAAATAATAAGCAGTTTACCCATTTAGATTTTCATTGCCATCATTTCACACTTTATGCACAAGGTTTTTGTGGCTTCAAAAGTTGAGCCCGTCAGCTGGGACTGCATTATGTTAGTTTCAGAAACTGTTGCCTAAGAAATCATTAAAGTGGAATTTCAGCAGTGAAGGGAATGAAGCCAGACGAGTTGGGTTCAGAATGTCACCAAAACCTCTTTATATGCCAGCTAAAAAACTAAAAAACACACATAACAAAATCCTATTATTGGATGATATTGGAAGTACCAATACCACAATGTTGGTAACAGAGAAAGCAAACTCCAATAAATCTATCCTCACCAAATATTTTACCCTTGTTACATGGAGTAAACCAGAGGTCAGCATATCAATTCTAAGAGACACAAATACAAAACATCTGAACTTCAACCAAAACCATGTTGAGGAGTTAAGGCCTCGTTTACACTAGTTTCTGCAGTGGCATGGTTCCACACATGCACAGTAGGTCAGTGTCTCCAGATGGTATGTTATGCTGATTTTAACAAAGCTAGTTTTTACATTTTCATTTCATTTTGAGCGTTAATCTGAATCATGATTTAACTATTCAGCATCACTAAAGAACTCAAAGTAAATTTATATTGTCTATGGGGTGAATCAATTTATCAAGAAAAAGCTGTAGTACTTATTAGGGTTTATAGTTAGGCGGCCGCCTCTATAACACAACTCTGGAATTAAAAAACAAAAAAAATAAATAAAAACTTCCATGCATGCCTGACATCTCCAAAACAGGCATCAAGACGGTAATGGGTTTAGCTGCTACTTTATTCCTCACACTAACACAGGTGACTGTGGCCATAGCTAAGGTCAAAACAACAAACTTTGTAGGAAAAGTTACACCTCTTTCCCTTTCAGAGGAGAAGCACTCTACACGTCTCACACTACGACATGTTCACAGACCCTCAGGAAATTCCAGTACTCTCACCTATAAGAACTGAATCTGGGCCTAAGCTGATTTATTTATGTCTGTTGGGTTTTGTCTGTTTATGTCTCCTATTAACCCCCTCTCCCCAAACACACACACACCTACCACTAACTTCCCACAGGTTTGGTCAAATCTGTGCATTTTTTTTTTAAACTCAAAAGGTTTATCCACAAAAAATCCACATGAAATACTTATTTTAAGCTCCTTCCCTTTCAGTGTTCATTAAAGTTGGTTTTCCTGGTTACACAACTGGCACGTTGGCCTTCTTGTCCTGTGGCCAGTTCAGGCTTATGTAATAGCAGCAGGTGATAAGAAGTACCAAAAGGCTAATAAACAACTTCAGCCATGGGAACTTCACAGCTACTGTGGAATTATATTGAGAAACAAAGGACACAGTTAAACTGAACAGAACCAACCATTTTGCAGTGACATTACACATATACAGTTAATTTACATATTTGAACTAAGAGCAAAAGAGACAGCAAAGACCATCTCTTTTCAATTTGACCTTTGGCCTCTGGTTTTCACAAACATCAGTGGTTTAAACAGCTGTCAGCTGAGGCAGGAGTGAGACATTTGCACAGTAATGACACCGTTGACTGGATCTTAGTTATTTCCTTTATCTATTCCTCAAATGTTTGTCAACTGTCAAAAACAAAATAAAAATGAATAATATATGTTAATATTTTATTCAGTGATATTCATGCTCAATTTGCTGAGCTCAAGATCACTGCATTTCATTTCAAATTCAAAGGTTCTTCAAAAGGTTCATATTGATCAGGCCCAATTGAACTCCATCCATAATCTGAGCTGGAGCTAACTTTTTTTTTTCTAGTCTAAAATGTTCGAAATCACTGATAGAAAAGTAAATTTCTCTCATCCCCAAACTGTCCTTTTAAGAAATCGAGGTAAACAACAAGAAATTATGCCACAGGGATTGAAATCTCTCTCTCTGTCTCACAGGCAAATTCCCATGAGGATACGCCTTTACCAAAAGGAAAACTTCTGCTTCAGAAATCCATTTCAGATGAAAACCCAACCAATAAGCATCAATATGAAAAGCATGCAGGCATGTGAAATTTGCCTGAAACACTGACAGCGACTTCTAAAACTAGGTCTGAATACATGCCACGTGATTCTGGCACAAACTTGATATAGCCTAGTTGTTTCTGAAAAACTACACGAAATTAGTACCATCTTTAAAATAGGTCACTTGATAAAGCTCAAAATGAGGCTATTAATAGCCTTCAACCAACTTTATTTCCCCATCAACACCTCCATCACACTGGTGTCTCGAATTATCAACTTTTTGTTTTACTGAAATCATTAACCTTTGAAATTAAAACATCAATGTATCAAATAGGCTAAATATAAATGATGTTGCTGTTGTTTGAACTGTATCATAATTTATTTTTAAGGATGTAGTAGTTTGTGTTACAGTAAATGTGTGGCTGATTTAGAGCTAGGTTAATATACACTAGATTGCTATAGATATTCTCTCATCTGCCTTGACTCGCAAAGGAATTGTGACATCAACTCATCTAGGAAGACTGTGCACAGGAAGTACAGGACAAGTCTTCCTGAAGTGGATTTGTGAGGTCACACACTGATGTTGGAGGAGAAGGGCTGGCTCTCAGTCTCTGCTCTAATTCATCCTAAAGTTGTTCCATCAGGTTGAGGTCCAGACACTGTCATCCATGTCTTTATACACATACTTTGTGCACTGGATGGGTGAGTGAAACTCTAATAGTGTATATAAATCACCTGAATAAGTGACAAGAAATTGAAAAAATGTGACAAGTTTTATCAGTGTAATCCTGGATACAGTTTTAAAGATTAGGACAAATTTGAGGGATATGCATCTTTTTTTAAGCCTATCAACCAACTATTAAATATTAATGTCTGCTTAAGAAATGAATAATTGGTCAGGCTAAAGTCAAACTATTAAAACTTACACTTGTGATGGTCTTCTACCATTGTGTTTTGCTGTCTTGTGTTTGTAAAAGATAATTCAGTTCAGTACAACAGTCCTGCAATAAAGCCTACTCACATTCAGGTCGCAAAAATAAATTCTTGAACATGCAACAAGCTGCTGACACTGCTAAAACAACATCATTTCCAAAGATTTTAATTTTCTTATCTGTAAATAACAGCATCATTGGTTAATATTTGCTTGCTGGCCCTGCTACATTATTTCAACATCATTTTGCACTTTGAACTTCATTGGGAGCAGGACTGTCCATTTCTAGTTAATAGATCTCTGTCTTTCACATGCAACTTTAAACTTAACTTCATCAATGATAATACTGATTACCTGTACAACTACTAACTTTAAAATGACCAGTTTTTTCCCCCGCTCTTATCGTGAGTCAGCGCTGTTTGTAGATAACAGGGATCCTTCGCACAGTCTATCTAAGAATTCCAGACTTCTCCAGTTTGAGGCAGAGTGGTTTGTAAATAACAGGGATCCTACACATATTTATCTCACGATAACAGACTTTTTCAGACCAAAATAATGTCTGAGTACAAATAAGTAGCCATCACTTAACACATTAAATAACTATGATTTTATTATGATTTTATGATATATTTTTTTGTCTATAACTAAGAACAGTCATTACAGTTTCACAGTGACATTCTCTTTGTTCAGTGTATCTATGTAAAGTTTTACTTACACTGACAGACTGTTTTTTCTATAACTCTAATAAGTGCATACCTCTGACATGCCATGACATGTCATGACATGTCATGGCATGTCATGACAAAGATAACATGTTTGAACTTTATAGTGAGCAGTGTGAGAAACAATCAAAGATATTGTTGCATTTTCTTCCAAACACTGCTGGTGTGATCAATTTATTCATTCATTCATTTTAGAAATTCAGAAAGCAACACGTAATTGTCCCCACTTAACTGGAAATCACTCAAATTAGTTACTAAAGTCTGTAGTGCCCGGGGACCCCTAAATAGGCGCTCACACAGGGAAACGTGCTGCTGCCTCGACCCGCATGATGAAACTGAGCCGCGGCTGTTGCATCATTACGTGGACAAACCTGCAGCTGTGGAACAGGGACACGGACTGACAGCTAGCTCGCTAGCTATTTAACAAGCCCACGAGCATCACTGCACACACAGGCATAAACCAAATGAGACATAAGGGACAGCTGGTGGCTTATCGGTGTGGTTTGAATATATGTTATTTAACAAGTTGGTGAAAACTGCCCATCTTTCTGAAGCCGGGAGGGTGCGAGTAAAAAGCCCACCGACCCGACGTGGAGCTAGCTAACAGTTCAACGTTCAAGCTAGTTTCCCAACTCAAACACGCCGTGAAGGAAGCCGTGACATGTAACACGGCGTTCTGGAGATGCACTCACCCGTGTGACTTGTCTCAGAGCGAAGGACAGCATGGTTCCAGGTAGCCGACCAGAGGGAGAAGCAGCACAGCCAGGCGATACTCTGCTGACAGGCTCCGAAAAGGCTGTTTGAAGTTGTCGGCAACGGCTGGTTACGCTTATGGCGCCGAAAGGGTTGATGGGAAATGTAGGACAATATGAGAAGATTACACAAGCTAGCAGTGTGGCTGCTGTCAAACTACTTTACTCTTTATGTTGTGTATGTTTGGCATTTACCTATTTATTTATTTATTTATTTATTTATTTATTTATTTAATTCAGTCCTATAATACATTAATCTTCTACTTCATCATTTTCTGAATCATCCATTATGTTTGAAACTACATGGAGTAAAAATAGTGTTTAGAATTTTATTTAAAAAAAAACAACCAATAAATTGCACCTAAGTAAAAATATAGAAATATTATCAGTTAAATGTATTATACAATAATATTTACTGTAATATTATTAGAATATATTTTATGGTTTGTTTTTATTTATATTAACAAATACATATAATAGTATTTGATCAATGTAGTCCATCAATGTGGAGCCACTTTTAGATTCGTTGGGTAGAATAATATTCTGTAGAACTGCATCATTATATATAACTATCACATATTTTATAATTATAATGACACTTGATTTCTATCGCACTTACTTACACTAACTTTCAAGGTACATGGAGAAGGGAAACAAATTTTAAAAGGTCACAACTCCAGTGATACTTGTAGTGTATAGAACAAATTAATTGTTAGACTGATGTGTTTTGTGCTGACCCTTATGAAGCAAAATGTATCTGTTATATTGTTCTGTATAGTGTCAAAGGAGTTTTTTAAACGCTAAACATATTTGGCCTTTAGATCTAAAATAAATTGCTCATAGATTATAAAATGCAGTCTAATAGCTTTGGGGGAGAGACACAAGTGAGTACTTAATTCAGTTGTAAAATATTAACCAATTCATGCACTGAAAATATTCACAGAAGGGTTCTAAATCCCAGCCTTAAAGGAGTTTGCATGCTTTCTCTGTGGTCCTGTTATTCCTGTTATTTTGGTTGCATCTAAAAACATCCTAAGATAGATCAGTGTGACTCTAGTAGCAGAAATGTAGTAATTAGTTGATTGATAATTACTCAATCAGCATAACATTTACTTTGTTTTGAGTAATTTCTCAAAGATCTCCTCCAGACATAGGTATTAAATAATTTATTTTGAATAATAATTTGTGTCTGATATAGTTCTTCCACCAAAAAATCCTCAAGAAAACAATACAGAATTCATGAATATGCAGATATACACAAAATGGAAAATTGTTCAGAGCCACCTGTGTTTTTTTTATTTCTTCTTCCTGTTTCTCTTTCCTGTCAATATGGCTGCCGTGAAAAGAGTCTATTGTGAGCTATCATCGTTATTCCAAATCGATACCTGCTCACTCAATGCTAATCTCACTACTCTGTAAAAGGGCCAGGTTAAATGCCCTGTTATCCCAATTTGTTTGGCAGGATTTGATGAACTTGTACAATTTACAAGCAGAGTAAATCTCCAAAGCTATTTAAAATCTGACATTTCTCCAGGATGCTTTTGGACCCATTTTCACTCTCACTCAACTCAAACATGCAATCACATGTACGATCACACAAGCGGCACATTGAGATCCATCCACAACAACTTGTTTGGTGATTTGTCACCGAACCACTGTAGATAATCTTTGGGACAAACAGGAGATGTCTGGAGAATCTGGGTTGCGGCGAGTCCTATCAATCTCTGTGTCCCGGCTGTCCACTGCAACTTGTGTGAGACCACCCCAGACCTGCCTCTCCATGTCATTGATCAGCAGCATAATAAGGTATCGAGCCAGAGCCAGATGAAGATTCAATTAGCATCGACTGTGTATTTTCTATGGAAATTCTGAGCACCATTAGCGTCAGATCATAAGTGTTGGGAGCACAAAACCTACGACTCTGAGCGTAGAGAAGAGACAAACTGAGCGAGCAGGTGGAGGGCTTGTGGTATAGGTGTGTTTGTTTAATTTAATTAACAGTGAGTTGATTCCTGTGGCCAGTTTAATCTCAAATATGGATGTATGAATATGAATTTAAGCAAGGATGATGCTATGATGCTTTATTTTCCCATAAGATTGTATTTTCACCATAAATAAATCTATAATAAAGCAAATATTATTATGCTTCTGAGATTATAACAGTGGTGCCAGTAATACAGGAATCAATAAAATGAGAGGAATTCACCTGGAGGTTCGTTGTGCATAAAGACTTCCTTTGCTTGTATTGCTACTTATTACACAAGTATAATAATTATTTTAATGTTCAGTTACAGGGTAGAAGTAATTAAAATATTAGATATTTCCCTTGGATTATACATGCCCTCAATTCCCTCAAAGGGGGTCAACCGTTATCACCATCTGAAGAATGTTTTACGGTTGGTTTTCATGTTGAAATTCTACCCATAACAAACTTTCCTTCAATAAATTTTAGAAAATTAAAATTACATATCTTCATAGAAAGCTTGGGCATGAATTCTTAATCAGAATGAAATGTAACTTAATTTATTAAAGTGTCTTTGAGTTAGATAAAATGAATATAATACACAGCTTGCCGCTTGAAAATGTGCTTCTAGCTCCAAATGAAAATATTCACCAAGTAACAGACAGACAGTTTAAGAGATTTTAATGTGCTTTTTCATACAGTATATTGTATGCATATCCAGCATAGCATTTCTCATACATATAACTCTCTTATATCCAGGGATTGAAATGTAGAGCTGAGAGGATGATTAACAGTCAGTCTACCATAACATTACGACTGCCGTACAGTGACGGCGTAGCGTGGCCGCCTCAGAGGCCCACTTTGTACTGGGAGGGCATACTGATTTCAGCTGTTTTCAACAGAGTTCTCCAACTGCAAAAAAGTAATAACACTAAGAAACAAATATCTAAAAACAATAAGTGTGCCGAGTACATTATTTACAGGAAAAAAATTAAATAATAAAAACACAAGTTAACAAATACAAAGTTGGAAAAAAAGTCTGAGAAATCAGCTTCATCCTAACCATCTTTAATTCTGATTATACTTGATTTAAATCCAAAATTCACAGCAGTATAGAGGCAAAAAAACTGTCCCCTGCGTCATTGTAATCAATATGACTATCATTTCCACCATTATCATCATTCATCATCACTATTATATTGTTATCATCATTGTCTCTTTTTTCCTCTCTCCTTTCAGTTCAGTCTCACTTACTTATCCAAAGTAAGGGTGCTCGTTTTGGAAGTTGTAGTCCGGACACACTTTTTGAACCAGCTTGTAATCGATGCTGAAGAAAGAGATGAAGATGCAGATCACCTTGAAGGGTTTGGCGCAGAGCCAGGCGGCCTGGGACTGGGTGTGCTCCGTGTAGCAGGTTTGAGACGGATCATACAGGCAAGGTTTGTTCTTCTTGGATCTGTTGGTTTTCTCGTACTCCACCCGACAGTTAAAGGTTTTTACCTCTTTGGGGTCGATGGTGGACTGCTGGGTTTCCTGGACCTGCACGGCCGGCTGGGTGTGAGGGTGCTGCTGCCGGAGGACTTCAAACTCCACCACCTTAGTGGGCGGCACGATACTGACCGACACGTTCCCCAGACTGGAAGAGTTGTGGCGAAAATACACAGTGAACGTCCCGTTGATATGGTCCACAATCTTTCCCGTCACCAGCAAACTGAACTTCAGGGTCTTGACGTTGAAGTAGAAGTCTCCCCAGCCGAAGATTTTCTTGGTCTTCATGGCTGTCTTTAGTGAGGGTTTGCGCTTGGAGCGGTAGCCTGTCTGGTCCAGGAGCATGGACTGGTTCCGGGCCGAGTCGTACGGGTTGAAGAAACTGTAGGTTGGTGGCTTGGACTTCATGGGGGTCTGGTCAATAGACGTAGAGAAGATGCGTGTTTGGTACGGGGGCTTGACCACTCCTGTTGTTCCTCCTGCTGCACCTCCGCCCACGCCATACGGAATAGTCTTCAACACCGACCCCACCGGGCCCAGGTCTGAGAAGTCCACCTGCTTCTCCAGCCCTTGGACCTGGAGGAGAAAGAAACAGAAACAAAAAGAAAACTTTACAGATAACTTGCCTTTTTTATGTATATGATTTACACATAATCACCGTTCATACACATTTAGTTCTTTAATATACACTTTATGTATTTGTTTCATTAACTGGCTCTACATGTTTTAATTGTCCTTCCTGCATGATCTCCACTGCTGTTTTCACACTGTGCAGGTTTTGTCTATTGCCAAATCCAATTGTTTAATTCATGTTAAGACATGTGCAGTTTGTGGCTGCAGCATGTCTGTGTAAAATTCCATGGATGGAACATGGCTTGGGGGGGTGACATGACAGAAAAAAAAAAAAAAAAAAAAAAAAAAAAAAATATATATATATATATATATATATATATATATATATATATATATATATATATTTTTTTTTTGTGTGTGTATATATGTGTGTGTATATATGTGGCAGAATTTAGTCTTTGAATAGTTAGAATGGCGCAAAAAAGAGTGACAACCAAACTCAATGCGTGAAAAAAAAATCGCAGACTGCAGGTGTGCGCGGTTTCAAAAATTAGTAAAAAAAAATTGGTGCGGATGGATGGCGGGCGGATGGTGTGTTTTATGATGCATCTGCGGAGAAAAAAAAATAACCTGCCATCTCTAATTCACGTGAGGTGATCACATATTGAAAAATGTTGGCGAAAAGAAAAGAATGTAGACACTAGGTAGATGCACACAATACAGTTAGGCTGTGATAAAGTTTTGTGTAAGTCAATTTTAGTGTGTTTGGGAAATTAATCAGACTCCGTAACTCTGCTCGACCTGAACATTGAAAGACCAGTCTGGTGGAATTTTAACTACATTTTTTCAGTCTGCCCTGTGGTGCAGCACTCACACAAAGGTTGCTAGGGTTCAGGTCTTGCCCAAGGGTACATACAGTAACAGAGTATTAGAGACCATAATGTAATATCAGTTTCCTTCCAATTGCTGCCTCATAGCTGGATTCCAGCCAGCTGCCAGTACTGGGAGCTAAACCGGCAACCTGCACTGGTTCTTCTAAAGGCCTTTTCATACTATACTATCAGTATACTAGTCGTACTGAAGCATCAGAGAAACTAAATTACCTGGAATCAAGATTCAGTCCAATCTTGCAAGAGACTGGATCAAACCTAATATATAGTGTGTAATATAAAAATAATTCCATTATGTCACACTTCATTCCACACAGATGATTATAATCTCAACTGCTGTAAAGGTCACTCCATAGAGATCACATGTTTGTGTTTTTTTTTTATTTCTATGAGCATCCAAGTTGTTAGATGTCGCAATGTTTCATCTCCTGAATTCAAGAAAAAAACTAAACTATCTATTTTTGTTAACACACTTCAATTTTGTTGTCAGAGTTGCTCCAGAGAGCATGCACGATAATGGATGTGAGCCTTTGTTTGTTCAGACAGCTTTCTGCCTTTAATCCACAGACTAGGTGGTTTATTTACAGGGCTGATTGACTGAAATCTTCCTCTGCTCTCTTTCATGTCGCATCAATCACGTCACTGCCATGCTCCCATCCATATGCATATATGTAGACCCACACTTTACACACACACACACACACACACATTGGCACACATGCAGACTTCAAGCTTGAAGCTGTCATGAAGTGACAGCAAGAGGTATTACAACTATTGGGAGGGGTTGCTTCCCCTGAGGATGCATTTGGATGGAGTATAAAACTATTCTCCGAATGTGGATAAACGATTGAAAACAAAGTCTTTCCAAAATAAGCTCAGAATCAGATATTTGTTACTACTCATTCAAGGACACTCTCTGCCTACCTTCTTTCTATCCAGGGCAGTGGAACCGACATGTTTGTGTCAGAGCGATCCTCCTCCTTCATCAATCACTGAATCTAATAACTCCATATTGTTATTTGTAGAGGCAACAGTGCATTACTCAATACAGCTCCTAATGTATTCAGTGATTCAATTAATGCATCCATTTCTGTTGGCCATTCATTAACGTGCCTGCAGAGCTGATTTCTAAATAGATTGATTGAGAAAATAACTGAAAGTTTATTGATGACTGAAGGAATGAATTACAAAAAGGGAAGGTGTTGATAAATGACTAGTGAGTAGTGAGTGGGATAACAACACACTGAAGGTTTTTACCAGACCCTGACTCACTTCGAGGCCACGACAGAAGCCCTATGCAGTGGTCTTCATTTTAAAGTTTGCGAATTTGTAATGTGAGTTGACATTGCAGTTGACAGGTGTGAATAAGTTACAGTTGATGGCAGAAAAAACATATAGCAACAAACAGTGTGTACAGTGCATGCAATATGGGGACTTCCTGTGAATGTGCTGTCAGCAGTGCTGTCAGCTAGCTCCATGTGTTGCCATCTGTCAGGCTAACACACTCTGCTGGTGCAGTCCTAATCAGTTCTCTAGCTGATGCTGGAACTAGCACCATCATCATAATCCTTAAACATCTTCAGCAGTAGCATCACGCCATGAACCTCAACCTAACCTTCAGGGTCAACTGTATCAAGCAACCCCCTCAAAAAGTGGTTTTATGTGGAGGTCTGAAGGCGCTGCACGTCTTTCTGAGGGGGGGGGGGGAATCGCAACTGTATACAGTCAGCAACTTTAGCAAATATCGATTGAATAGGAAAAGAAAAGTATGGGGAAAGGGCTTCTTCTTCTGTGGCAAGAAAGAAATAAAATGCCAACAGAAACCAATAAATAGATGGACTTTCTATTAGCATAAAAATGAATTTTTTTGTGCTTGACAGTAAATCCATTTAAAGGGTGAGGATTTCTTAGAAGAAATATCAAATATTTTCTCATGACACAAAATCCATAGACTATAGACTTTTTGCAAAATAGTGGATGTTTGCTATAAGGTCATATCAGGCTGCTACAACCGGCAAAAGATTGACGGTTTAAAAAATACAGCTTCGCACTTTTCTTTCCTCCTTGCTCTCTATTCAGTTAGGTAGCAAAGATTGAGAAATATCTTTTCCAGCAAGAGTGAGACGGAAGTTGATGGGGTGATAAGAGGTGATGAATGCAAGTACAAATTGATGCACCCACATGCGCAAACACACGGTACGCTGTAATTACACACTGAGCAACGTGATTAGAGAAGCTTGTAGGTTACAGCTGAAAGGAACTTAAGTGACAAGATGTACAAATCACGATGCATCATTCAGCCCTTTATCGAGTTTTATCACTAACAGGATCACAAGATTAAGAATGACAGTAATACATTATGATGTATGTTTTTTGCTGAATGTTGTTATGCAAAATAGATTTCACTCCCATGGCTTCTCGTACAGTTATGTTCAGTGTGGTTTAAAGGGGATTCCACATGCTTTTTGTGATTTTCTGTTATTTTCATACTTATATGATGTTGGATATATATGTTGACCATGGTCAAACTTCCAAACCTTGATGTGAACATATATAAAATACTCCCTGCATGACAGAACCTTGCTTTTCAGGGCCGACCAATCAGAACAGATTGAGCTCATCGAGGGGGCCTTAAAGAGACAGCAGCTAAAACAGCCTGTTTCAGACAGAGGCTAAGCTGAGGCTGCAAAGGAACCTTCTTTTTATAAATGCAAATATATTCCAGTAAAATATAAATATAAACCTGGAAACATGCCTTAAAGGGTTAGAAAGATGAATACAGTATGTTGTGCAAGATCAAATAAACTCCAAATCTAATTCTGGAAAAAGCATAGATTGCCTCAACGTTTAGCTATAATGTGTAGATTTGATCTTATAAATCGTGTTTTCTCCTCTCCTTAACACAGTATAGGGATTTAAATGAGATCTAAGGCTACATATTTGACATCAATGCGACTTTGAGCGTTCCAACAACACCAGCGTCCCTAAGGTCACTTGGAGATATAAAAGGTTTGTAATGGCAAGCGTTAGGGAGACAAATATCCCATTCTGTTTAAATGTCAGCATTCAGAGCGGCCTGATAGGCAATTTATAGGCGGTTACTGCGCATGCAACTTGTCCGGATTAACTTTGGCTGGGAATGTTGCATGTGATGCCCCTGTCTTTTCCCTTGTTTCCTGTCTGCTTGTCAACTACCATTTATCCATTTAAGGCAAAAAAAAACAACCCTACAAAATAAATTGAACATGCATGAAAACAAAATAAAAGTACTGAAACTATATTTTTTGAAATATTGTCATTTTGATTCCACTTCTTGCCTGTTATTATTTTGTCATTGTTGTATTGTGCAGTATATGCTGTTTACTGAATCTGATAAGAGAGCTATAATCAGCAGTGGGAACATGAAATCCCAGGTGAAAAGTCATGTTTCGTTGTACTTTACAGGAAACATTGATCTCTTGTCATGCTACAAAACACAATAGCTGCCTCTTAGCTGTCATCGCTCCTACTTAAACAACAGTGAACCAGCTCAAGAATGTGTTATTTTAAACCTTTGCAACCTACTAAATAATAACCAAGTCCAGCCCTGACTTGAGGGGGAGGTTTGACTTCCCTCTTGTGGCCATTAGGAGCTGCCAACCTGCAACGTTACTCACAGTGAAGCCTTACACGTGTCAACATAGCATTACCGCTTCCTCCATTTAGGAATGAGATGCCTGCTCGGTAGCATGCTGGAGGGAGGGGAATTGGAGCAGAGGATGGAATAAGCATTGGGGTGGACTTATACATATGTATGATCCAGCCAACTCGATAACAGAACAATCATAGAAAGAACAATCAGATTACAGAGCTCGGGAGATAGAGGGAGATAGTGAAGGAAATGTTATTAGTGGAGAAGTGAGATGAGGAGAGGAGAGAGTAAGGGGATCTAGTACATTTTGTAAGATCGGAGAACATTAATCATCTTTAACTTCATTTGGAGGTTCATATGAGAAAAAGGCATCTTTAGTGGCTGCTTAAATGGGAGGCCTATAATCAACCTGCGCTGTAAGGACATGCACGAATGAAATGTTAGGATTGTTCAACGAGGAGATTATAAGTGTAGCTCGCACACGAGTGACAGACAAGAGGAGGCATATCGGGAAGGTTTTAATAATAATAAGAAGAAAAAAGCAAGACGGCGCAGTGAGGGGCTTCTAACCTATTAAATAACAGAAGGTCAGATGATCGCTGGGAATCGACACCCACTGAAACCTGATATATTGCATGCCACCGCAATTAAGATCTCTTTTCATCACTAAGGATGTATGCGATCAATGGCGGCACCTCTGTCTCGGCTCGCTCCTTCTCTCACGCGCTCCCTTCCTTATCGGGTATCTGATCCTCCTTCTGCAGTTAGTTCACTCTCACATCCATCTGGAACTTTCACACCTCCTTCACAGCGAGACTCCGCTCGCCGGCTCCCCAGCCCGCATCTGACTCTCCTCCCTCCTCCCGCCCACCCACCCTGCCCCCGAAGGAGCGATGAGAAGATGAGAGCCGCTTGTCTCCGAGCTCTCCGCCCGGGCTTGTTCCTTTGTTTAATTGGAGTTTTATTGGTGACAATCAATTCATTTCTATCTGTGCTCCAGGCTGCATTGATCTGCTGTCACTGGGAAGAGTCAAATGTACAGTTACCCTCCCACCACAGCGCTAGCCACACGCTCTGATGCCAACTTTAATGTTTCCACTGCTTTACTGCTTGTTGTGATTAGTAGCAGAAATGATTTTAGTTTTTTTTTCAGGTTTACCTCATTTTTCTTCTCAATGTAAAAGCCGATGTTTGCCAGATGCTATTTATGAGTATTCAGAGGGCAGTAAGTTAGAATACACAACAGCTTTTTGAAGCCACTGTTTACCTTATATGATCCCTCACCATTTTTGAAAAAAAGAACCATAAATCTATTCAAAGTGCTGGTATAAAACTGAAAAAAAACATAATTTTACTGTAGTACTGACCTTTAACTTGTTAAAATTTCAGCCACATCATTGAACAGGTATAGGTTGTGTTGTAAGGGCCTGAAATTTTAATGGCTTTCATTTCAGCTATAGAATTTCATACATTCCTTTTTACTTTAGATGACCCTGAGATCAGGAACAGCCTAACGTCACTAAAATGGCCTTATTTAGAGAAGTCTAGACAAAACTTAAGTCAGTTTGATGTGAAGTGCACGTCGGGTCACTTTCCGGCTGCTGCGTGTGAAGCGGCTGAGACGAAGGTCAGCACCTCCACCACCACCACGGTTTGCTGCTCAGAGGACCGTTCCGTCATTTTCTGCTGTGGATACTTGCGGATTTGAAGCAGGTGAACAAAAAGAAAGCAGGACACCAGCGCAGGCTGAACGAAAACGGCTTCAGGAAGGTAACAGGATTTGTACAGCATGTGGCAGGAATAATAAGACAACGTGGACAGTGGTTAGAACTTCAGATTGCCAGATAGAGCTTGTTGAATATTTGGCAACAACTTTACATCCTAATGCCTCCCTGTAGCACCCTCATCCCAGGAATTACATCCCTGACGGATCTATCCATGGTCGGATCCCCTTGAAAATTGTGACTAAATAGAAGAATAGCTGAGATATTTTAATCAGACAGGACAAATAATTGTAAATTGGATATTTTTAAGTGCTGATTATGTGTTACTGTGTTTGAGACATGCTCGTTTCTACCAGCAGTGACTCCACTCTGTTTTGACAATGATCATATAATGAAAAAATATAACTTTTCTTCCTTCTTCCAAAAAAAAAAAAAATGGGAGAAGTAAAAATGACATTTAATTACATAAAGCGGAATAAAGCCAGGAGGAAAAAAGATAAACTGGTAGGGGGAAAAACAGAGAGAGAGAGAGAGAGAGGGAGGGAGGGAGGCAGTGAAAGCGATTTCGCAGTCCAGTGGTGTCGCTGGATTATCATGAAAATGAAAGCTACTGAGTCAGGGAGTATCAGGGAGCAAGGAAATGGAGCTGAGACAGATAACACAGTGAGGGAGAAGAAGAAAACGAATAAGCGAACGAGCATAGAGAAAGCAGAGGTCTGTAAGACAATATGAGGGGAAAGTTCACAGAAAGAAAGAAAAGGTAAAAAGACAATATATATACGACACACATTGAGATTATGAGTGCAATAAGACAAAAATGAGAATCACTTCACCCCATACAGAATAGTCCGAGATTTCTTGAGAAGTAATATCTGTAATATTGTTTCAAGAAGACCAGCTCAGCTCTGAAATAATTTGGAGTTAAAGAAAGAGTCTTTTTTTTTTTCCCCACATACCAGGCAAAATTTCAAAGGTATTCTGGTTGATCATAAGCCAAGGTTTCGTATTTATGAATGCATACCTCCTGCATTGACCAACATTTATAGCGGTGTGGATAAAGGCGGAAGAAAGAAAGAAAGACAGAAAGATACGAGAGAGAGCCCTCTGTAATCGGATGTAATGAGGGGAATTTTAAAGACATTTCGTGCTGGCCTGGGTTTAATATACTGACGGCTACCACAGCATTGGGCTGAGAGCTAAATGTAGAAATTTGAAGTTGTGGAACACGAGGTAACAAGTGCAACAAGAAACCAAAAATGTGCAGTACAACACAGGTTTAAATATATCAGGTTTTAAAGTTTTCTCTAAGTTTCTGAGTGTCAGGTTGAATCAATTTCCATTTTAAATTTAACAAATAAACCACTCTAGCATTATAATACTGCAATTGTTCTGCAGACTGGATGAATGTCTTCAATAACAGTTACTGTTCACTTACAATTACCGTAGATGAGTATCTCTGTGCTACTGTAGCAGAGCCCAGTGTTCTCAACAGGTCTCACCTTTATGCTTTTAATGTTTAAAAGCAAATCATTTAATCTGAAAAACATTACATGGAAAATCACAAATCAAAACAGTCCTTTTTCTAGGGCCACATAGTGCTGTCTGCAGTTAACTTAAAATTAAAATACCTTTTACTCTCTATTAGTAAAGTGGTTCACTTTGACACTCTCTTTTCATTATAGATCAATCAAATTGGTAAAAGGTATTTTTATACCTGCATTCTGTGGGGGAAAAGTACTGGTTTGCTGGGAAATTAAGGAAGGCTATACTCAAAGATTAATTTCCATAAACAGAAAAAAACAAGGTGGGATTATGAGACAATGTAGGATGGGTTTGAAAAAGCACAATGAGATTTAATAAATGATGTTAATGTTAAATCCACAACCAATAAATGAAAACATTTTTTTAAATAATTACACAATGAATCGCAAGTGAAACAGCTTTTTCAAAACCTTAGGAAGTCCTCCAGAAAAACATAGTGGCAATACATTTCTTTGATTTTTCAAAATGTTTCATGACAAGTTCTCTGAAACATATTTAGCATATTTTCATATATACATGTATATGCATTTAAACACTATATATACAATATAAATTGTCCCAAAATGTAAACATGTCTGTCATTCTTTCCAAAAGCCCAAGGAGACATTGTCAAGATTAATTTTTATATCAACTAATAGTCCACAAGCCAAATATATTCAATTTAAAAAAAAAACTAAATGAATCAGAAAATATTCCAACACAACCGCGGTACTGCCAAATTGCACAATTTCACATCTTTCGCACTCTTTCGCGCCACACGTCCGTTTTTCTCACACGGTGGAAAAACAAATTCACAACTGGCAACGTTGCTGCATGAGAAGAAGACGCTGACAGCACGCACGGAGAAGACGGAGCACCACGGCGTCAGGGGACCTGCTGTCTGTCGCCCTCAAACTTTCCTGTGACTCCCAGTAGTAGTTTTTGTTAAGTTAGTTTAGAGAGCATTTCATCCATCCAATCTGTACTTTAGACTTTGAAAGGTGAACCCTAAAGTTTGAGGCAGGTTTATCAAAAGTCATGTTATGTGAAAAACTGAACTGGGTGAACTGGAGTTTTTTTTTCTCAATATAATAGGACATATGTTGGTAAAGAAACGCAGGATTTTTTCTTTTAATTACAGTTTTTGCTAATTAAAGAAAGAGAGTGGAGTTGCTGCCCCATTTCTCCCCATCTGGAGCATATATATCAAAAATGCTACTAATTGGCAAATATAAAATCTTATCAAAAAGGTGTTGGAAAAAAAAGGTTTGTACACTTAGAGCTGTTCTGAACACAGCACTCACAACAACACCGCTAATGTCTAGCATTCTACCTCTCTAAGACCTCGCTACGCTGCTCGCCCAAAGGTAGACAAGGGAAGTTAATACAATCTGCAGGAGCTTTATCTATGAGGCCATTAGAGGCTTTTGCTCTCAGGAGCCTGGCTTCAGTGGCCATAGATCACCTGTGTGCAGTCGTCCTCCCTTGTTCCTCCTATCTTACTGATCACATCAGATCAGCATGCCGGGCTGTTTCCGCCTGGGTGGCTGGGTGGGCAGACTCCCCACATGTCTCCTGCGATGCCACAGCACCTGATCAATCACCCAAGGCAACTCTTCGGGGACCCGTCGGGGAGGAAAGGGAGGGGCTGAGGAGGGGGGGGGGGGGGTTGGGCGGCGTCGCCGGAGTGAGGGCGTCTCGTTTGCATGCACGATGGCAGGCAATGCATCAAAAGATGACAGCTCGCCCATTCTCCCTTAAATAAGAGTGGTGAGACTCTTGCTGGCTGCGCCTTAACTTTAATCATTCATCTAAATAACTGTTGCAGAAGTCTGCTACCGAGGTTGGGAGGGGGGGGGGGGGGGGGGCAGCTCCAGGCAGGTTGCCATGGTTGGTGGGGAATATGAGAACTGACGTCGCGCTCTTGGATTTCTCATTTGTAAACGTGTAAACATATATTTGAGTCGGATTGCGAAAGCACAAAAGCGCTTGTCCTCAGCACCCACACACACACACCCACACACACACACACACACACAGCCGCATGCTCTCTCTCTCTCTCTCATTCTCTCTCCCATGGATTTATGTATTAAAAGAGTTTGAAATTCATGGAGGTTAGACGAAGCCGCGGCGGTTCAGAGGTGGTGCGGGCTGCTCGGGCTCCGCCAGCATGAGTGGCGTGTTGAGCCGCTAAGTGACAGTGATTGATGCCCTCTGTGTTTCGCAACTTATCAAGCGCATATACACACACACTCTTCAAATAGATAAACAGAGATAAATAAAGAATCAAATAAGCACAGGGGACTGGTGTGTGTGCGTGCATGTGTGTGTGTTGGAGAATAAAAAAAAACAACCTATCTGCATAACGAACAGATGAAATGAAGAGCAGGAGGGAGGAGAGGGGCAGAGATTCCCAGCGGGAGGAACTGAGCCTGGGAGACGTCAGCCGGGGAGGGAGACGGGGACACATGGGCCTGTGACGACTCCGACAAGTCACCCAGGCGGCAAAATAAAGCTCGGCTCGCTCAGATTTGTTTCCAATGCTCATCAGTAGGAGAGCTGGATGACGGATGGACTGGCACTGGGCGCAATGCGAGCGTGTCAAAGTTACTCACCATAATAAAGACCTGCTCTTTTCCCCTTCCGTTCGCTTGGTTTTTTTTTTTTTTGGAGCCACCTGCAGCCTGCAAACCATTACATTTGTTAGCTCCTCGCGCTTTTCCCCGCGAGCTCCGGTGGGTTACACTGCATTTATTCAGTTATCACTGTTTGTTCATTTTCATGGTTGCTTGTCAAGTGTTTGGTTTTAGGAATTTTCTCTTTCTTCCGTTCCGTTTGTTGCCTAATTGCTCATGCTTTCTCACATCCATTCACAGAGAGAGTTAGGATCTCTCAATTCCATCATCCCTTCTTTCTTTTCCACGTTTTCTCCATTTCTCCTTCATCCAAGATTTCAACATGAAAAATTATAAGCTCCCGACACTTCCCCCCGTGTTTCCATCCATCCATCATCCCTCCTTCTGTTATTTCTACCCTCCATTCTTCCATCCACACATGACTTTGAGATGACAGGAATTAAAAGTAGCTCCTAAGCCAGTTCTTTCTTAAAACTAAACTTTCCTCCTTTTATTTTCTTCTTTTCTCCAACCATCCTTTCCCAACTACATGACAGGAATTATGAGTAGATTCTAAGACTTCCTTCCTCCTGCCCTTCCTAAATTTCTTTCCAAAGTTCATCACAAAACGCTTTTGTTATGACTTAAGAGATCTACTATAACTATTATAACTAGATCTACTATCCACAACTACAGGTCACAAACAAACAACAGTAACAAAGGGGGTACGCAAAGGTGTGTGTCTGTGTGTGTGAGAGAGAGAGAGAGGGTGTGAGTGCGTGGTTGTGTGCGCATGCGTGAATGTCCAATCGCAAGACGGCGGTTACGCTGAGACGAGACGAAATTAAATAAGGTCGGCTACAGAGTGTGGAACAGCGTCCACTAGTGGTCAGGCTTGGACGGTACACTCCCGGATCCTTGTGTGTGTATCAAAATATGGAGACTTTTTCACAACACGCGATCCGAAAACAAAGAAAGCACGGTGCGCAGAGCATCGTGTGTTGATATGTTTTAATAAAGTTGTATGTGCGTGTGTTTGTGGCATAAAGGAGAGAGAGAGAGCGCGAAAGCTGCGCTAAACTCAAATCATCTGATCGATTAACCACAATAACAATGTAGCGAATGCTGCGATCCATACGAAACATTTGAAAATACACAGTGAAGCTCAACTCTGACCGGGAAATAAAGTAAGAAAAGTTAGTGAAACCTGGCAGGTTAAACAAATGTATATGTGAAATAAAGGATTGAAACAAGAATGTTAAACCATCTAAAACAACAGAAACCAAACAATAAAACAAGCAAGTGGGAAAGAAGTGGGTGACACAATAAACTGAAGAGCTAACATTCACTGCCCAGAGAATAACCTCTTATGGTGGTCTTTCTGGAGTTGCATGGATTTGGAGCTTGTTGATCCAGCATAGTGTGCTTTGCTACCGTCTGGTGCTAGCTTCCCTCGCTAGTTTCTCTCGCTATCTGTGGTTCGGAGGGAGAGGGTCGCGACTGCGGCCTCGGTCCTTCTTACACAGGCTTCACTGCGTCCGCAGAAAAAAACAACTTGTTTCGGGTGGCGATCCTCGAAGGGGATGTTGGCCGGCGAGGAGTTCTCTTGTCTGGAGATGGCGTAGATCTTGGTTCCTTTCTCCCATGAAGTACGGGATGGGAAAGGCTGAATGTTACCCCAGATCTTCCTGCTCCAAGAAGCAAGAATGGAAAGGCAAAGATTTCTGAATTCCTGCCTCTTTTATCCGTTGCCGACACTATGGCCAAATGGTGTTTGTTTCCTGGGGCCCCTGGTGCTAGCCCTGTGTGGTTTCCTGCTTGATTAGCCAATAAATGACAGTGTCTCTGTTTTGAGTAAGCTACTCAAAAGAATACCTTGAAGCTACATGCTCCAAGGGGGCCTGTCCTTCCGGCCATAAAGAAACTTTTATTGTCTTTGGGGCCCGTTTGGTCAGGCCCTCATTGATCAGCTTAAACTCAGTTATTCAATGATTTGCTCGGCACAACAGCTTTACTCCAATCATTCTTTACTCTCTTTTCTTGTATGTCCTTTGCCATTCCGGGTCGCATCCTCGAATTACAATGTTCTGACACTATTCCTTCCATCTATCTTCTCTTGCTTCCTTAAAATCCTAATTTCTCAATCTGTTTTTTGTTTATTTCCTACTTTCTTGTGTCTTTCCATGCCTACATCCTCCCAGCCACAAATGACTATTAACTAAAATTAAAGGCTCCTGATACTTCCATCTTTAATTTCTCTCATCCCTCATCCTTAATTCCATACATCCATATTGCTCTCCTCCCCATGTCCCTTTAATCTTGCTGCCAAAAACTCACAGGTTTTTTTTTCTCTCCCCCCCGGACTCAGAGTCAGTCAGCATTTGGGATTTAATTTGATGATTAGACAAAGATGAAAAGACTAAGCGTTTCCATGTCTGCTCCTCCCCCGCTGTGAAGGATGCTCTCCGTGCGTTTGGGGGCCTAGGTTGAGTGGGGCTGAGCGGGGGCAAAGGTCAAACCTGCGAGGGGATAAATCGCTCTCCGACTCGAGGAGGACTGTCTACATCGGGGCTGATTGCACGGTTAATTGGAGAGAAAACAGTGGGAAGTGCCGAATATATAAAACCCCATAGAGAAGCTGGCAGGAGGGCATGGCGACATTCCCCTGATCACTTCAAGGTTACGCACACACACACACACACACATAAAAAAAACCCACACACCTGCTTCTGAAGCTGAATGTTCCCGTAGTATTATTAGATTAGCTCCAGTATGACTCTACTCTGTTGTATTTAGAAACACCGCGTCACAAGAGGCAGACAATACACAAACATGGAGGTTCAAGTGCACTATGTATAACAAGTTTTCTCTACCCCTGCCTTTCGGATGCCTTTGCCAGTCTATAAATCACCCTGTTTCAAGGACACAGCATTGGGACCCCTCACTGGGATCCTTCACATCCACCATCTGGATGCAGAAAGCCAGAGTGCTGACCAGCGGCCCTGCTCTCATTCTGTTCCTCAAGGTGGGGGCGGGAGCAGGACTGTAGATAGAAACCTAATCAATCCAACGACTGCTTAGTGTGTACTGGTCTTCATAGAAAACCCTCTCTGGAGATGAAGAGGAGTCGAATAGAGCAGTAATGACATTTTGAGTGGGAGACAAGAAACAGACAAAGAGAGAGAGAGAAGCTGTCAGTGTCTCCGCTCATCCAGAACTGTCCGGAGCGTTCATTCACAACCACCCCCCCCCCTTCTCTCGCTCTCGCTCTTTCTTCGCTCGTCCTCCTCCAGATATCGTGGTCTTCCATCAGTCGACTTGGTTTCACACTCCAAGACCCAATATCAAACTAGATATGAACAGAAATCAGAAACATGGGATTGTCTTTCCACAGACAATTGTGTCCACTGTGGTTATTTGTGTCGCACCATCTGGTGTAAGTATGCCCAGAGCGGGGGGGAAAAATATCAGATCACATTAATAATCTCTGATATGTTCTTGTAAACCTGGAAACAATTAGACATTTTGAGGATTCATAAACATTTAAAGGCCCAATATGAGTAGAGATGACTCAACCTGTTATATATATTGTGAAGTTGTGTGCTTATCACTATCCCAAATGTTTACAACAATTTTTCAAACCTAGAGAAATTCCTAATATTAACATTAATCATAATCTATAACATTGCTGAGACATTGCTGCCTCTCAACTGAGGCTGTTAGAAATTTATCCAGTTTTAAGCCACATTATTCTGATACACTTTTCTGCTCCTGTTTTTTTTTGTTTTTGTTTTTTTATATCTTTAACCAGATGAAGGATGAAGAGGGACGTGTTGATCTTAAGTTATCAGAGCTTGGAGCAACACACCACACAGCTGCACACACATTTTAACATGAAACTGATTTATTCTGTGGTTTTGCTTTGTAAAATTGGATCGGTTTGATTTGAAGAGGAGCGGAAAACACAAGAAGCTTGTAAAATGAAGAATAAATAATTTCTCGATGACAATAAGGAAATGTGTGGTATAATCCAACATAACCGCTATGTACACAGATTTGCTGGTTTTCCAGCCCTTCAACTGAAGTGTTCATACCCCTAGATCCACTCATAAGAGGCCCGTTCCAGGAACTCAATTTGCAGGAATTGTTCACTTTATATAAATATATAAATATGGCTGTGGATCAACTAAATGTCAGAAATCAAATTGTTATGCTGCCCACATTGGATGACTGGTAAAAAAAGTTCTATTCATCTATGAGTCCAAGTTTGAGACTCTAAGTTTGAGATTCATGCAGTAGGAGAGAATGGACGTTGTAAATCTGGAGAAATCTCTGCAGCGAACTGACTCCACGCTGACCAACGAGAAGAACCTTTTCATCACACATGCACTGTACTCATCAGGCAGGTATCTAGCAAGAAACTACGCACTGGTCCTTTAAAGGAAAAGGGGCCTGCACCGAAGAGTAAGACATTCTGACATTTTTTTTACCAGTTAAGCTGGTATTATCAGTTGTGCTGAGGAAAATAGTTTTATATGCTAGAAGAAATACTTTATTGATCCCGAAGGAAATTCAGGCCCATTTAATGGCAGGCTCCTCTCACAAAGGTGATCCACCGACACACTTGAGGAATGTTTCCATCTGAGGGTAATTCACCGTGTTGTGGCAAGTCATTGCCTAAATTTCCTTCGAGATCTGAAAATTAATTATTTATCTATTCTAAGCGAACACACATTAGAAGTATCTCAACTAGTGTTCTCAGACGTCTGGTCCACACAGAACAACGTCTCTCTCCGGGCTGCCTGCTGCCTTTCCATCGGGCCGGAAACATCGCGGAGGACAGCGCTACACCTCTTTCCTCTCTCACTCTAGCAGATTGAAGAGTTGCTCTGTTTCAGCTCAGGTCATCGCACCTGCCGGGCGCTGGCCAGCATCTGATCACACACACAAGTGCACACACACACACACACACACATACACACACGAAGACATCATCCCTGACTGCTGATGCCCGTATTTATACTTCACATCCACAGAAACACAGCTGTGAGCACTACAGAGATTCATGCTGAAGACCAGCGTGTCCATTCTCTTGTGTTTTTCTAGGGATGGGTGTCACTAATAAATCACAATATATAGAGAATATATATATATACACTTTTTTTATAAATGGATGGTAATGTTTGTTTTAGAAAACCAGTGAATTAAAATGTCTATCCATTTAATACCTACATTTCTCAAAGTGAAATATTCTGTAACTCAAATAATGTCATAACAGTGATTAACCACAATGACACACACAAACACATGTAGAGATAATTACATATGAACGAGAATATGATAATTGGGGGTGTACAGCGAGTGAGTGTTTTTTTGTAGATTTTATTTTGTTTCTATTGTCTATAATTACATTGATCATAATCATAACTGCTGACAAATTGTAATTTTTTTAGGATGTTTTATGTACAAATGTTAAAATAAAAGATAATCAAATTTTGGCTGATCCTTTTTTTTTTTTTTTACATAGAACAATTAAAAAAAATTTCGACCATAGTCCCTTAAATTTGTTTATTATTAAGTTATGTTTGTGATCCACTAAGCAAAACATTTTGCAAAAGAAAAATAAGTTCTCTGTTGGATGAAATCGAGGAAGTTTTTAAATGCCCTCAAACACAATATTGACATCTCTACAAATTTGTTCCTTATAATACTTACTGGCTAATGCTGATACAAATACATGTCAGCCGTAAAAGCTAATCTCAGCCAATATATGGACTAATATATGGCTGAGACTGCTGAGCTCTGGGAACATGGTGACGAGGAATTCAGCGGTCTGACCACTGGACTCATGACAGTGATGAGTGATAGTGAGTTTGAGTGATATCTTTGCAGTTCACTTTCCTTTTGAATTGAATTTAAATTCACATGTGACCACCTCTGAAACCATGTACCCAGATCTTATAAACTGATCAAACAGAAATGTACTGAAAATCGTCATTGTTGACCAAACTTTTTTTTTTTTAATGCCATTTCCGAAAAACGCCTGAACGAAAAAAGCCTGAAGCAGTTATTTCTCAGCTACACAACACCTGTATGTGAAGGTTTGTATGAAGGCAAACATCGGCACGGCTACGGCGCGATGGCTACCTCTGTGTTAGTGACCTGCTCTCATTCACACGGCCTGTGTTGACTCACGAGTGATAAAAGGCTCCGGACAGACCAAGACTCCAGACTAATAGTCCGCCAGGATCTGTGGTTCAATTACGGCGCGGGGCAGCTCTGCTCTGTCCCTGGGCTAGACGCTTTACTGGAATAGCTTCAGTAAACACACTGAAGCATATCCACACACACACACACACACACACACGCACTTTATAAATGTGATGTCACTGACCAAAGGATATCAACACTGATACATTTCTCTCCTTCGTTTTCTCCTTAAAAGTATGTCCAGAAGAAATGTATTGGAAGATTGGATATTGGCACTATCTAAATGAATGTTTTCAGGCCCCGGGGAGAGAGGAGAGGCTCCCTGCACTGTCTGGGTCTTTAAAAACCAGGCAACAGCTGATGAAAAGCTGGGCCGGAGCGGTTCATCCACGATGAGTGAGAACACACAGGAAATAAACCGTCAATGCAACAAAGCTTTTTACGCGGACGTGTTTTGACGCTAACCGAGTGGGACGCTTAACAAGAATTCATAGTTTCACTCAGCTGGTGAGATTGACCAAAACCGTCTGGATTCACAGAAAGACGTCAGTGGGTTATTTTCCGTGTAGAATGGCTGGTGTCAATTAAAAAACACACTCCGCCTCAGCGTTCTCGCTATGGAAACGATAGGCGCGATAGAAAGGTGTGGAGGATCAGCCCCAGCTCTCCATCGGCTCCACCGTGACAAAACCGAAGCGTCTGACACGCGCACACACAAATGGCCACACGGCGTAAACACAAGACGGGTCTAAAGATCTGGCGCGGTTCCAGAGCAGATGGGTGGGATGGGTACGGGACGGGTGGGGTGGGATGGAGGGGGGGAGGGGGGGGGGGGGCAGTAGAGCGTCAATCTGTCATTTCTAACAAGCCAGGAGACTTGGAGCCAGGGCAGGTCACAGCCACAGGACACACACACACACACACACACGCACACACACTCGCCCGCCCCTCGTCCTCACGCAGGTGTCACATTCCAACTGTGGCATCCGTGCTAATTAGAACACAAATTAATGATCCAAGTTAGAGAGACGGGCCGGCTCTCCCTCGCTCTCCAGTCAACATTTCACCTTCCTCCCAGCCGCGTCTTCCTCTGCAACGGCTCCGGTTTTTTTTTTCCCTTTTGTGTTTCTCCTTTTTTCCATATCGACACTTTCAGCACATATTTCCCTGTGAGACGGGTGAGAGGAACACTTAAGGATGGTGTGCCGGCGTGCAAACACAACCTGTTTCTAATTAACTAATTCATTAGCAGAAAAAGGATTCATTTGCATTCACATTTTTCATCTCTATAGGAGAACTATAGAATATTTATTCCTTTTAATATTTATTTCAGCCTTTTGTTCTCACACACATTTGTCCTACTTGTATCCTCTTTACAATTTATACATATATTTTAACTCTATGTAGACACAATATGTTGTGTATTGTGTATTATATTATGTTATGTGTGTATAATGGTATATCTGTGTGTCTATTTTTTTTTAATACACTAAGAACCACTGAAAAGAATCAATTTCCTTATATTTGCCAGTAAAGTCCATTCTGATGTATTTGTATAAAATGTTCCTGATTATGAATAGTAGCAAGGTAAATCTAGCCAGGTACCTCAATCACAACATTCTTTGTCTCTTTAAAAACCTACATATTTGTCTCTCTTGGCTGGATATTTCTCCTTTATTTGTGCTTAATTTTCCGAATCGTCGTCTGGGTTTGTAACTGACGGAGCCAGCGCCGCTCACCCCACGCGGCTGAATAAATTGCTGGCTGTGTGATTGTATCTGTTATTCTTTCAGGGAGAACAGTGATAAATTCTGGGGCAAAGTCACAGCAAATAACAACAAACTCAATCTGGCAGCGCTCCTCTGCCGTCCGGGACACCTTGCCCACAATGCATCAGTGGCGGGCTGACCTTGAGTGCCACATTAAGGTCAGGAAGCATCATTAGTCCTGCTTCCCCGCTGCAAGGCTAAGAATAGGGACACGGACACAATCACTCACTCATCTCCATCTTTTCTTCCGTGCTTCTCCGAGTCATCTTTTATTGGTTTCAGTCTTCTGGAGAGAGTAAAACAATAAAATATCCTACTAAGGTGCATGTTGGCTTAAATTAAGCATTAAATTACAGTCATTAGTTAAACTCTAAAATCAATAAAGAACACGTATTTCTCTTTTTATTTAATGCACAAATGAACAAAAATAAAAGAGTTAAATATCTAGATGATATCATACGTATTGGTGTATTTGTCTTTAGTTGGTTATGATGCTGCATGCAAATACACCTGCAGCATCATTACTGCTATATTATATCCACATAATTGGCCTTGTTGCAGAAATCTCTCCTGAGCCTCATGATTCATTACAGAGAATGAACTGATTTCTTTCATTCAAAACCATAAAATAAACGCAGGCCACTTTTGAGTGAAGTATGCCGGAAAACAAACACCTCGTACTCGGGAATGGGATGTTTTTTTTTAAACACATACAAACCACCTGCTGGTGAGAGCCCACACCCTCCGTCTCTCCATCTCCTCAGTCCCAGTTGGGGTTCTGACGCACAATCAATACCTTTCACTGCTAAGCCAATCTGCAATAATAAAGGCATTACACGGAGAGAAAAATAACACCAAATCTTATTAAATATGGGAGATGGTCGCTTTTGTTCTATGCCTTCCTGTCTGCTGCTGCCAAGGTGAGCAGGAAACAGCTCCGCTGGCCCCCATCACAGCGGTGGATTTGATCCCCAAATGTTCCTGGATGATCAACAGGCTCAGGATCACGGCCTTTTGGAGCTTAGCATTCAGCTCAGCACTCCAACCAGCCATGTATATTTCACAGGATTGTCTTTTATATTCAGTCTGTGGCTCGGTGGAGCACTCATCTTTATTTCATTTTGTGGCGTTTTTTAATTTTAGCTGCGATTTTTTTTTTTTTATTATTTTATTTTGCACCCGTCTCCTCCTCCTCCTCCTCCACTCTCTCCATCCTTCCTGACAACCCCCTCTGCTGACTGAATCAGTAATGACATTATGCATCTTGTGCTCTGAGGATTTCAGCAAAGCAAACACTAACTTCTAGCAATCTGATTTCTGCTCATACTGCACCAAACCTGGAAAAGGAAAAGGGTGAGACTCATATTTATGAACCGTGCCAGTATATGTATATAAAATCTGCAAACCACCAAATGTGTAACTCTGCTACATTAATGGACAACAACATGTTGGCAATCCACTAAAGTGTCAGTTCACCCATAAAACAATCAATCTAGACCAGTTTCCTACCTCGTTTAGGATGTTTTGAGATTTCTACCCGCTAGAGTACCATAATAGTGTTATTATGGTATAATAACACAAATTATGTGTTATTATACCATAATAACACATATTTTTTTTTAGAATACAATGACCTGGTTACACTTTCTTTGGTTGTGGGTTTGAATTATTCATTTATTAAAGTAAACTAATACTCCTCTTTGCTCTAGGGACAAAGTGTGTTCATGGATGTATCCATAAGAAGTTTTAAAGCACTTGTTAAGGTATAATAGCACTATATACAGTATATATACAGTATATTTAAAATGGTACCAAAGTATTATCAGCATATAACTCTCTCTATAGAGAAACACATGGTCCCTGTCACAGTCACATTGACATGTAACCAGCATTTTAGTCTCACTGAGCTGGTGGAAATAATTGTAGTTATTCTATTTTATACCATTGGTAGTATAATTTCCTATATAGGAATATTAAATTCTAATATAACTACTAACTATAAGTGTCTTTTCTGCTTGAACATAGAAGTAGCATAAAATACTTCAGTTAAGGACAAATTCCCCAGAATTGTGTTCGACGAGATGTGTTTACTGTACCTTCCACTGGATAAAACAATGCATTACAGAATTATAATTGTGGAATAAAGGCCACCGATGGCCTTGCTCCCATTTTGAACCCCGATAATTACATCTATCATCATCCGGGTGATCATCACATCTTCTCCACAGTGCAGACGGTGGTTTTTTTCTCACACAAATCCTATCTCGCAACCTTTCCAGCCTCAGAACTACATGATAGATGATAGAGCGCTCCAGATCCTCTCAGCGGGCTCGCTCTCGAGGGAACAATTAACCCACAAACACAACATTCTAAACACACTGTGTGAGCTTTGCCAATACACCCTCAAGTCAATACAACCAGCAGCCCACTCTGTATTTACATTTGTTTGTGGTCTTTGTAAAGCTGCTCACAGGCCCCACTGGACAAACCCAATTAGCTGCTAATTGAAAATTAAACAGAAGCCGAGCCGTCTCGAAAATGCCAGAATTATATTATTAATCGTAGTAAAGTGAATCCACACCAGTCAATTCACTTTAAAAATGTAAGCAGCTAAAATGAAATGTATTGTTTGCTCCAAACTGCTGCATTTATCATCCCAAAACAGCGGTCAAAAGATTCTGCAAAATAAAACACAGGGTGGATTGTTTTTTCATTATACAGCGCCGCCTCTGCATTTTTCCTATATATCAGTTATTTTTTGTCAAGAAACGGATGAATCTGTATGTTCAGATTGGTATCCATTTAAAAAAAATATGGTTTAGTATTTAGTTGTTATTGGCCAAGCCTCCACATGTTTTTGTATTTGCTACAATTATACTTAACATTCATGTTACATTGAGCTATTTTTGTCCTTTTCTATTTGAGATCCACATGTAATAAAAAAATAAATAAATAAAAATTGAACAACAGAATACACTAAATATATTTCCACTAACTCACAGATGGGGATCAGACCATGACCAATAACTGTTGTCAAGGCAACTAAGTCCACTTTTTGCCATCTAACAAAGTATGCAGCCAACCCTACTTTCTGCCTATAAGGAAGTCACCTAATACTGACGTCATCTGAACTGCATCACATCCCATTTAATAATTACTATGTAATCATAACTATAGGTCATTGTGTATACTTTATACTGGTGTTTTCCTTGTGAGGATGACACAGAAATAAGTAGATTTCCGCTTTTACAACTCCAACATACTATATCAAACGTTACCTTTAATACATTTCAGTACATTTTGCCTTTGTCCAACATTTTTTAGGCCCCAAGCCCCTCTGACTGATAATCTATGAAGAAATAAACTTTTTGAAGTGATTCTTTGCCCCACTTTGTGACCATGTCAGAGAGCTCCCAGAAAATAATTCATTAACAAATGGAACTAGAAAACGAGAAAGAAAATGTGGCAATGAAACTAATTTAAATCGGTGACACGTTTTACAATTAAAACTGCAAACTTACTATGTCGCTGTAAAATGTTTGTGAATCCGCTCGTGATGAGCTCCATTTTTACACCAACACTTACTGAGAACTTACATCTTTTCACTTCTTTTCACTTCTCTCTATTTAATTAATTCCAGAGCATTGTAGATACAGTAGACTGTGCTAATTGCAATAGTTAAATATAATGGCCCATGACCAAAAAGCATGATTCTGAGAAATGAATACTTTAGTATTATATAAGGAAATCCAGAAAATCAAGCAAAAAGGGCCCAAGCACGAGCCTTTAACTCTGAGGGAGTACAATCCCCCAGGAGAACATTTATTTAACATATTTAGCATCCCAGTTTTGTAGACTATATCAGAGATGCATGTGATGTAATGTCTGACCATCCTAACACTGACATTCTCATGCTTATAATGTTAACATTGCGGTTTATTTAGTTATTCAGTTATCTCTCAAATCGCCCAAAGGATTTCCCAAGTTTTTCTGGTGCCTGAAACTGCAAAGATGCAACAGCTCCAATATGAAAATGTGCAGCGAGAAGAGTAGTGAGGTACAAATCCTTTATTGCATGTGCATGCAGACGAGCGACATCTGAGACTTAAAGGATTGACATCTCTTTATCCAGCATGACATTTGCTGTGATCTATAAAACAAGTATGAAACGATTTGGCAACAGGATGTAATCTCTACGAACTGCAAACACGAATGTAAAGGAGATCCTGGGGTTTGATATCTCAATGAGGAACACAAATGAAATCATTAACTAAACCATTTGGCAACAGAATCTAATCTTTGCTACATCAGACGCGCTAAATGGAAATGGGAGGGTGGGTTGATATCTCGTAGAGGAACATTTTTTATCACGGATGAAAATCTTTTTCTTTTTTTTTTACTTCTTTTTTTTTTCTTCTTTACTAAAATAGAAATCATTGTCAAGGCAACGTACATAAAGACACCAGCGATGCCAAGGTGCAGCAGTATTACATATAGGAGGGATACGCGTCTACTGTATGTGGCCTGGAACACGCATTTAATTTCAAATCCTTTTGTAATCCATGTCATGTAGTTAATAATATGTGTAGCAGGTAATGAATCTGATATGCAATGCAAAAACAAAGGCGGGGGAGGAATGTGAATTACGGAATTGATATGGGTGACACGGGGGCCGGTAGGGAGGACTGACCTTGTGGATTAAACATTGGGGAAAATTACAGAAAACATTTATCAGCAACAGTCATTTGTAAATCTCATTTTAATCTCTATTTAGTGCATGCGGCAATCCCCAAATAATACACATGCAGTTAAATACAAATTGCTTTGCCTGATGAGATTTTGTAAGACGTGATAAACCTTGAGGCGCACAATGATGTAGGAGCAAAATTTGTGGCCACTTCATTTTTTATATTACTCTAAGGTTAAGCCCTTAAGTTGATCGCAAGAATGATGTTCAGCTTGGAGCCTGCGCCATAAATTTCAGGTGTGTGGTGCTGCTGAAGTGAGGGTTTACTCACTCAAGGTCTACGCTGGGAGTTTTGATACCGGACTGCTGCACAGGTACATACATACACAAGTCTCTCTCTCTCTCTCTCTCTCTCTCTCTCTCTCTCTCTCTTTTTTTTTTTTTAACCTTTTGGCAGTTCTATTTTACAAGGCAACCCAGGGAGTCAATCTCTCATATATATCTTTTTGATCTTTTTTTTTTTTTTTTTGCTGTCCTTGTGTGCATGTGTTTGATTTATGTGGCTCAGCGGGCCATCAGGACACGGTGCTGGCCTCTCAATACTCCTGCTGCCCTATGTACAGAGACATAAGATCACACTGGCCTCCTTATCTCAACCGCATGAGAAGTGGGAAGGAAATTAATACATAAAAAAAAACAACAATAAGGTGACAAGTGGCGAAAAATGAAACTGGTGTTAATCAATCAAACACAGGTCGCCCACGATATAGTTTTTTCAAATTTCTTTCACTATTTATTACTTACTTACTTTCACTATGATGATTTTGACTTTTAACTCCAAATAAGAAGGACTTAAGAAGATTAATTTTAGTTCACAAAAAACACAAAGATTTTATGTAGGTAATCCGACAATTGCAAACTACCTCTAAAATGTACATTTTGTTATTAGCGACCCATGAATTAGTAACTAAATTGGCATCATATTGACTTTGGCAGATATATTTTAATGATTTTTATTATTACAATTTATTAACTAATTCACACCCTCAATTTTTGTGTGTCAATGCTTGTAAAAGGTGCATTCATACACACACACACACACACACACGCAAGTAGAAGAAAGCCAGCAGTGTCCTATGAGTCTCTAGCTCTATAGGAATGTTGCTTTGAGCAGGTCGTCTACATCCTCTGCTCTGATTGGATAGTTGTTTCTATGATGCAGCCGCCATCCTAATGCACCGTAAATGTCAGGAATGTGTTTTTTCATGTCATTCATTTTCTTTTTTTTTTTTTTAAGGACATGTCAAGAAATGGGAAGCCAGGGACCACAACAATCAGCTTTTTTTCTCAATTTCATTCGAGATTCAGTTTCCATGGCGCCTGCCTGATTGTTGCCTTCGTTGCGTCAGAGGATATTTGCATAAATTTTCCAGGTCCCATTCATGATGAATAGCACCCTATTGCTGTCCCAGTTTTTGAGTCGCTACTGTATGTGTGTGATCGGCTTTCAAGAGAACAAGGAGACATCAGCGAGAACGCTATTGTGGGTTATGGTTCAAAGTCTGGTCCTTTTGTGTTGGGTGGCTGTTAATCAGTAGGAAAAAAAATGTTTGTTGTCTGTTCACATCATCATCATGGATAGTTCATTGTTTTTTGGTAATTTACCTGAATGGGCTTTCACATTTTCTTTTTTTCTTAACGCATCCATTTTTGTTGTTTTTTGATTTATTAACGTGCAGATGGAAGTCAGTGGGCCATGCCTATTCGGTAGTTTAAGCATGAAAAATGTTGACTGTGTGCAGGATCAAACAATACATTTATTTGTTTGGTTTTATTCGAATCATTTCTGTCTACAGACAGGGACATCATCCTAAAACAAAAATACATAAGACACAAACAAATTCTCCATCTCAGGTGCAGTTTTTTCGTAAACCACAGGGCTCAGGTCAGAGGAACATATTTGTATTATGTAGCAGAATAAACACTCACGCAATAATATCAGTTGGACTTCAAATTCCATAAACATCAAATAACAGTAGATCGAAACCTAGTGTATGACTGGACGGTGTAGGAATTGCTAGAGGGCTTTTAATTTGAAAAGACAGATACGCTGTAATGGTGTAACCTCATCACTCAGTCAGGCAGAAACCTTCGTGTTTATTGGACTGGTCCAGCCACGACATTGTGGTACAAACCAGAGAGTTTGTTAGAAAAAAAAGGGGAAACGGAAAGCTTTTAAGATCATAGTGCATACAGGAGGTGGTCTGGAGCAGAGAAAACGCATAACCTGATTCACTCAAGCATGTTTCTTTTAACTGCCTGAACTGTAGTTAATTGAGCTTCATGCATTCAGTCATGCAACACATTCCACTATAGCAGACATGCACTAAAAGTTTAAGGTTATACTGCTGCCAACTTCTCTGCCCAAAGTCGTAAGGAGAGGAAGAAGAGTAAGATCAGCATTCCCCGGCCGGTCCTTCAGGGATTAAACTGTGCTGCCGTTGCCCTCCTTGTTTATGCTGCATTACATTGTTCACACTCCTCTCAGCTGAGCATGTAGACGCACGGCTCTCCGCAGCGAGACGTTCAGTCTCACACTGGTGGAACATATGTGTCGCTTTCTCCATCTGTCTCTCTGTCTGTCATCTTCTACCCCTTATTCTCTCCCTGTCTGTTTCTCTAGGTGCCACATTATGTCACTGTCAGCAACTGGTCATGTAGCTACATGCAGGTTGGGGTCCGGTCCAAATATTTGCCAAGGGGAGGGTGACATCTGGTGAGTAAAGTCAATGGAGGAACCTGGTTCCATCTGCAGTTTGTCCTGACCGGGACACAGAGGGAGGAAGCAGTTTTGTGGGAGTCACGCGCGCGATCCAGCTGTGACCTTTATTGAGGCCAGACTTTGAATTTGTGATATACTTTCATCCACTGGGGGAAAAAAAAAGTGTTGCGTTGTTTGTCGGTAGTCAGCTATTTCCAGTGTTAAATAAAGTTTAAAAAGGAAAAGGAATGTCATTTTAAATTTTTCAGCTACCCCAGCTTTGGCGTCATAGACAGATTGTGTTTGGGGATTAAAAAGAACAACTCGGCCAAGAAGTCCTTTAACTATCTGTTGTGGAGCTGTCAATCATCTTTTGCCTGGGGTTTGCCCCGGGTGTCAACGGATATGTGGATCTTCAACTTTTTTTTTTCTTTGGCTCATCCATGTTGGGTTAAAAGTTGAAATTAAATTTCATTCAAAGCCCTGAAAACAGTAATGGAATTACTGGAAAATATGGTGATTATGGAGACAGGATGCAAATCGGAGTCGAAGTCAGGGACTTTGAATTCACCCTGACCTCCTCCATCCTGCACAGGATGTGTGGCTCTAAAGTGATATTGCACTACACCTGTGTTGCTGAGCCACCGAGTAGCTTGCATAACCATTAAAGGTCACCTGTCAGGAAATATTGTTAAAAAATGTACACTTCTTTTTTTTTATTAATGAGAATCCTCTCTTGAGGTTGTCAGTTATTTCAATTTGTGCGCTGGTTGAGCATGGCTACTCACTTGTCAGTAAGCTAGACACAAACTGTAGACAGATAATTCCCCCATTCAGAATCTGTAATAACATCAAAAGCATAAATTGGTAGAATGGGTGTCAAGGTCCTCTCGCACACGCTGACGGTCAAGCTCGGCATGAGGAGTGTAATGCAATTTGCCAACGCGAGGGCAGTTAAGATGTGAGGTGATTTTCCGACGTGCCCACACAGCCTCGACTTCACTTCGCTCTGCACTCGTCTCCTTCCTCAGCCCTGACCTAGACTCGCTCCCCAGTAACCACCTTTGGGCCAACTTGGATCAAGTTAAAGGAGAGAAAGTCTATCCTCACCGCCTGCACACACACACACACACACACATACACTGCTACATGCTCTTGCCATCAATCTCTCCATCCCCCCTGCTTCTTCTTTGCACAGGCTAATTAACTAAAATCCAAGCAGAGATTTTATATAATTCAGTAGCGAGAACTGCCACGTCTTGATCCAGAAACATCCAGAGAGAAACACGGCGACTGGAGCACGAACCCACCAGGAGAGGGAAAAACGGAAAAAATAAAACACGAGCCCAAGGAGCTGTAGGCCGATACTATGAAATTCTCCTCACATATTTTATTTCTTCTCAGGCTAAATTTTAATCAGACACTCGGGCAAAGTAGTTGCAGGCCGGGCATGACCAGTATCAAGGTGGGGGGAGCAGGGGAGAGGAGGAAGAGGGAAGAGCATGCAGGAAGAAAAAATTGAAAAAGGGAGCGAAGGATAGAGGCTCGATTGTGAAGGATTGACAGGCAGATGGTGGGTGAGAGAGGTGTGAGATGAAAGACAGTGAGGGGGGGAGAGACAGAGAAATGGAGTGAGCGAGGTGCGAGTGCTCCGTGACCAAATGGTACTGTGGAGTGCTCGCTTCTTTACTGAATTCTGCTGACCGCCTTCCATTAAGCTTGGGTCCAGGAAACAATATATAAAGAATGGTTAGACATGGGACATCAGTCTATTGGAAATACAAAAAAAACAGCTTGTACAAGCAGAGTGTCTTGCTTTCATCTCAATAATGCATCCCATGTAGCTCCTGAAATCCTGAAAAGGACAAACAAGAACGCAAACAAGACGTTGTTATTGCATATCTTATTTAAGAAGAAAAACACAACAAATCCCCGAGATGCTTGTATGTGAAGAGGATTTCCGCAGGATCTCGTATTCATTAAGAGAGCGTGATTGCTGAGGTTCAGTGTTTTCTGAGGGTCAACAAAAGGGTTCACCACTCTACTGTAGCTGTCTTTTTTTTTTTTTTCCCCACTCGCCCTGTCTCAGTTCTCCAATAAATTCATTGCATGTCTGAATTAATGCATTACAAGCCATGCCGGAGATATTAAAAGATGATAAAAACTAATCCCTCCTCCACAGTCCCATCTGTGGCAGGGTCCCCTCGCCGAGCTGACCCTGAGCATTCTCTGCTGTCTGCACCATGAGTTATGATATTTGGTGTCTCTCGGATTACAAAATTTCATTACATACACAAACTCATATTCTATATATCTCCACCAGGTGTTGTCACTATTAATCATGAGATGTGAAAACTCAAGGCTGTTTAATACCTGCTTTGCTACACACGTATGCAAATGCTGTATGCATGTGTGTGTGTGTGCGCTGTGTGCAAAACAAAAAAAAAAGATTTGTGCTGAAACAATCACTTGATTAATCATATTCTGATGGACAGAAAAATAATTGGAAACTATTTTTGATTAATGGTCAGCTTCTCCAATGCCACCATTTGCTGCATTTCGCTGTTTTATATGGTTGCAGGTTAAATAGGTTTGGGTTTGGATTGTTCCAATCACATACCTGTAGAGCTCTGTAAAAGAGTGACTGGCATTCTTTTAAAATATTTTTTGGAGGGCGTTTTATTGACGAAATGTGTTAGACAGAGATTGATAATCAGAAAAGTATTAGCTGCAGACCTAAAAATCTAAGGCAGATAATTGCAAATATTGCGCAAAAACAAGTGACACACACATGTCTCTTGCACCATTAAACACACGCGAACACATCAGGAACACACCGCTGCGGTCTATCAAATAGCAAAAGTATGAGGCACAGCGTGTGTTTCCTCCCGGGGGGGCGGGGAGCTGTGACTAGGCAACACATTGACCACGAACGGCGGCACCACGCCATAACTGGTGGCCCCCGCCGAGAGCTGAGCTACTCATCATGCATGTATGAAACAAACACGGTGCCCATCATCGGGAGCCAAGCGTCCCTCTCCCTTCTGATGTGATCTATTTCCAAAGCTCGACTCGGCTCCTCGCAGCCAGGAAAAAGAGCGAGGGAGATGGGGAGAGAGGGAGAGAGAGAGAGCGAGAGATTAGCACACTGCTCACATCGTGGAGATGACTGGGGACCTCTCAAAAGTGGAGCAACACCAGTTGAGCAATCCAAAGTAGGGCTGACCACTTCACGCCCAAAACCTCCCTCTGCTGCTTTAATTATTAAGTGGTGCAACAGAGAACTACAAAAAAACACACCATAGTGGAGATTCAGGAAAAATAGTTAAATACACTACAAAACAAACAAACTCTCAAAACCAGAATATAGCATTATCATTATAAATATATGAATATACATATAGATTAAGCTTTTTCGTTTAACCTACAGACACACAAAGCACCCTGAGGCTGATGGGACAGTTAGTTTTGGAGGTGCAGCAGTTCCCCAAGATCCAAACATCAGGCTTACAGACATTCGTACACATGAACAGCTGACTGATGCCCATAGACGTTCATAAAATGCTGTATTGTAAGTTTTGAACCACACGCCACCTCCGACCAGTTCCCCTTCCTGCTGCGACCCACGCGTCGTCTCCAACACTCATCTCCTCATCTCACGCACACACTTCCTCCTTGCTCGTGTCTCTGTGAGCATCTCAGCGCGTCAGGCCTGAAATTTAACTTTATTGATCATGGCTCATGAAGCAAAGGCTAGAGGAAGTGACAAAAAGTGTAAGGCAAGTGATCAAAAAGTTGGAGAAGAAGTGCTGAGAAGACACTAATGTGGCACGTTCCTATGGTATAAATTATTTATTCATATTATTATTGGTACATATTTGTTATGGCATTTAAATGACCCCAAATGCCAATTACAGAATGAAATCTTATATATAAAGATTCAAACAGCCCCTCATAACCTATTAAATTTGGCACTATCTGTACTTACAGTTAAAACATCTCACTTACAAACAGCGCCACTTTTAGAGGAAACGTCAGGGAATCACCTATAGGATTCATCCTCAGGGAACCATGAATGTCCTCAGAAGTATTCACCGCAATCCATCCGGATGTTGTTGATATATTTCAGTCTGGACCAAAGTGGTGGACCCACTGCCACTGAAATCCCCCGAGCTTCCCGACCTGGGATTCATGGCCGCCACAAGGAGTCGGATTAATCAAAGGGCTCCCAAGGTGATTGGACAAGATAGGATACAGAAAATAAAAACACTATGGACACACAAAAGCGTATTTTTTTAAACCTCTCTTCAATTTTTTTTCATATTTGAACACTGGTGAATTTCTGCATTTATTAAAGTCAGTCAATTGAAAAAAATAAGTCATTTTGCTGGAGCTGCATGATCAACAATCACAAAGTTTAACAACTATTTTCATGATCAAATATTCATTTTAATAACATTTTACAGAATGAGAAGCTCATTTTACTTTCTCAAATTAATTATTGCTTTTCTGTGCTAACTGCTGTGATAAATTGATGATGAACTAGTTATTTTTTTAGGTTTTGTATTATTGGTCAGAAAAAATAGATATTTGAAAATTATGATTTAATTGATTTCATTTATTCTATTTTCTGGGTAAAATTATGAACTTTGATTTGTTTTACTGGTAGACAATGCAACAAGAAACCTTAAGTACATGTTTGCTTTATTTTGATTGATCACACAGAATAGCTGGGAGCCAATGCCCTAGACCACATGTGTCAAACCCAGGTCCTGGAGGGCCGAGTGGCTGCAGGTTTTTGTTCCAACCAGGCAGTAACACACATGATTCTACTAATAAACCATTAGAGCTCTTGCTAAGGACCTTTATTAGTAGAAACAGGTGTGTTACTGCATGATTGGAACAAAAACCTGCACCCACACGGCCCTCCAGGACCTGGGTTTGACACCCCTGTCCTAGAGAAATACTAGCTACAAGTGGCAGTCATTGTGAATTAAATCAGGAAAAATCTCATCAAATAATTAGTAGAAGAAGAAATTGTAAAGGTAGAGTGCTGAGGTTGAGTAAACCCTGCACACAACACACAAGTTTAAAATGTTCACATTCAAATGTTTTGGTCTCACTGTGAGTTAAAGCAAACATAAAAAAAAAAAAAAGTGTGATGATAAATGAAGTTGTGAAGCTCCCCTCAGCCCTTCTCCTCCGTTCAGAACATGGCGCGGTGATGGATGTGTGCCCTCTTGGCAGAGACTGTTACAGGGCCATGAGACACCCAGTTGTAATGTCCCTTTATCGGCATCAGCTAAGTGTTCATTTTCTCCCCTCTGCCATCGGGGTTATAATGCCTCAGTGGGGATTGCTGTATAATAAATGAGCTCTTTGTCGATCCCACCTTGGCCATGACAACACAGAACAATCAGCTGCTCATATACCCTGCATTTTTAATTGGTTGTATATATATATATATATATATATGGAAGACACATTACAAGTCAAACTTATTTATTTTCAAGTACCATTATCTTGTCAAACATTCCCTTTTCTGCTCCCCCAACTCCTCTCTGGGAGCAATTTTACACAGTTGCACCATAAGGATTGGTGAGTCATACATAGTACTATTGTAATAGTCCATTGGGCTAGGTGGGGATGCATTAAAATGCTGTGTGAGTGTGTGTGTGTGTGTGTGTGTGTGTGTGTGTGTGTGTGTGTGTGTGTGTGTGTGTGTGTGTGTGTGTGTGTGTGTGTGTGTGTGTGTGTGTGTTCTGCAGTGTGGGAACAGCTCAGTTCGAGGCAGATCAGGTGTGTGTTGTGTTTATGTTTTTGCATTTACTGCCGTTCTTCATGTGATTTTCTATGTTGGGACCTGGCAATGACTAATGTACTGAAAACAATTCCAGCAGCCTGGCTGTGTGGTCAAAGATTACAATCTAATCTCAGCTAAAGTTGTAAAACATATTTCAATATGGATGCAAATATGAATCAGTGAGACATTTGAAGCTAAAAAAAGACACACACTTATCAATCTGTGACACAGTGACCTCTGTTTAAACAGAGCTAGAATTCACAATTTGCAATTAAGTTTAAAATCAACTATTAAAAAATAACATAATAATCTATCGTCTTGAGTTTGGTTAGTGATTCAATGGTCTTGTGCCCATTGGTTCTGCATATCCAGTAATTGAGATGATATCATACTTTATCTGTTGTATTGTAATTTTGACCAAACAATTTTGACCCAATGACAATATAATTTGGCCAGAGACAGTTAAAGCTACACATTTATATTTATTTGAAATTTTGTATAGTTTTACTAATTATTATAATTATAAATGATCACTTATCTGTACTATTTTTGTTAAAGTAACAGACAAGATTATACTTGACATATGTACATGTGACAATAAAATGTGATTGATTGATTGATTGATTGGCTGATTTGGATGTTCTCATGGATTGGTCAGAAAAATCACAGTAAAGAACAGAACAAGGTCACCAGTAGTTGTACTATTCATTGTTTGGACAATAAGGTGAGTAAAAGTTCCATGTCATTCAATTCTGGATGCACTAAATTTAGTATAAAGATAGGCGTGGTGGTATTTTTAAGTCAATTTAAAGGAGCAGAGAGGAAATTTATTGCAATAACGTAATGTTAAAAGCCCCCTCCCCATCACAATGATTTTGAATGAACTTTATTTCGATATTTACTCGATCAAGCAATCAAGCCAGGAGTAAGATGAGCATTAAATTCTCCTCCCATCGTGTTATATGTGACCGATTTTTTATGCAGACGCCGTCATTAAACCCTTTTTCTCATGTTGCTAGTACTAAGGACTGTTTGCTTTAAATGACACAGAAAACAGAATTCAAAGGCGTTTTATTCAACTAGTAAAGGTAGCGTATCCCTGGGAAAAAAACATGAACCATGCTGTGTTGTATCTGAACTCTAATGCTATAAACTGTTACCATATGAAAGGCATTCTGATTAACATTTTGTATTAGGTTGTTATTGGATATTGGAGCACGGCAAAAACCCAGATGAGACAGGAGGGGGCGTTTTATTCAAATTCTTGGCTTCTCTGATTTCCATGTTTTTCTTTCCAACATAAAAGCTTCAACCAATTGCCAATGTTATTTGCAGTTATGTAAAATCCCACCATCTGGCATTCACAACCCAGTCAATCCAAACCAAAGCAAGACTCTTCTGACAGCTGGAGGCAAGTTTGTAAATTAAACAGAAAGGACAAAATTTCGTCTTTTCTCAGTGTGAGCACCTTGTTCTATTCAAGCAGCTTTTGCTTCAAAATAACTACTACGAAAAACAGCGATGAATGGATATCAAACACCCCAAAAGATGATAAATGTGCCGAATAAAAAACAGAGGCGATTATCATCATGTAATTGTATAACTGAACATTACACTAGATGGTACTGCCTGGGCGAATGCAGATTAGGTCATCTGAACGTGGTGAGTTTACCAGACCCCAATGCAGCCGATGTCCGTACCCACAAGGCCTGAATTATAGACCTGTGCCAGCTTCTGTTGAATGATTTATAGTCAGGGTGGACAGCACGTCGCTCATCATTCTATCAACATTCATTGGTCATATGATGCAGATATTATTGAGGTGACTTGGCCTGAATTGTCAAGCAGATTTTCCTGTTTCTGGTGTGTTTAGCTGTGCTATAAGTGCTACTCACACACAGACGACACAGACGACGGACCAGTCTGCAGACAAGATTGCACAAAGAATTTAGGAGACGTGGATGTCCGTGCAGAGTGCGTGTATCCGCTCTCTGATGACGAACATCTGCATCACCCCAACACTCATATCCATGTAAAGGTGACATATTATCAGCTGGTTCACTGCTTGGGTCCAGACTGAAATATTTTAACTACTATGAGACTGACTGACTTGAAAAGTTGAAGAGTCGTGGTCTCCAAGAGTTGAAACCTATTGATATGGACTTTTCCTAACTGCGTCAACATGATGTTGATGTGTCTTGAACTCTATTTGATAGACTTCCATGACCTTTTGTTCAGAAATTAACTCGTTTTAATCAAACTGATTTAGGTCTGTAACACACAAAAGGGTGTAAATCTTGTGGTTTAACCAAAGCAAAATTTTCCTCATTTTGGTGGATTTTTTTTCTTTTTAAATAAAGGTAGATGATTTGAAAATTCAATAAAATGGTCAATCTAATCTTGATCAGATAATCAAAATGAACGAATACAGAAAATGTGTTTTTTTATATATAAAGATGATTATCATTACCTGATATTTAGATAAATTCTCACAAGCCCTATGTTCTAACATGAGTATTAGGAGCTCTAAACTCCTTATTCAGCCTTGGCCTCCGGTAATTTGTAGTGAGCCCTTATTTGGCCAGTTGTGAGAAAAAGGTGTGGGCCCAACATGATTAAGCCCTTGAAATGAATTAAGCCTGAGAAATGTCGTGTTACAGAGAGTGTAAGCAAATTGCCATGTTGTGTGGGGATGGTGCTATGTCATTAGATAAAAAAAATAGGAATTGTGCAGTAAAACATGTGTATGTGCCTTAGTATGCTATATCTCTGTAAGAAAAAAATATCTTATTATCTGCAGCATCACCCTCATGGAGCGTGGATTCAATCTGCAATCACAATTGGGATAGAATTTTATAAAGCAGAGTGAGAGAATTTACTATGCATGAAAAGTAGCTGAATCTTTGACCCGAGGAGACCTTTAACATCCAGAACAGGTGGTTGCAACAGGCCTCAGCAGTGAGAGCAGCAGCAGCTCTCTCCATGCGCCCATATATGCTCAGGGTTTCTCCTCCTTTGTGCCTGGAAAAAAATAATCTCATCGCCTTCAATAATATCAAGATCAATAATTTCAGACATAAGGTTCCCTTCCTGAACTTCAGATATAGTCGAGCTGCCAGTCAAACAGAGCACACATTGCTTGTAATTCAATTTTGGCACCGAAATATTCATTTCTGTGCCTGGCGTTTGCCTCCAATATGACTACTGGATAATATTTGCAGAACACTATTGCGATTATGAAGCTGTTATTATACACACTTGGAATTATTCCTCTATATTTAAAGAAGAAAGCTTTAATTAAATCACCAAGAAAGCAACTCAGTTTACGACTACCAGCCCCATTACCTGAACAGTGGTGACAGATGCGCGTACGAAGCAGAGTCTACACGTCCATAATGATGTTTGATTTCGCATTAGTCTCAAATATATGACATCTTCACACATTTAAATTAAATTCCGCGCTCCTTAAGGCGAATACAAAGCCTAAGGTGGAGCTATTCACTACACACAGCAAGTGATGACTCATTTTTTAAGTAATGGGTTGTCAAAATGGGGCATAGGGCTGTTGAAAACGGGGAAAACAAATTAAATAAAAATGGATCTTTGCTTAACCTTAAGCAAACCATGTTGGAATCCATTAAAATACTGTATGAATCTGTGCCATTTTTTAGGTTAAAGAAAGCTTTGATCTCTGGGAACAATTTCAGAGGCAATAGATAGCAGTAATGTGATTGCTTCTGTCATCATGATTCAACAGATTACATATCTAATCGGTTTGTGAATAGAGAATATAATTTGCACAGATTACAGCCCAGTGGTGGCGGCTGCGTGTTGAAACTGGGCCGTTTGACAGTTAGATGATCCTCAGACGGACAGATGGATGGACGGAAAGAAGACAAAAAGCACCAACCACCTGGTTTAATCCGCGGTGGAATACACCGCATCCCGCTGTCCTAATGGCTCACATTCCGTCCCCCCGATGGCGTGAATAAGTATACGGAATGTGGGCAGCAACCTGAGGCATGGACACACACTCTCACACACATTTAACTGGGACAGGGGTTTGTACTGGAATGCAAAGCTTAGTGTGCAAAACATCTGAGGCATAATTGCAAAAAAAAAAGGAAGGACTCTATATATAATGAAATTACAGTGACTCAGTTGCTGTAATATCCCTGGGGTATATACAGTAGCTAGTTGTTTTATGGGGGAGATAAGAGGATTTTGTCAGGTTGAGATGCCGGCTAATGCTATTGTTCCTACTGGGAGCACAAAACAGCAAAGAAGCTTTTCACACACCTTTTTTTCTCCTTCTGTAGTGCTGCTACTGTAGATATTGTTTCAAAGTATAAGGTGGGGGGAATACAAAAAAAAAATACACCACTGTTGCAGCATTGGACATCACATGCCCGAAACGTGAACAGCCACCCACAGCACGTTACCATCCGTGCATGTTAGCACAAATACATTTTGTATGAGCCGAATTGAAAATAATATTTACAAGTATGGTTTCCATTTTTATTGCAATTTGAAAAATGCGTCAATGAGTCAAATCTTACCTTGCAAGTACTCACAACTTATATTTAACACACTTACAAATAGGCCTGTATGTGTGACCACCAAATTAAGTTACAGAGATTTCAATGTTACCTTATCGTCTCCTTTTTACCTTCTGCTGACTCGTGTCTCGCCGTCTCATCGACCCTCGTCTATCCTTCCTCGCTCTGTTTACTCAGTTTTTCACCTGGCCAACTTCTTCACCTCTTCACTTCTTAATCCCTCAAGTTAATAGCGTTGCCAAGGATGTAAATTATCCTATTGTTTTCCACCAAATCACTTTGTCGTCCACACCTCGTAGCTGTTGAAAAATACACAACCTTAAAAAAAAAAAAAACCTGAAAAGCGTGGCTGATGTAATCTAATACCGAGCCGATCCGAATACTTGAACCCGAGTTGCACTCTCATGCAAAAGAGGCATTGCACTTCCACTTCGCAGTATGATTTGCATTCAATCTTCACAAGCACAGTCAGTGTTATTACCTGTCACAATACAACCTAACCTCAATCTGCCAGCAGCCAACGGAGTGTTAAAAAGAAAAAAAACACGCACTAAACTACCCACCCATCAACATTTTTGTGTGTGTGTGTGTGCAAAAAAAAAAAAGAAACAGCTTCTGTGGGCCACCAAGCGAATCCGTAATCAGTGAAGGTTTCTCGCTTGTCCGCCTCCTTAATACTTAATACTACAGTTTGAATTAAGTGATGTTCTTCTGCTATTAACACTTGTTTCACATGTTAGGCCAGCTGTATTGCCTTTGTAAAACAATTAAATTAAATAAAAAAGAGCAGCTTAAAGGTCTTGTAAAAACCTATGCAGAAATTGACAGTGTCAGGTATTTTTTTTCCCACATGCATTTGCAGCCACAGTGAGTGGTTTATATTAAAATGGGCGAGATTCAAATTATTGGAAGTGGAGGAGAAAAGGCGGCAGGAGGAACACAAAGGAAGCCAGAGGTGAGGCAGAGGAATCATGATGAAAGGTCATGTTTTTACACTCTTTCATTTCTTGCTGAGGCCAAAGCCACACTGGGCACGGGTGTATCTGCCGGGACAGGCAGCCTGCCATTGTGTTCTGCTCTCATTGTGCTCCATTATGTGTGGAGGTCTAGATAGGATGTGTGTATTATCTCTGCTGGTGTACACGCACCGGGAAAACACTCGCACTATCTCGCACTATAATGCGCAAACAGCCACAGATGAGTCCGCGCGCGCGCGCGCACGCGTTTAACCACGCGTAATTACGCAGAGCAGCAGTAGCGGCAGAAGAAACTAAAGCCTACAAACTCTTTGCCATGGCGATGCCGAGATAATAAAACAAGCCACGGGCGTGTTTAACTTCTGAAGGAGGAAGAAAAAAGGAGAGGAAGTTGCTGGGAGCGCAAATAGATGCAGAGATAAGGAGGCAGCTCGGAGGGAACGCGCTGCACAGCGCTGCGCGTTTGGAGATCCCGGCAATAGTCGCGTTTTTTCTTCTTCTTCAAACTAAATTAAGCCAAAAAAATATATTGTTTGCGTGTGATTTAACAGTTTTTGGAGGATACGAAGTTCAAATAAAGCATATATTTGCCTGCACATGCAGATAAAACACACAGAGCGTAACACCACCAGCTGATAGTTGGCTTCAGTTCGATGCGATGCTGGATGTGGCCCTAATAAGGACGTTTCTTCACATATTTACCTTTAGTGATTTCTAGGAAATGAACCTCTCCAACGAGGAGCTTTGTTTTTCCAGGGTGATTTTACAACTCACCTTCCGTAGGATCCACTGGCAGAGGACCACTATGGTCCAACCGAGCACCTGCATGTCACCTTCCTTCCTTACAGCCGACCACCCCGAACAAAACAAAAAGAAAGAAAGGAAGAAAAAAAACTACACGTCTCCCCGGCTGCACATATAAAGACGCGCCGGCGGAATCCAAGCAAATCCCAAACTGGTCAAGAGACAAGTTCATGAAAAGTGGGAGCGAAGCGCAGAGGGGAAAAAAGCGTTTTTTTTTTTTAAGTTGTGAGTTTGTTCGGTCAGTGTCACAGAGGCGTCTGTCGGCAAAACTTTCAGCTTCTCGGGTCCGCCTCGTGTGGCACATCCATTCTGTCAGGGGTTCGCCTCCGCTCAGGATGGACGAGCGACGGGAAGTTTGTGCGCGGAGGAGGAGGAGAGAGGAGAGAGGAGAGGGGACCTCACTGGAGATCACCGGCGCTTCTTGGGGTTTAGGATACTAACTGGTTGATTTAGAGAGATGAGATCTACCCCTTCTCCCTCTCTCTCTCTCTCTCTCTCTCTCTCTCTCTCTCTCTCTCCAGTGCGCATGCAGCTTCTGGCTTTGGCAACCGCACGAACCCGCGACTGCATGTTGAATATTTTGTCCTGTCAGTGTTCAGATGATGAGGTGTTTACTGTTTACACTCCATCCGTGGAGGGAATCACAGAGAGGATGCTGTCAGTGCGGGTTTACACTCCTGCAGTTAGTTAGAAGTAAGTGGATTGCTTTAAATAGGACTTTTGGCTGCTAAGATCATCACATGGTGAATATTAAACACTGGAGCTACCCCCACCAAATTTTCTCCTTTTCAGCTTTTTAAAAGAATATTGTTGTCATAAATTATAGTATATTGCATATTTCTTGTTTAAATAATTAAAGATCTAGGTAATAACCACCACTTGCTGACAGTCAAACCCACCTTTCAAATGACATAGTATTTTGGATCCTGCTTCATCTCACATGATATATTATTATCGTGTGAGATGACAACTATCAGATTATTAACTGAGAATGAATCACGAGGAGATGTGATGATGCTGTTATGTGTGAACTATAAGTCAGCTTTAGATCTTGTTCCCATCATCTGTAGCTTTACAGGAACATGTGACCCTGCTTCCCTTTTTCCCCTCTCCCTGTGGCGGCTATAAACTACAGAACGCTATAAACCCTAACACACACACACACACACACACCGGCAAAGGGAAAACAATTATTGCACGAAAACGTGAACCCTGATTGCTACGTTTTAAGTGACCACGTGTGAGCTGAGCCAATAGAACAAGCTAGCCAGACTATAAATTCATAGGAAAAACAAATTTTAAAATATTTATGTTGCATGGATATATTGGGGCAGCGCGGCCCCACATCTCTCCCCGATGGCCGGCCCCAGCTGCTGCCTCCCTCATTGTGCCTCCTTTAAAACGAAGTGATCTGGGACGCACGGCGTCCAGCAGGTCTGCTTCCTGTCATCATCATGTGTGTGATCAGTGACTGGCAGACCTCTCTTCTGTATGCATGACTGCCCTGCCTTTATTTACATATGTAGATATTGTATCATATGGATAACAGTATTTATAATATACATATTAAATACACCAAATTGTTTAATACTCAAAGCTACATTTTGCTGTCTTTCTGAGTGAACCTATCTCCCTGTTTCTGTAAACATTTGCCACACTGTAGATTTCAACAGAATAAACAGCAGATTGTGGTCCTGAATGCTGATACGTAGGCCCATAGATCAACCACAGACATCGCTGCACTCCCTTCCTCAGATTTGGGACACCCTAGCCCACCTGTGGCATGCGCTCATACTCAGCCGCGCAATGACAAGAGCGGTTATCGGGACTGTCGGCCAAAGTGCACATCATGTTGACGGGCTCAGAGGTGGCGAGGTGGGGCCGGCCTGCGCGCTGACAGCCTGTCACAGATGGAGAGGAGCAACTGTGTAAAATAAACCGCTCTGTGGTTATGTGTGACTGTATATTGTATATTAGCAATCTGTTATCGCTCTTTGAAATGCAGGCTTCCTGCAGCCGGCCTGTGTCTCTGAGCAGCGTGAGAATGACACGGCACTGCCTCCCGGTGAGGCAGAGTGTCACTGCATGCAGAGGCACCGCTTACCAAGACTGATGATTTGAATGCTGGACCCTGCACTTACAAAGGAGGGAAAAGAGGACTGAAAATGGATACAAATAAATCTTTGCACCGCTTTCGCTCTATCTGTATTACAAATTTGTACATAGTAACCTAACATAATGTACAAAGAAAGTTGTTCTGTCAGCATATAAAGCAGAGTAACCTGCCAATTCACAAAAGGATATATTGTATACAGGTGTGAAAAACTATGACTTAATTGAGCAGATCAGGGGGCGAAGGTCAGATGATATCAACGTAAGGTGACACATTTCCTTCCATACGGACATGGTGGGTTGCTTTGGTGGATAAATCACAATTTTGCAAAACCCCTAGTCGAGAGTTTTACACACAATGTTTTAAGTGATGTTTTTTTTCCAAAACTTGGTTTCCCTCTAAACCTAACCACAGTTTTTTCTGTGCCTAAACATAACTGGATTTTAACCACAGCAATGTCACATCATTAAACAACAATATTTTGAACAGTGATTTGACAAATGATGATGATGGCAGTGGAAATTCACACATTGTGCTATACAGGATAATATCACATTACCGTTGTTTAATTATAGCTCTGATCTTCATTGTTTTTTTCTCAACATCAGCTCATATGCAAGTGTTATGCAGTTGCAAAGAACTTCTTATTTCTTGATGTATATATTAAGTATATATTCATGACATGTTTTAAGAAGGTTACATCTAGGATGAGGAAGTAGAAAAAAGTGGAAAATGAACTAAGTGGTGTTTTTATGGGAATGGAGAGAAGTCAGTATGTTTTGTGAATATAAGAGCACCACAAAAAAATAATCCTTTAATTCTTTCTTCTACTATAAGAATTAAAATGCACACTTTTAGTGATGTTAAAGATTATCAGAGTAAGTTCCACCTGTGGCTTCTGTCAGCCCTATTGCTGCTGTAAATCCTGTGTGTTGCGCCTATTGCTCCATCTTGTCTGGACCCTGTCTATCGAACACAGCGGGTCCGGAAGAATGTGAACATTTCCAATTTCCATCGCTGCCCTCCATTCAATCTATGGTCCGTGATTTGTATAGCCACATCAAACCCTGTCTTCCTGTGTCCCCTAATTTCACCCCCCCCACACACACACTGTTGGAGTAAGGGGTTGCTGGGGTGAGTGCAATTTCTGATCCACATTGGAAGTGGCAGGTGAATTTGGCCCAGCTGCTCCCCTTCTCTGTTCCACTTAGCAGCGACACTCCTGCTCCGAGTCACTCGGCTGCTGCATGGTTACAGTAAATGAATGAACATGCGCTGAGCGAGAGCCGAGTGCATCTGCGTTCACATATATATCATCCGCACATCCTTATTCTTCTTTTTTTCCTCCCCAGATGTTGGGAGAAAGGTTTCCCTGTTTCTGAAGTGGCACACATAGGGAACCTGTACTCCCCCTTTCAAAAGGTGATAATATCAGTAACAAAAATGACCTACATGTGCATTTATCTTGCTGTTTATTGCTGTGTTGACAAAACCCTAAATTTAAGGAAGTAGTCATTTTAACCCACAGTATGAAGTTCCCTAACAATAACTGACTGTTTTTTTGTGGCTAACCTTAACCAGATCTTAACCCCTCATTTTAACAGTGTTCGACAAATGACGTCCTGCTGAATTCTGCTGATAGGAGGCCTCTATTGAAAAAGCATGTGTAGTCAAGTAACCTATGTGGTTGGTAACCTGTTGCACTCAGGAGGCTTCTTGTGTTTGTCATCTCAATGTTGCAAACAAATTACAATTAGTATGCATGGTTTAAGACAGTAAATTACAGTGAAGTCTAAGAGCACCTAAAAGCATACACACATCTAACCATTAACTAGCCTTGTCGCACTTTTCCTAAATTGCTCTGATGAATTAGGCAAGAAGCAGGTGAAGGTGGAAAAGAAGGATAATTGAGGACAACTAGGGTGCGAGTAGGACAGAGGAGGAGTTAGAAGCAGAATGAGGATGATTAGGAAAAGGATGCAGAGGACAAAGAGGAGGTGGTGGCACAGGAGACAGACTGATGGGACTGAAGGAGGAACAGATGGAGCACATATTTGACAGAGGAGGAAGTGTAAAAACAGAGGAGGATTAAAAATCAAGTTGCAACAGATCATCCACGATCCAACCAATGCACATTTACAGACTAGAGTTGTTTTATTTTATAATGTAGCACCATATTTAATCCACTGGAAGCAGCTCCACAACACTTAACAGTTGCACATACTTGTACCACATGTCTATATTGTGCTTTTAGGTCTCTGTTTACGTTCTCTCATTCATTCAGGTTCCATTTATACATTTTGTTCATACTTAAATAAAGTCCACATATTTTTGTTTAGACATAGCCATGTTTTTTTTCCTGTGTTCCTTATCTAAGCAAGTGGTGGAATGCTCCTTTGTGCACTTTTATTTGTATTAACACTTCTTAAATATCCCATAACAGATCTGCACAAGACACATTTGGTGTATGTCTTTTTTGGCATGCAGTGAGTTCTGCATACTCATGAGTTACAACCAACAGGTTAGGGAGTGATGATCACAGTAGTGAGAAGATTTGCAAAGGAAATTTCTGATTTGGAAGTATTTTAATAAAAAGAGATAGTATCACATAAACTTAACGTTCCCTTTTAATTTCCGTAGGCATTAGCATGTGCATGAAAACACAAGCAGCCAAAGCTGTCTTTTAATCCTCAACATGGCTGTAACTCCAACAAATAGATATATTTTGGAGAAAAGTCACATCACTTGTAGCCTTCAGCATAGCTGAAGTTGCTACGTCTTAACAAAAAATGATCTAAAAAAATCTACCTTGAAAGTGGTGGAAGAGTAAGATGATGCAAGCAAAAGGGAGGGAGAGGAGGAGTAAAAGAGGTAAGGCTAGGAGGTCTAGAAGCTTGTCATGTATGAGGACCATTGTCACCCTGCAACACGAAAAATGAAATTGCTGAAAGGTAGCTGAGAGGTTTTGAAATTTTACCAAGACTAATATTGCCTGCAGGTGGAATGGAACCTATGACCTCATGTTTGTAAACCAGCATTCCTAAGCACTATGGGTGTAAACTGTACAACAAAATTCCTGGTTCAGTATGTTCCTCGGTTTTTGGGTTCACAGTTCAGTATGTTTTCATAACAGCAGAAAAAAAATTGAAAAGGTCAAAATACAATTTCAGCATTTTATTTGGGAAAACGGACAATAGCTCACAGGCCGTAACTATTACTGAAAGGGTTTGTGCTGCAGTGGAAACAGACAATATGTGTTTTAACTACTTCACCTAACAAAAATTCATATTATTAAACTAATAAAGTCATATCAGTCAGAGGGACCATGAGCACTTCTACGTTTATATTTTTAACATCTTTCTCTCTCAGAACTGGTTCTCATGTTGTGTCAGAAATCACTTCTAATAACCACTGTTCTGAACATGCTTCACTCAAAGAAAAGTTGAGTGTTACAGAGATTGGGGGGGATGTGGAGATGCAGGATTGTTTATGGAGATAACGGAGCATATTTTAATGAAAGTGTTGCACTCAGGAGTCTTTCATTTGTCACAGTAATGACACCGGCACTCAGGTCACAGAGCAAACCAAACAAAGTCTTGCACTGAACCAAACATTTTATAACCCTATATATGTCTTCACAATAAGTACGCATGCCGTTTAATCCCCACTATGCACTGCTCTAAGTGATCAGATCTTCATAGTAAGACTTTTAATTGCATAAAAATAAGCGTAGCAGCTCTGCCATTGGTAGAATATTACAGAATGCTGGTTTGCAGGTCATGATGGTAGATAATGATTTAAAGCAACTGTATATATGAGGGAAGATTTATGAGAAACACTCGTGAACACACATTCACAGAAACACAGAGCACAAATTCACATTTTGTTGAGAGAAATTTGGTTAACCAAAAGAAAAGCGTCTAGTTTAAAGACTTAAAAAACTAGTTAGTAGCAGCAGGACTATCTGAGAACTAGGAAGTATAATATGTGTATTATATTGCAGTCAATGAGAGTGTGACAGAGATACCCCTATTAATTGTGGTTTAGAGGTAAAAAACTATAACTCCTGTGTGAAATATGTGTCCACTTAGGAGCAAAACAGCTTATGACAACCTTTAATTGTAGGAGTGAAACATGCTCTGAAAAGATCTTTGCTTTCCCCTTATGCCTGGTCACATGATCTGAAAACCTTTGTAAAACCTACACTTTGGAATTAAATTGCCCCAAAAGTGCACGCACAATTTGAATGTATGAATAAGATAAGATAAAATAAGAGATAAGATAAGACTTTATTGATCCCACAACGGGGAAATTTGTCTGTTACTGCAGCGTATAGAGTAAAGACATGAAAATAAAAGCTAAAGAAGATAAAAGCTATAAAAATACACACAACACAATGCACAAAATTCGTAGAATTTGTTGATGATCAGCATACACAGTATGCATTATGGACATAGAATGGAGAAAAAAATATATGATAAATAGCAATAAAAAAAAGAAAAAAAAGTATGCATAAGCAAAGCATATATACATACATACATGCACGTACATACCTACATACATACACATATATTTACATATTTGCATATATATATACGCACATACATATCCACGCACATACACACATGTACACATACATAATTAATGCATACTTAAGGTGTAGGATGTGTGTGTAGAAAAAAGTGACGAGTGAGGGAAAAGTGACTACAGTAGATTCATGTTTATGTTATGTTATATGAATGGGATGTATATAAAAAGCGATGTCTCAGCAGTTGTGTTAAAGTGACAATGGTTCCAACCGAGTGGAATCAAATTCTCACATTGACCGAGAATGTGAAATATTTTCAGAAATATTGATGTATAAAATTGTATATACAACTGCTTGAATGGAAACTTCCCAAAAGTGTACGGAATGTGGAATAAAAAAAGTGAGAACATGTGCATAATGTGCACACATTTAGATATACTCTAGTGATTGTGAAATTGAAATTCGACATCTACAGCAGAATAAAGTCCCCTATCTTCTTAGTCTGGTGAAGAGATATTCTGGATAATTATAAATAATTGCAGAGATCACTAAATGAGTAAGCAAATAAATACAAAGAGAAAATATAATTTGACATGCCTTTGACGGTTCTTTATAAAGCTCCTATTTTTCACTTTTAAAAACTGAAAGGCTGCACAGTCATTGCAAACATGACAGCAAAATGATAGTGAAGAGAAGAGTTGGGATGCATGATAGATAGATTCTGTCTCACTGAATGAGGAGCTCTGATACACACACAGTTACACTGCTCACTCACACTCACACACACACACACGGACAAGGCCGCATCAAAGTACCCTAGACCCTGGCGTAACAACTTTTTCAAGTTCATGTTCTGGGTAAAAACTTGGGTGATATGAGCTCTGAACGTCCAAGACCTCTTTTTAAACTACTACAATCATATGATTATGTCACAAAATACAGGATGTTTAATAATTTGTAATGTTGTGACCTGAAAGAGAGATGATGATGTCCCAGTGAAAAGGCAAAGGTAGATGGTATGACAAAGATTCTAATAAAAGGCCATAAGTTCTAGGTACTTGAAAAAACACTCAACTTGTACCTGTATCTGTTTTTCAGTTTTTCCCAAAACTATCCCAGGCTACCAGACCTGGGATGTTTAACATTAATATAAGTGATTATCTGTGTTCTCACAATGCAGTAAATTGCAGAGATTTATAGTATGGTCTTAAACTAAATCCCCCTAATGTAGGCTGGACACATAACCCCGGAGTAAACCACTTCTTTTTTGGGACTACACCACTGATGCTGAGGTATTGTTTTATTAGTTTAAACTTTCATAAACTGCGTTCTCAGCTGAAACAGGAAGGGTAAGAACCACTCGTACTGCTATAAAAAAACACTGGAAAACAAATAGAAGATGTACTGGCAGTCTCCAGTTGTATTCAAGACTGCAGAAACCAAGACAAAGATACCAAGACCAGAGAGTTTCACCACCAAGACCAGGACAGACCATGTGAACACTAAGACAACTACAGGCACAACCATACAGACAGTGGATGACTTGTATGTGAACTGCGAGGCTTTTCTACAGTTTTAGACGATTGACTCCTGAGTGCTGTTAAAGTAGTACTAACTGAAATATAGCAGGGGTAGCAATGATGAGAGCCAACAGTGACTGGCACCAGTTGAAGCAAGCGTACAATAATGATATGCAAGGGAAGGAAAAGAAAGAAAAACTAAAGTGCGCCTGCCTGCCAAATGCCAGTCGGAGACATTGCGAGACAGATAGACTCGAGAAACCAAGACCTGAGACCAAGACCAAGCCTGTTGAGTCCAGTACAGTATAAAAAACAACAGATAAACTTTATCTGAATAGGGGTTGACTACACTGTCATAATCAAGACATGACACCTGTCATGAACGTTAATAAATACTTATGACAGCCATCATTCAGTAAAACATGTCATCTTTTAACTTTCTCTTTAAGGTGGAAACGGTTTGACATGTCTTTGTTTTGACAACTTGACACAAACTAAGACAAAATAACCTCTCACCTTACTGTCAAACTGTAAACAACGACTGAGCTTTTATCCTACATTGACATTAAACTGTCATATATGAATGGTTTAGACATTAGCTGTCACAGAACCTTTATGATTGTGTCCCATTCACCTAAAGTGTTACCAAAGGAACTCCTCTGTTTTTTAATTATCTCAGAGCCAGATGATTTTGGGGGGGGGGGGGGACAAGCACAACTGCAACTATTCAGAATCTATATAAGTGGATTTCTGGAAGTGCCTTGACCAAAGTGCCGCTCTAGGCCTGAGTTTGCCTCTATGGACATGTCGCTCCTGCACACACACACACACACACACACACACACACACACACACACACACACACACACACACACACACACACACACACACACACACACACACCCTCACCCAGCAACACGCCCCCCCCCGTACGGCCACTTCCACTCAGCAGCTGCACAGCCGCCACCACACTGATTCTCAGGGTGTGACATGGATACACACACCTGCTTACACATACATTGAAGCGGCGGACGCGGGGTGTCTAACTTGTAGGTTAAGGAACACAATGACAAGAGGTCACCTGGCACTAATGGAGCCTTTTGTGTCGGGAAATAGTAATTTCCCTGTGTAGTCTCCGGGTATCACAGCAGCGATATGAAACTCTGTCATTTTGTATTCCTTTCTATCGATTTTCAGAAAGGAGAAAGCGGGGAGGGGGGGAGAGAGGCAGCGCAGAGGAGGATGAGCAGCGTGCCTGTTGTTGGTGTTTTCAATGACTATGCCATTGCATTCAAATGATATGTTGCAGGAAGGGAATTTGAGAGGAGAATGGGAGATGAGCACTAATGGGGAGCAAAGGGAGAAGTGGAATAATTGGATTTGATTACGTCTGTCTGTCAGAGCAGGACAGGACGTAATATGCCACTGGAATTATTTTGACAGTGTCACAATGTGGATGACTCTTTGTGAAGTCGGTGTGACGTGGAAGAACTTTCGGAACGAGACTTGTCTCTGTTGAGATTTTGTGAATGATATTTTAAAATTTCTTACTGGCATGAGACAGAAAGGTTAGCAGCGAAAAAAGATCCGTTGAATTTACCTTATTTACCCCTCGACATCACCAAAGATTATAGGAAAGGCCTCAGGATGGTCCTGAATAATGGAGTGGATCAATCCTAGCCCAAGGCCTAGGAGAGTGGTCTGATGTTAAGAGGTCCTAAACACGTATTTACCTCAGGTTACAGCACATCCGATGTGTCCAAATACATCGGATGATGTGCAACATCTAACTCACCTGGCAGCAAACACACAACCACCCACTCCTGTCTTTGATCCAACATAATCAAATTCCTCTGTCTGGCACTGCCACACACACACACACACACACACACACACACACACAGTGGCTGAAAGTTTCCATAGATTTTATATTCAATTTTAACTGCTTTAAGTGCCTGCTGTGTTTTTACTGAAAATAAAGCACTGACTCTGTGACTATGAATAAGGCAGGAATCTTATAATCCAACACACGTTCAGACACACACACACACACACACACACACACACACACACACACACACACACACACACATACAGTAAATTGACCGAGTTCACACATCATCAAATCATTAACGCTGAATTAACTGTTTCTGAAAATACAATTAAAGTGTGTGAATTTAGGATTTTAGGTTTCATACTAATTGGCAACCTTTGCTAGACAGGGCAAATGATATGATCTGGAAAAAAAAAAGAAAATATAATGCAAAATCTATCTTTTCTAAATCACTTGTGCATGAGTAACCTTGTGCTTTGAGTGATTACGTAATCAAAAATGACCTTTTCTTTTCTCAACAGATATAAACCAGCAGCACCAATTAGTTATCACCACATTTAGTGCTTACAACTCAGGAGAGCTAATGTAGCTATTACCTTCATATGTATCTGATCATATTATTACAGTACAACATTCTATCAGTGTAACACGTAATGTGTTGCCCTATGGACGCCTATAAGACAACTGCCAATCCCAAACCTGAAACATCCTTCGTTAGAGGGAAAGAGTCCAATCCATATACCATGTATTAAACAACAGTCTGTAATATTCAGACTGAGGGACTGCATCAAGGAATTGATCATTTCTAGTAAATGCCTGGTCTCAGCTCTATGAAGGAGCTCTCAAAGAATCTAAGCAGAACAGTGCTTCTGCTGAGAAATCTAATCCTCTCCTAAAATGGATGTAACAAGCACATTTCTAGGTGTATAATGGGGCTCTAATGGAATATGTTGCATTGCTTATTAATCTTATACAAGCTCATTATGCAGCCCTTCAGTTCAGCCCCTGTCTGAAAAAGGCTGTTTTAGCATCAAGTGCTCCAGGATTTTAGGATTTCACTTATGTTTTTACTTCTATTACTCTATTACTATTACTCTAATTTAAATGACTACATTATGTACTTCGTACTCATTTATCGTATTTATATGTTGTGTTTTTATTTGTGGTAAATCTTGCTGAATGAAGCGGCTGATGCTAAGCATCAACTTCAGTGCTCTGCCTGAAACAATGAGCAGTGATCACAAACCAGATCTGCTGTTCACATTCACAGGTTTAGTTTTTTATTTATTTATATGTGCAAATCCTGATTTTCTATGAGTAAGTGCACCAGTATCCTAAGTGCTGTACAACATACAAAGAAATCACAGATACAAGCAGACAAATACATATAAGAACACAGCCAGTCAGAGACAATAGCAATGTCCCATTAATGTACTGAAAAGTTTAATTAAAAAATGGAAAATGGAAACAACTTTGTTAAATAAGTTATGATGCCCTCACGAATATTCCCGTAACATGTATTTATTTGTCCTTGTTTCTGGACAGCAGGAAACTTGGCCAATACTAGCTGGCCATATGCACTTTTATCACAAGCTGAGAAGGCTTTATGTCTTTTATGAAAATGTTTTATTCTTGCTTTATCGAGTCTGCTTTTAACCTTCTCTTTTATCTGCTGGTGTGCATCACAAAAACACAGACAGGAATATATTGTGAAAATGTGTAGCGAGACTGTTGGCACAGATCGGGATGAACTCTCCCTCTCGAGCACAGCCAGAGCCACAAAGAAGGTCTGGTGTCTCCTCGCTGACCACAATCACCCCCTGTTCACTCTATACAAGTTGCTGCCATCTGGTTGCACGTATACTTTGCCCAGGTGCAAGACTGAGAGATTCCAGATCTCATCCATCCCTGCTACCACTGGCCTCTTAAACAGAATCCTCATGTGTATTTACTGTGTGCATTTTGACATTTTCTTGGTATTCACTGCTGGGTGTAAAATGAATTGCCCCTCTGGCTGAAATAAAACGTACCTTCATTTTGATATGAAAAAAAAAATACAATTGGCCCATTTGAAACAAATTCCAGAAGATTGCTCTCCATATTTTCCCCATATTTATGACTAATTTGATTTTGAATCTATATGCTTTGAAGTTTTTTTTTTTGCTCGAAACCAGTTGAAATAAATGCACCTGATTCACATTTTTCTCATTTTGAATGTAAACGACAATTCACAAGTTAAATTGCAACACAAATATGAAATGATTCAATTATAAAAAACTAATCACACGGCGGTGTCAGTCCCCGTCCCTTCACAACCCACAACAGACCTGTTTCCTGCAGTTTCTGGTCACACTGACACGTCAGCAGCAGGTGAGGTGTTGGATACACAAGGCATTTGACAAGTTGGAGGTGTGACAGAGAGGTTGTGGTCGGCAGACCTGTCCGTCACGAACAAAAGACAGCAATGCACAACCAACACGATACAGCATATAGATCAGCACTATGGATTTTTTTTTTTTAAATCATGAATTGTGAGCTAATTGCATGGAAACATTGCTGCGGTTTACTGTAGCCAGTTGTTATCTCAGTAACCCTTTAGGCACCAAGTGTTATAAATTACAAAAAAATCAGTCAGGGAGCGCAGAGGGCCTGACAACATTCCGCATCTCCCCATCTGTCGCTCACACACACACATGCACACACACACACACATGCACACAGAAGCAGCCCCCTCCAGCCCCCACTTCTTCTCCACCTTATTAAGATTCATATCCCTGAAAGGTGACTTCTTAGTCGGGCACAGTGACAACCCCCCGCCCCGCACCACCCTGCCCCACAAGCTGCCTGGAGGTAGAGACACAGTGACAGGTAGCTCTTTACTCCCCTGGGCCTTGGGCAGGGGTGCAGCCGTGTGTGTGTGTGTAGGGGTGGGGGTGGTATTGGTGATGAGGAGCAGGATTATCAAGTCAAAGATGGCCCCTGTAGATAAGAAGTCTCTGGGGAGGACTGGCTGTCTGGACTCCCCATCCAGCAGCTACTCAGCTCCCTATAGAAGCCACGCGGGGGGCGAGGGGCTTGTACCATTTTGTAAGAGGTTGAAAGATCACTTTTTCTTTATCATATCACCACACTGGATTATGAAGTATGTCTAATGTTCTTTAGTTTTTGTAGGACAGAGAGTAATTTCATAAGCTAAAGCAATATTCTAGCGTATTAGAACTTGTGTTGTAGTTGCATAGATTTTTGTCATCATTTCATTCATTTGCATAATTCGTTATGACAACTTTGTACTAAAAATTTTGGAATTATATATTTTTTTGTATGTTTATCAAATCAATCAAACTTCTGATAGTGAAATACAATTAAGTATGTATTCTGTGCTGTATAGATTGAGTGTTAGGCTGAGCCTGTTCTTTTAAATAACTCACTGTGACTAAATTCCCCCTACTGGGACAGTGAAAAAAAAACTTCAACTTGACATCATGTAGAAACATTTGGAGAATTATTACCATGAAATTGAGAAAAGAGGAGCTTTTGTGTGTTGCCTGGCAACCATCAAGGCTTTGTGTGTACTCATGTGGACGCGTGTCACATGATCAGGTGCAGCTGTGACCGTCCTCAGTCGAGCTCAGTGCACTCGGTGTACATACACACCACAAACCCGGACATAGCTCAGGCCGTAAGAGTTAAGACCTACTTTCTCCCACCCAGCTGGTGCAGCCGGCTCCTGGTTGGTGGGAACCATTAGGTGAGGTGTTTAATGAGGCGGTCCAAGCAGACAGGCAAGGCTAATACCTTCACACCAGGATGATTAGTGTGAACCTTCCACAGACTGCCAGCTTGAAGAAAGTCGAGCTGCCAGCCTGGCTCTCATTATTACTCTTCAAGCAGGGAGGAGAGACGTTAGTTTTTTTTATAACGAAATAACTAAACTTTTACACTGCAAGGCCAGGATTATTTTCTGTTTACAATGGTGTGTTTGACACATATTTGCTTAGATACAAAAACACATATTGCACCCTAACATTTAATACGTAATGCAATGAAAACTGAGCCATGATGTGGTAAAATCTTAATTTCAAATCCTTCACGTGTTGTGTGAATTTTGCTGCTACTTAAGCTGATTGAGAACAGCAGCCTTTGCAAAACTTTGCTTTAGCAATTTAATCAAGGGTTAAATTTAAACACAAAACCAGATTTGAAAAATTTGATCATAATCGACATGTTTACCAGAACTCTCTGAATATAGAAATAAATGCTACCATTCCATATTTGCCTTTTTTGAGTAAAAACAGACAATAAAAGTGCATCCAACTCTGACTAAAGTTAAGAGTTCATTTAAGAATAGTTGGTTACACTACTGGTGGAACTAATCATCAGTTTTCCACATGATGATAACCTCTTTGTAAGGGGCCTTGTGGCTCTTGTGTAAGGGCAGTGTGATGCGTTGTGGTTGTAGGGGGAAAATCACCCACTGCACATTTATGACATTTATGAAATGCAGCTAACGACCATCCAGGGTTTTTCTTTACACAATTAACAACATAGGCTTGGAGCTCTTTATATGGCACATGCAATTAAATGTGTTTGCTAGCCACGTGTGACTGGAAAAGACCACTTTTTACACCATCAACTATACACTGTACAGAGATTATAGAAAGGCAAAAGGAAAAAAAAGTTAAGGTAGGCCACTGTTCTTTGTATTTGGCTGCAATTACAAATAAGATCAGACTTTTTTTCCCTCTGAAAAAGATCAACGGCTAAAGGCAGCTGACAGCTTCTGCCTCAGTCAGTGCAAGCTAACTCAAAATGGCAAGTGTTTGGTGCCAACCAACAGTGCAGCCCGTCTAACAGAGCAAGCAATTACACACGGAGACACCAGCAACCCACCAACCAGCCATCCGCCATCACGCCTCCTCAGAGCATGCACACAGCTCATTAGCATGCATTGTCCAAAGTGGGATGCAATGCTCGGGTCCTGTCCTTCATTTTGAGCCGTGGATGGAGCAGGATAGGGCAGCGGATGGCAGGTTGGCGGGGATGGGCTGCGGCTCCTAATGAGCTCCTCGGTGCCTTCCCGCCAGCGCAGAGCTGGGGTCCCTTTACATGGCATCCTGGGAGCTTGTTTAGAGGCATTCCCTTTAAAACAATCTTCCACACGCAATATTTCCTCCTCTTCTATGTTGTTGTTTAACGGTAAAAGTGCATATTTTCTAGCAGTTATTCAATCAATAAATGAATCAGTCTTTATTTTTCACAGTGTAATCACAGTGAAATATAACCCTGTCACCTGTCTAGTAGTGATTTTGTAGAATGGTTCATAAATCCTAGACAGTGATACAAAACTCACATAAGTATAGGTGAAAAGGCGTCTTTAGAACCAGCATTTGATTTGTTCATACTGTGTTACTGTAGCAACATGGCAGGCTATGTTAGGGGGGGGGACCCACTCCCATCTCAATCTAAGATGATAGAAACACAGTCATTCATATTCAGATTTAATTACTTACTAATTAAAACCTACTAATGAAAAACATATTCCACGTTCTGTCTGCTAGATTCTGCTTAAACAGTACTTTAACACCCCCCCTCCACCCTCCTCGCCCCCAGCCTGCAGCAGCTCATTCTAGCGGCTAAAAAAACACACAACTACCAAGGCCTGTAGCTCCGTCTAGTGGAAAAGTTACAGCAGAATGCCTCTCAGAATGCCTCTGCCCGCCCTCACACCTCTCACCCCCCCCACGAGTCCCGCTACCTGTTCACCATATCCGCATCACCTTTTTATTCAGGAATTTTGCTCACTATTGAGATTCCGCCTGCAGCGGAGTCAGCTGTTGGTAGCGCTGCTTTCCCCGGGGAGCAGATCCACAGGCTGACATGTTCAGGAGGGATCAGAACGACAGGAAGTCGAGAAGACAAGTTAGCGCTTGAAATGCGGCAAAATGTGTTAACAGTATCTGCACTGCTGAGAGTTAGGAAGGATGATACTAAATATATATATCCATCCATCCATCCATTGTCTATCCCGCTTATTCCCTTTCGGGGTCGCAGGGGTCTGCTGGAGCCTATCCCAGCGCGTTAAGGCGAGAGGCAGGGATACACCCCAGATGGTCGCCAGCCAATCGTGGGGCACACACACCATTCACACACCATTCACTCTCACACTCACACCTATGGGCAATTTAGAGTTTACCAATTAACCTGAGCATGTTTTTTGTATTGTGGGAGGAAACCGGAGTACCCGGTGAAAACCCACGCAGACACGGGGAGAACATGCAAACTCCACACAGAAAGGTCCCAGACCCAGGCCCCAAGGCGGTCTTGAACCTGCGACCTTCTTGCTGTGAGGCAACAGTGCTACCCACCGCACCACCGTGTCGCCCAAATATATATATATATATATATATATATATATATATATAAGGAAAAAAATAAGATATAGTTGCAACTATTCTGCATTAAAGGCCCCATGAAACTGAAATTAGAGCATCTTTTGTCACATATTCCCCAGTTAAAGCGAATATTTGATGTTTGCAAACACTAAAGCACGGTGATGTGAGTAAATCAGGAAGGTGTGGGAACCCAGTGTTGCACGTTTACTGAGAACTAATTGATGCCATTTCTCAGCCATGCACAGTCAGTCAGTACAGTACCTCTAAACCACCGGCTGGCAACTGGCTGACTGGATCAAATTGGTAAAATAATGCACTTATTTTTGGTACAAACAAACAAATGAGTAATTCATTTTTTTTTTTTTCATGTAACCTACTCAATACTTGTGAAAAATGAAGGGGCAGGTAAAAGTAAGACAGACTGAATGAATCAAAGGAGAGGAAAGGTGGAAGAAGATTGAAGAGAAGAGAAATATATAGAGTTAAATTAAATGTCAGTGAAAATCTGTTGGAACTCAGGTAAAAGGTCCAACATAAGGAACACAATGTCCCGTGTGATCATAACAACTATGGAAAAAAACACAATCAGAAACAGTGCAGTGGACTCTACTCCGAGCACAAGTATTGTACAAGGCTGGAATTTTTATGTATGGGACATTGTATCTCTGTATTAGAAGTAAACACAAGATGAATTATGTGGGGGGGAAAAAAACAAGCACAATAGCTGGGAAAGTGTGCACTTTTCCTCTGTCTCATTTGCTACAAAAACATCCTGTTTCTCAAGATGTGCCTTTTCACAGTCGGCTATTAAAGTTGTGGAGCCGGAGCCATGAGGTGTGTAAGGACATTAACAAGTCTGGGGATGAGAAGTGTGACTGTGGCTCAGCCTTCCATTTTGACTTCAAAAAACATCTCAACACCAACACCATAATTGTGAAGCTCCACAACAACCAGGTGAGAATAGAACGGAGTAATTAGAAGGATTCTACTCATTCTGTGTCATGCATGCATTGTACATTAGTGACCACTTGGTTAGGTTAGGGTACAGCCTAGGTCACAGTTAAAGGAAACCAACATTGACTGTCGGCAGAAAATGGGAAACAATCATGTTAAACTTTATTATTTTGTTTACCAAACCCTCCTTTTTAAACTTGCATTGCGGCTTTATTCCCCTCTTTTTTTCCAGACAGGAGTCATAATTCATACAGCTTCATACACCACTTAGAGGACAGGTTGAAAATACTTAGCTGCCCACGTGAAGAATTAAACAGCCTCCTGTTGTGCAAAAAATCTATTTAGTTCATAGTTTTGAAGGTAATGTCAAGCTTAAAAAAATCAAGTGTTTCAATGTTAATCTTTTTAGTGCTAAAATCCTCCACTGCAGCTTTCAGATCATTGACCCATTTTGATTGACTTGGGTTCTGTCCAATCGCATCTTTTCCGTTTCGTGAAATGTTGTGTTCAGTAAAATGGTGATTTACCTGGAATTAGTATTTTTTTCAGAGAGGCAGAGGGGGAGGCCGGGCGATCCACCGTGTACAGAGCTGATCTGGGTGTATATATTCAGCCATGTTTCCAAATGGTCTCTAATGTAGGGATGGCACACCTGTTTAATGAGCCGCTAATGGTGGCACTAATTGAAGTGGGCTAATTTCATGTCATCATGAACTCGTCATATATGGCAGCGAAGGAATTGGATCCGCGGAGCAGGAAATATTCTGTGATAGCCCCCGGCTTAAACCGAGGCAAACCCGCCCCCCCCCGTAACATCCACACAATCACAGAAGCCTATCTGAGCCCTTGGATTTAGAATAGCATCAGCAATTGATCATTTTATTGAAATGTTCTTTCAGTTTGAGAAGACAGTGCTTAACATGATTACAGTGATGCTCAACTGAGCGGCCATTTCTCATGACATGTTAAATAAATCGTTTTTTATGACCTAAGTTTTCCTTTCTTTTTATTTTTTTTGCAGCCACACTGCTGTAAATGAGCGGTGTTTTGAAGCTTGGCTGAAGGTTTCACTAGAGCGGTCTGAAGGATTGTGAGGGAGCGGACAGTGGAGAGTTGTAGCTAGGGAGAAGACACAATCCTCTCACACCCCCAGGCTTTTCCATTATCTCGCTCTTTCTGGATCATATAACACAGGGCTGTGTGTGTGTGTGTGTGTGTGCGTGTGTGTGCATGCATGGGTGTATTGTATATACCTGTGTCTACATTCACATCCATCTAAGTAAGTCCCTGGTCATTTTTCCCTCTTCCCTCCTCTTCGCTCCGATCACACTGCTCTGTTAAAGCTTTCTTTTTATTATGGTTAATATCTGGTTTGTTCTACCAACTGGGGCAGCTGACAGGTGCATGTTTGATATTAATTTGCAGAGTGCCCCAAGTGATGTGGAGAGTAGGAGGAGGAGAACACAGAGGACTGAGGTGAAAGGAGTGAGATGAAGAGAATTTTTTCATTGACTGAAGTATGTGCTTGAAAACCAACAGCGTGCACATTGAAAGAGTTATTAGTCAGTGTAATTGTCAAGGTTCATCCCATTTCAGGGGTATATGGCCACATCTATTCATGCGGTTGGCAACATAGAGATGTAATGTTGTGGCCTCTAGTAGTTAGTTACACCGCTTAGCAGAAATTAAATCCCCTAGATGGAATGAAATCCTTTTGTCAGTACTTCTTGTGATGTGGCATGATTCAGATGTTACTGGTTGTGGATGAAATCTTTTGCAAAAATGTTTTCTAGATTTAAACAGCTGATATATGTCTAAGTTAAGGAAATCAAATAATTTTAGCTTAAAATGACCTCTTCCTGGTACTTTTACTCTACTGAAGATTTGCACAGAAGCACCATTAGAGGCAAAAACAGGAAAATTGACACTAAAATGACTAATGATTAATTTGGTCAATTCAAACTTATATTAATATGAGATACACTTAAGAAGGTATTCATTCACAAAACAAGAAATATGGATACCCCCTTAAATCAGAATCACATTACAAAGTCATTATGGACAGCAACACATTTGTGTGCATTTGAAATCCTTTAAAAGTGAAGTTTTTAATATTATGTATCTATGAGTATTCATGGGAGAAGTGTTTGCATTTCTTCTCACCAGAGCGGCTCCAACACAATATTACATCATCTCCACATGCATGCTGATCGCGTGGACTCCAGCAGGGCCCCGAACAGTTGGCGGACTGTCCGCCGCATTATTCTACCTATAAACCTCCCTCAGTGCGGTCAAACCTTGTGTACTCTGTGTGTGTGTTGATAGACACTCCATGTCAGCGCCCGTGCCCTGGGTCAGCGCATGCCTTCTCTCTCGTACCCACCGCACAGCCGTGCGACTGTCTGCAGCCTCGCAAAGCAATGGAGTAATGAGTCCCATGACAGTCGGGTGGAATAGGCTCTGAATAGGTAATGATGGAGTCTGAAGGTGTTGGAAACACTGGCTGTGTCTGATCGGGGGGTTATAATGTAGTCTCGGAGCATTCCTCCCTCTGCTTGTCAGTGAGAGTTGTGCTGCCACAATACCTGCTATCTAAAATTTATTGTATAATGCTGCATGCCTGTGTTGAAATATGTGATTTCTGTCCCTGGTTAATGGCCTATACATACAGTACTCCCCCCGTATGCAAGCTATAAATGCTGCTGGGCTCATAATAGGAAGGCGAGCGGCAAGACAGACAGTCACTATGATGCTTTATATTCAGAGGCGGTGGAGCCCAGACAACGACTAACTGACTGGCTGGACTCAGGAACCTTGGGACCTCAGCTGACAGTTCCTGTGTTCCATTCAAATGACTTGTGTTAATGTGCTCGTCTTTGCAGCTCCAGTGACGCACCTTATTTTGTGTGTGTGTGTGTGTGTGTGTCATGTCGGTTTGTGTGCCTTCCTATCCACCTGTCTGTATGTTTCTCTCTGTACTCACGTATTTATGTATTTATGCTAGGAGAGAGGCTGCCTCGTAGTGCCCAAGGCATAATTAAAGCCAGAGAGCAGAGGCAGAGGAAAAGTTGTGGGAGGTGAATCAGAAACGGCGGCGGCTGGCAGACACTGATAGACATAAGTGGACCGTCATCTCTGTATCGTCCAGCTCTGAGGGGACTGCACCCAAAATGCTATATTCTCCCATCTCATCTGCAGCACCAGACAGAAAGATAGGCCGCATATTCCAATTTATGGCTTATCTCATCATCATTGTTCTTCTGTCTCGTTTTACTGCCCTTGAGATTTTAACCTTATCATCAAACTGGTAATCAGAGATCGGAGATTTATGCATGATACATGTCTGTGATTAGCTGCTGCATGTAACTACCATGAACTCTTAAATAACCCAATGGTTTTGTGTCTCTCATTTAGGTAGTGTACTCTGTTACCTTTAGATTACTTTGCCTCCAAAATCTATAAGCAATTTCCGTACCTATTGATTAAGTAAAAGTAAAAATGTATTGCATTATTACGTGAAAATCCAAGGCAAAATGTCACCTTGGTGATACAGTTAGAGAGGCGGACTGGAAAGAAAACAATTATTGGATGCGCAGTAAAACCCAAGTTGTAAATTCTCACTCAAGTCATACAGTCTGATGCAATCAGTCATATTTTTACAACGAAACAACATCTACAAAAACAGTACGAATTATCCCATGTTTATATATTATCTATTATCTCTTAATTATGTCTGCACTTATAGCTCTAGATTGTCAAGTGTAGGAACCCCTGCTGTAGCAGACGAGCTGGCCACATGAATAAAATGGTTGTTCATCATCAAGAAAAAAACCTTCAACCACATGTGTGCTTCCTAAATCACGGTGTCTCATTTTTATTTTCACACACAACAATTACACCAAAACATTTTCTGGATGCACCTCGCCTTTTTTAGTTTATGTGCAGGTCATGAGCTTCTCATGCGGGGAGTTTAATCAGGACACCGACGTAGACCTGCAAGAAACCTGAGCACCACAATGAGGTTTTTCAGCTTATGTCAGCATGATCAACAAAAGGTATGGCGAGTGACCTGTCAGCCAATAATCTTATGACTTCTTTCCCAATCGAGTAGCTGCCGAATGGTTGCAGGGGGCTTTAACCCTTCCTCCCCATCTGTTAAAAGCCTGTCTGGTATGAAGGAAGAGATGTGGGTGGCTGCTTTTGGAGTGTGTGTGTGTGTGTGTGTGTGTGTGCATGGAGGTAAATATGCACATGCATGTGGAGTGTTTCTATCTGTCTTTGGTGTGGTTTTAAGGGACAGCTGGTACGGGGATGAAGCTTGCACCAACACACTGTGCAGGGACCAATCCTGTCACCTCATGCTATTGATCAAGGATAACAGAGGCAGGGAGCTCACTGACTGGGTAAGTTCACTGTGCAAGGTCTTTACAGCACAGTAAGCAACGACACACAGTTTATGCAACTCGCTTATGGGCTCACACACACACTGATGCTCTTTATCCGCTGCCCCCATTCTCTCTGTAACTTCCCTGCTCTGTCTCTCTCTTACTCTCTCTCTCACACACACACACATACACACACACTTTAACACTCATTCCCTCAGCCTGAACTTGAGAATACGGACATTTTTCATTGTCAGGAACCTGCTTGAGGAAAAACACCAATGGTAAGGTCTGCTGATTCCAGCAGGATGGGGGTTTAAACATGATACCTGCATGGCATTGTTCGTTTGAGAGCCTCTTCACTCTACTCGATAAAGTCATCCATAAAATGTAATTATTCCTTTTTTTCTTAGGCTAGGCTCTAAGATTTCAGAAGGGCAGTGGAGACCAAATCCCCCACATTGCTTTAACTCACTGGAGATAAAGCAAATTGTCCTGGGACATTTGTATCAAAGACCTGGGTCAAATATAAGCAGCAATCACCACGGCTGAATAACTGAGTCAATGTTAACATGTGTTAAGACGCACCTCCTCTGTGGACACTGGGTACAAGGCATAAAAAATAAGGGTTACTTTGTGTCTTTGCTTGATGACAATGAAATATTATTCTATGCTGACTTTGAGCGGATTTGTATCAAAACGAGTAGGTATGATCATATTGTGTTCTGTCTGTTTGTTAAATTAAATTACCTGGATATTTATTATTCACAAAATATTAGTAATAACTAGCACAGTACTATGAAAAGTCATTTGAGGGGTTTGAATGCATTGAATAAGACAAATGTTCTAAAAGCTCTAAGAAAAGCATGGCTTTTGATGTATTTATATTATTATTATTGTTAATACAAAGGTACAACGTGGACATTTTAGCGGCATCTAGGGGTGAGGTTGCAGATTGCAACCGACTGATCAACCAATCAGTGACCATAAAAATAACTTCAAAAGGCTCCTTTTCTAGAGCTCATTCTAAGGTAATAAAATAACTATTAATATTGTCGAATGAATGATATACTAATTGAAACATATTAATGAATATTACATTCTATACCAAGTCTATTCCACTAAATCATATACATTGGACCATTATATTATCACATTCTGCATGATTTCTTCTACAGACAAAAAACTGTTTACAAAGTTTGATGTCTATTCCATTGTTAAGTAATGACAAAGTTTTCATTACTTTTAAATACATTATGCTTCTAGTACTCCACCTATTTATGACAGTTATTAGGGTACTCTGCCATTCTCTACCACCTCTCCCCTTCCTCTCTTCCCACTGCACAACTTCCTCAGCACAACTCTTGTTACTTGAACCGTTATACATAAGTGCTGCCCTCATTTTAAGTAAAAGGGAACTAAATGCCAGACAAATTATCCAAATGTCTCTTCAGGATTTTCCGTCATTATGTATGTTAATCATACATACAACTTGTTAAAATGTATTCATACAGAATCAGGCATTGCAGCACCCTCCCACACGGTTGTGTGGAGGTGTCAATGTACTTACTTTTTGTTTGTGTGTGTTGTGGGCATTTTGGCACCTTAGGTGGTCTGCACCAAAAACGCAATACCCGCCTTTTAAATGAATAGAAGGACTGGCATTTTCACCCACAATGCCTCATCCTTGTGGAAATGCGGCCTTAATCTCAAGACAAAAAGACTTGCACCATTGTCTTATCATTATCCTGCTATTCAAAGTTTGCATAGTTAATTGGATTCTCTTCATTGTAAGTTGAAGAAAAAAAGAAAACCCTCAACAATCACTTATGTGCACTTTCCTAGACCCATTGTCCTTGGAGAGTTCTGTTCCTTAACCTTCATCCAGTGATGCATGAATTTAGCAGAGTGGCTGCAGGCATGTGCATCAGTTATGTCAGAGAGGAGTCCAGTATGGCACAGGAGGGGGGAAACAGCCATGAACAGTACTCTCTGAATGATAAAGAATCATTTTAGCTGTGCAGCATCTACGTAACTCTAACTGCAACATGTCTGATCCCATGTAGCTTTCTCACACTGCCGTGATTATGCTCTGACAGCATGAGGTTGACACTGGTGATTGACGCCCTTGAATCATGATTGGTTTATGTATGTTACTCAAGGTTTAATTATACCATATTTGAACCTGTATACATCACAAAGCCTTCTGCAAGAAGAGGGTGATACTGTATTCCTTACACTGACTAAATAATGTGTGTAGTTACCACATTTCCTGACTTGCACCCTCCTACATGCCTATAATGATTGCTTTGTCATAATCATAAAGATGCATGCACCGATACCGTCTTGAAATTTGTGTTTTTCTCTGAGATACATAACTACTCACCTACCAGGCAAGTACACAGGCACTGCTATAATAGAGCCTTATCATTTGGAGGCAATTTCACACCATTCCGCCCCTAATTGAACAGTCTGTTTGTTACACTTCCATTTTCCCCTCTCCACCCTCTCGGCAAGCCTGTGGGACAGGCCTGAGAAATGACACTCTTCGCGTCTCATTGAGCATCCTCGAGCTCAAACAAAGCTCACAGAGCCGCGCACGGGAGCCACACATGGCCGCCTTGACTCATTGCTTGTACTTCGTCTGCCTGTGAAGGAACGCGGCATACAACGGGAGGGGGACGGGAAAAGGGAGGGTCGGCCGAGATCGGCTCCAGCAGGATCTTCTTACATCGGTTGCCAAGGCCATTTTGTGACATGGAATCTTTGCAAATTTGATTTTGCTGAAAAAAAATGTGAACATAATAATATGAGGTTGTAGTATCCCCCCACTATCTGTCCAATCAGCATATCAACTTCATAAAGGAAACTTGGGAAAGACGCTACCAGATGTATCAATGCAAATATTGTGGTCAACGACCCCATGTTCCTTAATTCTCATTAATATCTCTTTAATTGGGAGATAGCTGAGTATTTATCAGCTTGAGAGGAGAGAGGTAGAAAGTCACGAAATGACTTAATTGGGCTACTGATTGGCCAGGGTTAATTGAAGCACAGAAAGAGCGAAGGCAAACAGGGAGTTGTTGCTAAAGGGGAATGGTGAGACACTTCTGTGTGGTGTGAGATGTTGTTCCAATTAAAGCTACTGAGGATCTGTCTTTGTGTTTGCCTCTTGCTCTTCCTATGTCGCTCTGCTTGTTAATTACTAGTGGGAGTTTTGAACAATCTGCTTCTGGAAACAAACTGTCTGCTATTTTCTGTTGTAGGGGAGAAAAAAAAACAGCATCATCAACAGATTTACTGGAGATATGCTTTTGAGGGCTGCGTGGAGGGGGGGTAAAAAACTTCCTTAGTTACACTGTAACAGGCTGTAAGTGAGAGGTGATGATGCTCATTATCATGAGAGTGGAAATAAGGGGGCTGATGATGACAAGGACAATACACTCAGATTGTTCTGCATTTGTTCACGGCTGAAATAAAGTGTCTCTCTTAAGATCCAGCACCACAGAACGTCATATTAAAGAGAGCATAAAATATAAAAGAGAGCACAGGACACATCCTGGACTATAATTACCTTGTTAAAAGAAGTTTTAATTACAAGACAATGGATCCCTTCTAAAATGTAAAACAATGGATGACACACAAAAAAGTGGAGTTCAAAGGTCCCATCTCAGAGTTAGTGAGATTCAATTGCTTTTTCCTTATAGGAAGGTGTAGGTGTTCTATGAATACCTTCCTATGTTTCAAAATGCTCAGTCCATAGAAAAGAAAACGCACGACCTATATTCAGAAACTGTGATTTTGTGTGATGTCACACAATACATTAACTGGCCAGCTGCCATTCACAGCCATTCAGGTCAGCAGTCAGAGACGAGCCTCATTAATATTAATGAGAAAGACGCTCCAGAGAGAGGTTGGAGGGAGAAGACGTAAAACGATATTGTGATGATTTTTGGTTCATAAATCCTAAAAAATATGGATATCTTGCTAGGGATATGTTTCAAAAATTCAAATAAAACCCAGGAAAAGTGTACAATATGGGACCATTAAAGGCCCAGTTTTTTTTTTTACTGCTGCAGGTGGAAACGACACTGATGAGTGGTGAGAATAAATGAAAACAGTAATATGTTTTCAGCGATGAGAGGAAAGATGCTACACACCAGAGGGGAAATTGCAGAGTCAAATGATAATTCTATTTCTTGATAAAATTCTATTTCTTTGGACTAAAAAAAAAATCAACCACTCACGACATACAGGATAAAAAATGTATTTTTGCTGGCAGTGTGACCAGTCTATTTATATGCCTATTAGCAGTACATCATAATCAGTCTTTACCACCATCTGCTGACAGTGTGAAGACGTGCCAATTATACAAAAGTCACTATGGTAATGGCACAATAATAAGATAAAAAATAATCCTTAAGATTTAATAATTAGGAAAAAACAAGGATTTATCCCTTCCACCTAAATGTGCGTGTCTCTCCAGAGTATGTTCAGTGTTAACCTTAAGAACTTGCCGACATCCAATAGTCCTTTCCCAACTGCTCTCAGTCTCATGAAAGACCTTTCCAACAACCTACACTTTCTAATATTAATGCTGTCAGTCTCTTTACCCCGACTTCCCCGTCTTCTCTTTCTCCTTGCAGACAACGCACAGCCAGTTTGACCTCACCCTTTCCCTCGTATATCCCTCCATCGCTCAGTCTCTCCAACTCTTTCAACAGCTCCCTCTCTTCTCTCCTCCCTAATTCCTCCCCTTGTTTCAGAGGCTGTCTGCTATATGATGAAGTGCACATATTGAGAGACTCTGGTTCCCATCTTTATTTCCCTTTATCTTCCCTGTTTGGAGTGTCAGTGTTATTAATGCAGGCTCAGGGTCCACAAAAGGGTAAGAAACACACAGGCACAGGGAAAGGGAGAGAAAGAGAGAGAGAGAGAGAGAGAGAGAGAGAGAAAAGAGTGAGAGAGCAAGAAGAAGGACTAGAAAGAGACAGAGAAGTGGCACATAGACTTCCAGCAGCAGTAAATACGCAAGTAGGAGTACAAGAGCAGGGAGAGGTGTGTCACAGTGTGATTTATTGCATTGGTTTCATTAGGCAGAAAACAAAAGGTCAGGCAACCTTAAGGTGGGCTTTGGCGAATGATGGAAAATGCAAACAGTTCTATGTATTCTTAGATACAATTAACCTTTTTCCCCTCTCTCAGAGCTCCTTTCTCTCCCTCTTTCTTCCTTTCCCTCAGTCTGCAGCGCGCCTGCTGCAGTGTTCACACAGTGGTCTGTCAGTAGCTGTTGTTTCCTAACACTAAATAGGCTGTAATCTTACGATTTTCTCTCCTCTTCTACCGTTCTCTCTCTCTCGCGCTCGACGACTAGACTTGACACTGTGAAGTGACCTGTGTCTCGGCATGGAATGTTTTTCTAACGCTAATTTGCAGCCAAATCAGAAGCTGTCCTTTCTTTTAACACATGAGCATATTTAATACTTCCGTAAAGTCTCTTGCAAAGTGTAACTTTAACTTGCCAGATTTTGGACTGGATGAACTATAATATGTTTTCAAAAATAAACTCAGATGAGTGGGCCTGTTGTTTTGGCGAACTTTACTTGAATCCGCTCTTTGGAAATGGTGCCATGAACCTGGGAAGTGTAACGCTCAGCATTAAACATTTTTTGTGCCTTTTTATAAGGACATATAAGAATATAATATAATATAATATAATAATATAAAAGAATGGCTTTGAAAAGTGTAATTATATAAGCTTCTTACTGACTGCGACTTTCTAGTTTTTGCTCTAACCTAACTTTCTAACTACTCTTCAAGAGTGCACAGGCAATCTACCAAAACCTTGAAGTTTGGAATGCAAGATGGAGTCCTCCTCGGTATCCTATCCCCCCTGGAGGCTGAGTAACAAGTTAAAGGCCTCGCAATACATCAAGTGTAGAAGTCATGTGCCTGCACAAACACTTACAGGCTCAAACAACCACAGGGCGCTACGCAGGCAGAAGGGCATGCACTTCCATTCAGAGACAGTCAGCCAGTCTGTGTGTTTCATATAAAAATTCCTGTCGTTAAATAATTGGACGCTTTATTTACTGATGAAAACACATGAAGGGCAAACAAACGAGGCTTCAAGGTTATCGCATTTCATTTCAGGGCGTTTTAGTGCGCTTGGCTTAATTTTGATAAGGCGTGGTTTATGGATGGGTGTGATAGAGGCACAATCCAGCAGTTTTGGCAAGGCAGGGCAAGTCGTGGTTATGGCAACAGATCATTTTTCCAAGTGGCAGTGGAGAGACTTTAGAGTGTTGTATGTCGGAATTACTATTTCCAATCGGAATGAAAAAGACAGTTTGAGTGATGCTTTTGTCATTGTGCATTCTGCATAAATAAATCTTATTAATGGAGACAAATTGTGTGCAGCTACAAAGACACACGTATTTCTAATTTTCAGTCACCCATTTATTCCCAAAAAATATTTGGGGTTTTAATTTATTATTCTTTGACAAACTGAGACTTTCGGGTAGATAAGGAGACAAACAGTTTGATGGGGGTTGGATATCGATCAAGAACTTAAAAAGAAGAGAGTGTCTTTTGTGTCTTTTCTATTTTTTACATGTCCTTGAGGTCCATGTCCTCCACCTACAAAGCATGTTACATGTATAGAACAAATATTAAAATGAAACTGCTTTCCTACTAATGAAGCCATAGTGCAGGAGACTGCTTACACACAAACTAATAATTACAAAAAATAAAGGGCTGCTGGATTGCATCCACTTGCAGATGTAAAACATTTAATAAACAGCATAGAGGGTCACACAACCTCTACAAAATGATTTGTTTCATGAGCAGGATATGATCCAGTTGGCCTGTTAACACTTGGAGAGTCTAGAAGAGCCGTAAGATTATACTGTTTTATCCACAATCCAAGCAGAGGGTGAGCCAGAAGAACACAGTGGTTTTTGATGCACTAGTCAGAGTAAATGTGCAGTGTTTCCTCATCTGCTCAGCAGTCAGTGGATGTGAAAATGAAAGGCCTATGGTAAGAAATGCAGACAGTTACCTGGTGGTGATGAGCTTAATGAGGATTTGGGGAACTCATTTGGCAAGTGCTTGGATGTTACACATATTGATTTATATTATATATCCAGACTACAGCTTCTACAAACTTGACAGTTTCCTGGATAAAAAAAACACATCAGTGTTTTTTGAATTTTTGAAATGCCATCAATACCACTTTTATATTTCATTCAATGTCAATTCATACTTTGTCTTGAATTTGCATAATGCACAGCTTTTGTTGCAGCGATTTATCAGTTGCTGTGGCAACTCTTGTGTTAATCAGGGAGCTAATCAGTGCATTGTTATCTATGCTCCTTCCCCGGCTAAAACAGTGAAGCTGTAACTGTTGTATAAAAGCTATAATAGCCCTGACAGCTTTTACCCTTTGTGGATAATTAATGACGCTGATGGAACCTGTCTGCATTTCATCCTTATCGATCACTGTCTAGACGTCATGATTTGTTAATGGACGTAGAGCTATGATTTCAAACTAAGCATATAAAACGATGAAATAAAAATAATAATATCACAGGTGATTTTAAGGCTTGTGTTTTGTATTGAGATCACCCCAGCTATCTGAGATGATGCAAAAGTAATACCCCCTTCCCCCACTACTGCCTTATGATGCATTAAAATACAATAGCCACTAAAAACTGAAACAACCTGAGAAAGTCTTAAAGGTCTAGTATTCATTTGTATGTTGTTTTGCTGTTGTTGTTTTTATTATTAATATTAGCTACATTGAAAGTTGCACCATCATAATTTTGCAGTAGCCTGAAACAGACAAAGCAAACACTGGCTCTGTTTCTTCACAGCCACTGCAGGGTCTCCTAGACACTTGGGGTACTCGGTTGGTTGCAACCTGTAACCTCGTCAGCAGAAACTACACACATTGCACACACGGTGCTTCAAGCTAGATGTTAACTTAGTCTGCAGTCATACATGCTGATGTTCAGCAGATATAGTGCATACCATGACATCGGTGCTGTATGGCTGTCACTGTGGATATGAGCTATCACACATGTGGACATGCACGCTACCACATTTGACCTTTGGTATGAATAATGCGGCCATGGCTCATGATTACAACTTAGGATGTTGATTTCAATCAGCTTAGATATGTTCACTTCCCCCTGTGATCATATCTACGGCTTTTGAAAAATATGTATATATTGTGCATTAATCCACTGCACTGATACTTTTCATGTTGTATTGTCATGTGTAAATTTAAGACAGCACCTTGTAGTGTCAATTTAGGCAGATTGACACTCAGTGCTCATGTTTGGATACTGGAGCCCTGCATTGTGCAAGCTGTTTCATCCTGTTTTGATTTTGTGCACCTTTGGCTGAGCACCTGCCCCGCTGTCTCTGGCTCCGCTTTGTTTGGTGCCAATCCATGTAGCAGATGTTGAGATATTTCACAGGATAAAAGGAAACTTTTATGCGCCGGTAGTGCTACAGGATAAGTCGCAGCACCGACAGACTGACAGCTCTGACAGCAGAAATATTAAGCAACATCGTGGCAGTTTGTAAAATTGTAATTGTAATAATTGGATGGCCTTCATAAAAAACAACAACATGCAAATCATATAGAGTATAGGCAAGCAGACGATTACGTTTGCTATCCATGAACAGAGTAGTTTCCCACTGATCCAGGACTCTCCACCCCTAAAACACAGTGTGTTTAACTCCACACTGCAGAAAGCCTGCAGGTTTACTGGGTTACTGATGGTTTTAAATGTCCTGCTGTGAGGCTCTTCTCTGCAAGCAGATGCTGAGGTAACTGCTAACTGGCCGCTTAGATGATCATGTGTGCTAGGCAGCCTCTATAGCACCACGCTGATATCATAACACCACCTGTTCTCTGCAGATCCAGGGTGCGTGTCTGTTGTACACACTCTTTCCCCTCTCTGAATCACCCACATTCCTTCACTATTCCCACATTCTCTTACGATACATGAATATTCTTCTCTGATTCTGTGTCACACCTTCTTCTACTACAAACATATATTTCTGTTGGCCTAAATGACAAGAAGCAAGATGAGATAATAGCTCTCTGTGATCTCTCGTCGAACAGGGCCAAATGGTAGTTTGCTATCTGCACTGGTTCACTGACTGGCAGCTTGCTAAATGACAATAGCTTGGTTTCCATCCAAAAATGTAACAGGATTTCTAGAAAATCATCCAAAAAAAAAAAAATTCCAGCCATTGCTGGTATACAAATTTGAAGAGTTGAGTTGTCAAGAAAAACAGCAGGTGGCTCTGTTTTCCCAGTCTGGAGCCATAAACCACTACAGAAGAAGAGGACACACCAAGAAAAATATAATCTGACAGGAACAAAGAGCAAACAAAAACAAATACATATAACAAATATATATATATATGGTATTAATTGAAAACCATTGTCTATATGGTGATTTTAGTTCATTTCTTGTTTTGTTTAAACAAATATATATATATTAGTCACTGTAGATCAGAGTGAATTTATGAATTTATGTTTGGTTTATTGGCAAACAAGAGTCCAGATCCAGGAGGATTGTTATTCCAACAGTATAGATATTTCTAACCATGCACTGGTATCTCTAGAGTTTATCACTAGTTAAGTATTTAGAGGCTGACCTACATGGTGGTTTAATATTAATCAGCTGCATAATTCAGTTCTTTCTCATATTATTGATCAACATATAGGATTTATGCTTTTGAATGAATACCTTTAAAACATCTTTCTTAATTAGATGTTATGCATCTAAAACTTATGTGAGACTTATTAGCCTATAATGAAATCTATAGCCTTTTTGCAACAGTAAATTCATAAAGGTGGTTATAAGCAAGTACTTCAGCAAGAAATATCACCCATGTTGTATCAGGGTGTCTGTGACTGAAGAAGAAATACACCCTTCCTCCTCCCTATTTTTCTGATTCAACAATGTGCAGAAACAAACTATGTGTTTTCTTGGATCATCTATTAACTTTTTACAATATCTCTTTTTCTTCATTATTGGATCAAGTATTTAAATACAGAGAGAAGGTTGAATACATTTTGAGACATTAGAATGAATCATTTCCAATACTTTATTGGACTCTGATTGTTTATTGATTTTAAATGAACTTATTTAGAGAATGTATTGTTGTTTTTGATAAAAACCTTGAGTGTTGCTGTATGTTGTACATGTCAGACGAGTTGGCAGCTACACCCAGAGAATATCATGAAGCCACTGAAGACCAGCCAACTCACTTCATTTATTCTTCAAGAGTAAAAGTATCCTCCCTTTTTTAAAAATATGTTCATGCTGAGTCTTGTATGATTTGTCGGTGCAAAATATGCTCTAAAGAAGCCAACAAATCAATTTTAGCATCTTTTTTCATACAGCTAACTATATAGGAGTTAACTCTAAATCAGACGTTATCTTTGACTTCCCCCGCCAGATTGTATGTCTTATTTTAATAATAAAAAAATATCAGGATGCTGACAGCAAGTGATTATTTGTGATTAATTTAGTTACTAGCTGCCTGCCTTAAGAGTTACATTTTACTTTGAAACAAGATTTCACTTTAACAGTAGTGTTCTGCAACCTTATTGTCTGCATTATTCTATCCTGTTACAGTTTACCACTTTACTTTGAAAGCTAGTTATTTCCCTGTGATGGTCCAGTGATTTAAACTGCTTGCATTGTCATTATGCACAATAGAGAGAAAACACTGCTGTTATTTATTAGAGAATCTCCGTGCAAAATGTGAATTTTTAGCTTCAACAGCAGCAGAGCAGAGATGATAAATTGAAAAATGAAAGAATGATTATGATGCACTGCTGTACAGTGTAACACTGTGGAGCTACAGCATAGTTCATGCCTACTGATTAAATCCAAATGCCAAACATTGGTTTATTCTGTTGTTTACTGCTAGAATAGTGAAGGTCACGCTGAAAAATCTGACACGGCGTGCATTATTGCAAACATGTATGAACAGATCATGAGTTATTTCCCTATATAATGTGAATTTGACCTAAGACTTAATATGATGCAAAAACAACAAAAACAGGCTCAGGCATTCAAAAATATTTAGCTTGGTAGTTGCAATAAAGATGTATTTCAGTTAAATTATGAGGAAGAGCATTGGAACATCCAACTTTCTTTTGTTGTAAAGATGCGTCTGGTGAGAGTATATCTTCCTCTTGCATAGTGTGCATATCTGTGCTTATTTGCATGGCAGCAACAGTGACTAGTCAGCGATAGGGCGACAGATGGGAGTGTGCCCATCTGTGTGTGTTTTTTTTTTTTTTTTTTTTTTGTAAATGCACAAATGTGTGCGTATTTGTGTCTGAAGCAGTGCAGTGAGGTGCTAGGTGACCTTTCCGGTGGCGTAGAGGTGGCATCACCATGACAGTGTGACAGAGCGGGCCTCAGCCTTCCTGTAATGGATGAGCACTCTCAAGGTGAACACCTCTCCTTCCTTTTTTTTTTTCCCTTTCACCCCGTTCATCCCACGTGTCCTCTTTTCCACTGGGACTGAGGCTGTGTGTGACCCACCTCCTTTGGTTGTTTTTGGCTCGGTGAATGTGAGTGATTATTTCCTGTTTCTCCGTATTTATTCGCTGTTATGGTGCTGCACTGACTACTTCATTATCAGTTACAATCAAGTGATACCTATCCTGTTATATCCCATTGAGCTTATCCTGTCAATCGAATTTCTGTAGTGCTCCAACAGTCTAGCTGACACTGCCCTTTCAGAGAAGGGATATATGATAATGATGTTGAAAAGGCACAAACTAATTCCTCGGAGAGTGGAGGTCGGGACGGGGGTTTGCAGGGTGTACAATCTGTTCGTTTTATTGATCTGGAGCGTAGGGGACACGCATGGCAGGTCACAGCAACATACTTGCATGATATTGATGGCTGGGCAAGCAGCCGGCCACTCATTTCTCTTTGAGAAATGGACCCTGCCGTTCGTCCTCTAGATCGACCAGACTGCGGGAGACGGTATTCTTCAGGTGGGATAACATTGGGAATGAGAGCTGACAGGTAAAAGGTCCAAGTCCAAGTCAATTTAAAAAATGTGTGCATTCTCTCAGCGAAGAAACTAACTATACGATACTCATACAGGATATACACTGGCACCAATTAAGTACATAATTAAAAAATCTGTATGCCTCACTAGCTGGAACCCACTTGAAATCATTTTCATGTAAAGTAACATGCGGCCTTAGGTATGGCAACAGTAGAGGCCTGCACTGATGAAATGGTCAGGATCAGTGCCAATGGTGGCTTAGATCAGCACATCCTTGTTATAAAGCCCCATATTGTTCACTCTTCCTGGGTTTTATTTGAAGTTTGATATCCCCAACAAAATACATTTGTGGTTTTAAGTACCAAAGAACATCTCAATAAAGTTTTACATCTTCTCTTCTGAGTGGCTGTTGGTGGTCGTGTCATTTAGTGATGAGTATATATATATGGGAAAGAATATAAGGTATAAGGTACTTTCTATAAAAGACTCCTTTTTTGCAATACGGAACCTTTATTCATGGGATTAACTGAAACACCTACATTTTTTGTGTGCTTTAAATGTGTACATGATAAAAAATAGGAAGGCCATGACTTCTGTGTCCTCTATGGTAGTTTAATGTCCAAGGTGTAAACACAGAAGACTTTGTCTCCATTTGATCATCTATGACTGCACTAATTTGGCTACTCATTAAACACAGTGCGCTGCCTCAGCCCAGCTGTGCGGTTCGGCACAAAATGACCATCATATAAGCTTTATGTCACTTCAGCTCCGCAGCTACAACACATCACTCAAAGGTAACGGATGATGCAGTGGCTTTGCCTTAATTGTCTAATATGTTACTGTAAACGAGTCTAATGAGATTAACATTTACAAACACCGATATGAGAAATTTGTTATACGTATGCGCTCTGTAGTCATTGAGTTAATTGTCAGGCCATTAAACGTTAATGACATGATTAGGGAAATTCTCTAGCTGGTTCAGCGTGGCACACAAGCCCTTGCCCTGAACCGGGAAACAGCAGAGCGATTCAAAGAAGATTGCATTTGTGACAAACACCATTCCCCACTCATCCATCATGCTTGCCAAACTTAGACATTCATTATAAAGTTTGCCGATGGATGCAGCCCGTTCTGCTCGGCCATTCATTTTTTAGATCCCCCTTCTCTATTCCCCCACTTTCTCTCTCCATCTTTTTACCTCTCACTCTCTTTTGCGCTGTGTGCGCAGGCTTGCGTGCATGCGGCGCGGTGTGAATCAGTTTCTCTTGTTCCTTTTCTTCTCTGTGGATGGAAAATGCTGAGCAGCAGTGTAACAAAGCAGGCAGTGCATTAATTAAATACAGCAATTTGCTTTCCTTTCCTTTTTGTTGTGTGGACAACGGCGCTAAGATTGATGAGGCTCTGTCTGATACACAAGAAGCCCACTACATCTATATCTGAGGCTGATTGTGATGGAACACCCATTAAATGGCCAGTATGTATTAAGATGTCAACTTTTATATTATAAACTGTGCTGGTCCGTTTATTCATATTTTATTTCATTTTTTTCATTCTTTTTTTGCGAGGGGGGGGGGCTTTTGCATGTAAGCATCTTTGTTTGCCAAGCTGCAGTCACACTAACACTAGCTTTGCAAGAAGTGCAACAGTTTGAGTGTTTCTGGTTTAAAACAGTGAGGAACAAAAGGGAAAGTAAATACTTCAGTGAAAATAAAATATCAGCATGCATGATGGACATCGCCATAACCTCAACTTCCTGCAAAGATGCAGAAGTGCACACAGTACGTAATGTGCCGCTATGTGGAGGGGAAGGGGAGGACAAAGGAGAGTGGAAGAGGTCCACAAGAGAACTGCTGCAGAGGAGCAAAAGGTTTCCTCTCATTATCATAAAGTCCTGTATGGATTTCACATTGCTGGGCCTTAATGACCATTTAATGAAGGCTTTCATCAGACACATCCAGAATTACAGCACGTTATTGAGTGTTTCTGGGTTTTGGTAGATAAGTTCATAGTCACAGAGGCTCGATTCAAGACGGGTCACTTCGGTGTCAGCTGTTACTTCTAGTGATGTTTGTGTGTTTAAAGAAAAGAAAAAGAAGCTGATAAACTACATAATGGTCACATTGTTTCTAAATTAACACAAAGACACTGGAAAGAAAGCTATAGAACACTACTTATTTTTACTGTAAATAATAATGCAACGTCTACGAGGGTGAGGAAGAGGTTTATTATTCAAATATCTTTAAGAAGTGAATGTCGATCATAGTTTAATTATCATTAGTGCAGCCATGCTGCCATTTTCTACCATCCTCCAAGTCACAGTCCACATAATTATCCAGGAGAAGCACTGAACACCCACCTCTCCCTCAGCAACCTTGTTCCTCCGTTGTATTTCTCTTCTGTCCCTCCCTCACCTCTGGCCTCCCCTCGGCGCCGCAGCCTCTCATCTCTTCACTCTAATTGATGAGAGCAGACTTAGTTAAGATGTCACCTAAACACATCCACAACCATCGACAGCCCACACCATGCCACACATGGACTAACTGATGCTCAAATTGGTGTTGTAGGAGGGTCAGAAGTGCCTGCGGCCCTTAGGGAACATTTGACCCTTCCTGTCACACAAACCCGTACGCTCTCCCCACACTTGCGCCTGGGAAACTGAAGGCAGCAATCCATTTACCCACACAGTGGCTCAATTAACACATACAGCTCTGCTCATACACGAGTGCAGTTACCAGACACTTTCAAGTATGCACGTAATTGCACATATGCACATGCACACACGGCTCAGCAGCATACTTTGTGATTGGTAATTGCTTCCCTAGATCTGCCCCAGCTGTCATGATCAATGGGTGGGACCAGGTGAGTAGACAAGACAAGCACCCAAAGCCATTGATTAGAAACATCCATTCCATAGGATATCGATTTATGAGCCCCTCCACAGCACAATGAGTCAACCCGATGGGATTTCTAGTGTAAAGGTTACAAAAGGGTAGTGAATCGTCTCCTAAAGGATTTTCATTTCTAACAGGATAGAAGTGACCTTTTCAAGAAACTTTGTCGGGACAGTGAGGGATGGAGTAATTGCAGAGTATGCATCTTTAACATTCTGAGTGGATCTCCCTGTTTTGACAAAGAGATTGCCACATACATTTTGTCTTGATTGAAAAACAAGTGATTATTCTCTGATGACAAATGGACCTAAAGGTGGCAGAGCACCCTCTCCTGTTTATCAGGATGATTCCGTTTCCCAGAATCGTCCTGACAGTCCCTAATAAACTTTATGACCACTGCAATAAAAAGTCAAACAAAGGTTGCGCTACTGTGTCAATGTACCATGCTGTAACCTATGCGTGTATAAGTATGAAATAATACATTTAAATCACTTTTTTTTTGTTTTTTAGCTTATAAAGAGTCATTATTATCATTATTATTACAATGCTGTTAATGTCTGTAATAAATACATGCATAGCTCATCTGTTTGGAAAAGATTGTTTTAAAGCATTTTCTGACCTTGTAATGCATTTCAAATAATGCATAGCGAAATTAGGTAAGATCAATACTCTGCAGTTGTTATTGCTGCATAGGGCAAATCAATAGGCTGTAATAGAATTGTTTTTTGTCGTGTGTAGACTGTCGCTGGAGGTTCATCAAAATATTTGTGTGTATGTGTGTGTGTATGTGTTTACATATAGTATACAGTACTGTGGAGGAACAGGTTCAATAGGACCTGAATGCCAGATGGATGCAAGTTTATTACTTTTTCAGTAGCCAGAGGACAAATTCATAAAAATAAAAAAATAAAAAATGCAAGGTTGTGTTTTTTTTGTTTTTATTTAGTATGCCAAGCCTTCCAATTCCATAATGCACATGCAGGCACACTTAAAGACAAAGGATTTGGAGTATCTAACTTAGTTCAGTAGGAAACTTTCTTCAATGTATCTGCACATATCAAAAAGGACCTTTAAAGAAATGATGCAAGTTGTCCTTGTGTAACAGGCGTCTGTCAGGAGTTGGGCAACAAATGCAGCTTAAGCTGGGAAAACTGAAGGCAGCAATCCATTTTTATCCAATTATGTCTCAGTTATTTGCCATCCACACAAAGTGTAAATAATTGTAAATAAAGAAGTATCACGGATCAATGAAATGTTACGATCCACACTGCAAATCTTGACCAAAACCCAAGTTCTGCACTGGAAGGTATAGACCAAAGTGGGAGAATTTTGAATAGGAATGTAAGTTCAGTAGCTGCTTTAAACACTGTCAATTGTATGGAACATGCAAGCTGCAAAGATCTGAATCTGAAGAAAAGACGGAAAGCTCGAGCACCAAAGAAGATGTTTTGTCTGTTTGAGGACCTGACATTCACCCAGAAAGTGATGAGTTCAAACTATTTCATGTTGAAAGTATGAAATATGACACTGTACTTCCCTTTATTATGAGGAGTTGTCTATGGGGTGAAAAATAAATGTTATCCTTCAATCTGGTGATGGCAGACATGATGGATACTAAAGATGATATCTGATTATCTGCTAAAACAATATAGAAATCGAGGGGAAAGTGCAGACAGATAATTCTGTGCACTATTTACCCCATCATGCAGTAATTAGGAGCACTGCACTATATAATGCCCATATTTGATGGTTCAACTCAGAAAAAAAAAAAAAAAATCTTTAAATAAATTCTGACTAACTGGACCAAATTTGAATCCAGTGCTGATTAATATATTTTATTTATTTCATGTAGACAGTATCCTTTGGCATTCATGGCAGATATAAACAAGAATTTTTCTGCAGATGGATACTGGATAATACTGTAGATAAGAGCAATAGAGATGTGCTGCAGATAACATAAAGACCAACAGTAGGCGTTACCAAATACACATTGAGTTCCACACAAGTCCATTCCTAATAGCAGCCACTATTTGTCAATGTTTGAAGAGATATAAAGATAACCCCTGACCCACTCAATGTGAAAGATTAGCTTTGTAGAGAAAATAAGGTGAACACAGTAGAGGAAATCATGCTGCTGGAACGACCATGCGCAAATGGAAAACAAATTAAATTAAGCTTCAAAATGAATGGAAAGAGGAGGATGCAATGATCAAGGAAAAGGAAGCGGATAATCAAACATCTCCTCTAAAAGTTCTTGGAATTTTATGGAGCACAGAGATGCATGAAGTCACATTTTAACCGAGCAGTTTAATGGATGTTATGGTGAATATGAAAATGTGTTAAAAACTGGAGCAAGATTGTTTGACCGTATTGAGTTTATATCTCTGTTAATTATCAGAGCCAACATGCATTTTTTCAGAAGACATGGGAGCAGGAACTACAATGGGCTGACCTGTCAGACAAATGGCATGCAAAGGGCAAACTAATGATGAAATGCATAGCGAAACTCATGTCTTCTGTGTTTCTACTGCGACTACTACTGTGCGGCAGCATACATGGTCACAGTGGGAAATAATGAAAGATGTCAAACTAGCTTTGTCTCTTATAAAACACCTTTGTTGCACTTTTGAGGAAGATAACACTCCCCAGACTTGAGTTATTAGGTGCACTGACAGGAGCAAGACTGAGGAATTGGCTAATTAGCTGTTTGAAAATGTCAAAACATTAACTTTTGCTATGGACAGATTCTAGGATTGCCCTGCATCGGATTAAAGGTCCACTAAAACAATGGGAACTCTTTGTAGGATGGAACTCAAACACTCTCTGGAATCAGTAGCAGCAAACACAACCCAGTAGATCTGGGCACAAGAGGATCCAAAGTATGCACTGATTAACAGTGAGCTTTGATGGAAGGGGCTGAAGCAGCTAAAATCAGCTGAGAGCAGAAGAGGAGAAGATTAATGAACTTGCCAAAGTCGCTCACAATGAAATTGCTTTCGAGTCTGACACTCAAGTTGTTTGTTCAAATGAAAAATTTCATTGCATTGCAAAAATTGTGACAAATTAATAACTATCGAGACCATTTGCATGGATCTGTCTATTCATGCATAGAGTTTGCCACACAGACATGGCACTGGGATACAATGACGGTATATGCACAGGAGCTGGATCACGCAAACTGAAACCGGATCAAGCACATGTGTGGTAAATGCTTTCAAAAAGACAATTGATCGGTTATAATCATGTCATGCATTCTGAAAGTTTCCTGCCAGTCTTTAGGCGATTTATGGAAAAACAGAGGAACATGCAAAGTGATTTATTCCGATAATGCTGAAAGTTTCAGTCGTCAAACACGAAACTTATCCTGTATGCACATTTATTTTGTGGCATACGTGCCTTTATTATACAGTAGCCAGACAGGAAGTAATGGGAGAGAGAGAGAGACAGAGCAAAGGACTTGACCCAGGGTCAGTATTTAAGAGTAAGGTCCTATATGACAAGCTCTCTACCCCTACGCCTCCACGGTGCATCACCATCAAAGTTAATGGTGCAGTATGGGGGTTTCAATGTCTAACTTGCTCATTTTGTATTTCATATCATGGACCTTATATTAAAGGTTCTCTTCTAAAAATGACTTACTTACAATGCCGACACGCTTGATCAGTTTGGGGGTATATTAGGGTAAACTAAAGTGTGATGAATAAGAAAAATCATTTATTTACACGCAGCATGCATTTACACTCTGTAAGGACGGGTCGGAGCTGTGGTCGGCTGGGGGCTGGCTAACTAACTGTGCTCCTGATTTACTGAGACTCATCTCCATCGATGTGAATAAACTACATTACATGGGAAATTTTCACTATGGAGGCAGAGCTGAACATAGGATGCACTAAACAAGAGAAAGCAAGAGAGTAAGAGGGAGAGAGAGAGAAGCCATCAGTAACTGCTAAGCTAAAGTAACTAGCAGATCTGAATAGCATAAACAGCAAGAAAGTCTCTAAAAAATATCTGAGTGCTTCAACAGAACTATAGTTTACATGTACAGCAGCTTCCACAGTGATGAAGAGTAAAGCAAAATATGGATTTATGTTGATGTTTACTTTGTTGAAGAAAAACGAAGAATAGGATTTTACGTAATTCTACTCATGCATATTTTGATTTTGAATAGAGTTATTATAATTATGATGCATCACTAGAATGTAACCGGGGCATAAGCAGAAAGACATAGGAACTGTAGACACACAAGTCATGTTATTGCAATATGGGACAATGCTATTAGATTTTTTTTCTCACTTTTACGTAGCTCTAGAATACATTATATTTTAGAGATGAAAACAACTCTAAGCTCAACTAACACCTTTGTAAAAAAATAATAATAAAATATGCACCCTGAAGCTTCTCACTTGTGGATTGGCTTTGATGAGACACAAAGCATTAACCTTACTCCTAAGGAGGATAGACAACAGAAAAGGTATTAAAATCCGTTCTATAGTTCTGGGGAAAGAGGGGGTGGGTGTTTCTAATTCATCTTTTCTGAAGATACACATCCCAGCCATACGCCTGTGATTAAAAGCTGGCCACACGCCTTGGCCTGTTGTGCCAGTGTAAATAAGAAAGACGACTTAGCATCGTCTTCCCCGCCGTTCACCTGGTGATCAGCAAAAGTGTATCTCCTGAAACTCGCTGTCAGGCAGAATGGATTGTACTTAATTTCCAATAAGGTGCTTAAGGGCGATCCCTAATCATGCCTTTAATTAGAATCCCTTGGTCATTAAGGGGAGATAATTCAGTGAAAAATACCTCCGCTCTCCGTGGGAGCAGCACATCGGCAGACGGACAAACGGTCTGCTCCGCGCACACGCCTGCTCCTCTCTGTGAGGGAAAAGCTCACCCAGGGCCGATCAACGCGCGTTACAAATCAGGATTCATGTGTCTCCCACAAGACATTCAGCCAAAATTAGAATGCCGTTCAGCACGGAGACGTCCACAGATTTAAGACAAATACCTCTAAAACAAATACTACTAGCAGCGAGTAAAAAAAGCAATAGCCAGGAAATGGTTGAATAAATAGTCCCCAGCAACCCCACAATGGACAGAATAGTTTGGGAAATTTATGTCATGGAACAAGTGACTTTTTCCTATAAGACAAGTCCCTGAAAAATAATTTTGTTTATTCAGAAGTGATTTCTTTATTTTGTTTGGGGAACGTTGTTTTATGACTTTCTGTGGTAGAGCCAGCACAACGGACTTAAGGTGTATTCCAACCTGGAAAAAGTGTTTTAACTTCATCTGAGTCCAATTTATTTATGCTGAATAAAACTGTGGGCATATGGACCTTATAGTACAAGCTAAGCTATTTTCTTTTCATTTGCTGTGTTTTCGTCATGTTTAACATCTTTAGATTAGATTATATTAGATTAGATAGCTCCTTTATTGTCCCACAGTGGGGAAATTCACAGTGCTACAGCAGCAGTTAGAAAAGTTACAAAAAAAATTTTTTAAATTTAAAAAAAAAAGAAAAATTAAAAAATTAAATTAAAAACAATGTACAGATATAGATTTATATTTATATTATATGTACAGATATACATATACATATATATCTGTACAGATATGTACAGATATATATTTAATTTATCTACAATCACACTGGTCCTATCCCAATACCCCCATCACACTCTATTCTGTGCACTCAATTGCAAAAATTCTACCAGCACTTGAACATGGAATACACTTATTGTTGTAAATGATCATTTATATGATAAATTATTTCCTTCTAAGCCATTTTAATGGCATGTTAGGCACGCATTTTGTTATTATTTCTGTTATCAATTCTGTTTAGTGCAGATTAACTGAATTCAAAACATCCTATTAAACAGAAGTTGAATTTAAATAGACTTGCTTTGGTTTTATTCTAGATGGATTCTGTGTGTTTTAAATTTAAATATTCATTATTACAAGCTTCAATATTGAAAGAAATTGTTTTTTTTTTATTTGTTTTATTTTGCTTTGGATAATTGATTGCTACAATGTGAAATTTGAATGATTAAAAAATATAATTTATAAATGTAGTACTATATACAATGACAATGGCATGTTTTAGTAGTCTTAGGACAAGAAACATGGATTATATTTTAAATATAAAAATAAATTGAAGCCACTGTTTATTTCAGAACTTATTCTGTATCTAGATGTGGACATATTTAAGTAAAAATGACCAAGCAATCCATCGAAGTTGGGTTAAACTGCTGTTTTTTTTTTTTTTACAATAAGACTCCAAGCAAAACTATCAAACTGTGCAGTGTTGCTAAATAGTGTGTTTATTCCCACCCAAAAAATACACAACATAAAACAATTCAATACGACATAGTTCTCAATCTTTTCACAATGTTTTCAGCAATTAACACATAATAGAAAGTAATATAGTATAGTATAATATAGTAGAAATAAATGTGTAAATTTGCGTGATGGTCAATGGTGTTAGTTACCTGACACGTTTGGACAGCCCTGTGGCAAACACACACTTTCACACACTTTCCTGCATGGTATCATTGGTGCTGTCGCTGTTATGTATTATTTTTATCACTCGCCTGTCACTTGTTTTCTCTGTTTCATTCTACATGTTTGTCTGTTTTTTCTGTTTGTGTAGCGTCCGAGATTAAATCTGTGCGCGCGTGTGTATGTGGATATATATTGTGGCGTCTGGTAAATAATCTCTTGACCATTTCATTACAGTAATCAGGGCTGGGATCGCCGGCGGTGGCAGGATGACTTAGGGCTCGGGGCTTCGCCTCATTAACTCTCTGTGAGCAACGAGCAACGCCCCCCGCGACAAATTGGAATTGCCTCAGCTGCCCCACTCGGACTCTTTGGGCTCTTCTGCAGCGAATCCAATGAAAGTCGAGATTATATCCCATCGCTCCTAATCTTCTCTCATGACCATACCTGCAATGATGCCCCAAACTGCACATAACTACTTTTGCGTCACTTCCTGTTGTGCAAGTAGGTTTCACGAAATCAATTCTACTTGGTGGCAACACAAGCAAGTGTGTAGTAATGTGTATTATCAGAATAAGTTTTCTGATGTTTATCAAAAAGATATCTGGGTACGTGTGCAAATACGGTAGTGAGTCTTTTCCCTACCACTGTACTTTTTATTCATATATATATATATGTGTGTGTGTGTGTGTGTGTATGTACCCCTTTCATTTTCTATGTAATCCCTCTACACCGTTAAAACAAAGTTACCTTCCACTTTGACTCTGATATTCTATCCCCTGCTTTAATTCATCTTCTCCAATGAATAAATATGTTCTCTCCTTTACCGTGAATGGTCTCCTGGCTCCAATAAAGCAGTGACAGCTAGTTGTTGTTGTTTTTTTTTAAGAAAGGATGAAAACAAACGCTCTATTTAAATACCAAAACATCCCTGGTGAATACGCTGTGTAGCTGCTGGAGAGCTGGCATCCAGTGGAGTGCATTTCCACACTCATTAGGGCGTCATTAGTTCCTAATCGTACGTCTGAAGTGAGCAGCGTTTTCAGAGCTTGACCCATGCTAAATGCAATGTAAAGAGTGGACTTTTAAAAAAGGATACAGTGAGTGTCTGTGCATGTTCAGTTACAGTAAAATTGCTGTGCTGGTTATTACATATCTGTGGACGTGTGTAATGTTATAGTGTGATATTTGTATGTTAAGCCGTGCGTGTTCCAATGATGAGAAGACGATGGAAGCCCTGAAGGTAACACCCAGACCAGGCTCACCCAGCGAGTGGAGTGACCTCTGAGGTACAACACCTATTCTCATTTTATCCTCAACTCAGGCGCTCCTCCGAGTTCTTCCCCTCCTGACTCTAAGCCTCTCCAAGCGTGACGCCCGCACGCCGCCTTTTCCTGCTGTCATCTGCGTGCCCTTTGAATCCTCCTCTTAATCAGCCCCTTCAGTGTGCACTCATACTATTTAATTAGCTGCCCACCAACGGTATTATTCCAACTAATAACAAACATCCCGACCACACCGCACCACGACGTTCATTTGACTTTGATTTACTGAGACTATTCATTCATTTATGATCAATATTTCAATTAAGGAAGGGGGGATATAAAAAAAGAGGCTAGAGGAATGTTCAGTAACACACAGTGCCAATTTGGTGAGAAGGAAAGTGAATGCAAAAATATAATTTTAGAGCTGTAATCCTAGAAGCATCAAGAGTCTACAAAGCAGGGGGCCTCTTAACCACGACAGTTCAATGTTAAGATCCTGGCTCTGCATCCCTGTGCTGGAGCTAAATAACCTCCATATTTCCCCGTGTGGCTGACACTAATGGGAACCACGCTGTGTCGCACAACTCACTGGCCTGTCTGCGTGCGCCCGCTGATGCTCAACCTACTGATTGCGTTGGTGACTGAGGTCATCCTTTTCTGCGATGACCACAAGTTGTGGAGCGAAACTTCAATAACCCGCTGGGCTGAAGCAATTAGCAGCCAACAAGCATATTACTTAGACACGCAATGAGTGCTGCCCAGAGGGAAAGGATGCCGTTCAGGCCTGTGTGCGATAAACAATGAGGTCCTCACAAAAGGAGGGGGGGGAGGAAGAAGGATGGAAGGAGTAATATCATGGCGCAGCCTCCGTGTTATCAAGTAATCAGTGGGCGGTAAGGTGAGGGAAAGAGAAAGAGAGAGGAAGAGAACGGTGAGCGGCGCGCTATCAACAGGATGCTATCTCACAGGATTTCCATCAGTTTCGCGCTCAGTATCAGTGTTCTCTATCTGATGAGCACTCCACGTTATGAAGTGTTCACATTGCCAGAGATATGGAGCCAGTAAAAGAGTTTTTTCCCTGCTATGTAACCATAATGAGGCAGATAACACGCACTTTCCCTGTTTCAGGAATGATTTTATACATAATATTTGTTGCATCGACTTTTTACCCCAAGCTATAGCATTGGTTCGCATATGTCATTGCGTATAGACACCAAAAATTGTTTTATACAATTACCTTACTGTAAACGTTCATGCATGTTTATGAATTTCTAAAAGGTATGTGCATCTTGAAATGCATCTTGTATTAATGTTCCTAAGCACCTAAAGAAAAATGTATCAAAAGGATAAAGAGTATTCTGCAATATGCCATGAAGATAATTTCTAATCAAATTGCTAATTAAGAATTAAACATTGTTTTGTTTCAGGTGATGAATCATTCACAAGCCATTATCCTAATATTACAAAACTGTGGTAAACATGACTGGCACATATTACTAAATATCTCCTTCACAAACAAAAAAATGTTTTTTTGGTGGTAAAAAAAACAAAAAAAACTTTGCCATCCACAGCTTTGGGGCATCATCAGGTTTGCTATCTCTCGTTGTAGTTTGACCTGATCACAATCAGCACCTGATGTGATTAATGAGGTGATTAATTGCTGGATTGATCTAATGATCAATCAAACGGCTTTCTTGTGGAAATTGGAATCCTAAGCCCAGTGTAATTACTCGGAATATTAGGCGTTTAATTGAATCCCAGGGTCAATTTTGGTTAAATGTGTTTTTAATTTGTTGTATGTAAGAACCTGTTAGGTACAACATATTGGAATAAAAGTAGGAGTTCAAGTAAATTAATTGCAGCGTAAATCACATCTTAAAAGACATTATGAAACACTTTTAAACGATGCAATGTAAATATCATCATGATGAAAAATGGAGATGCAATAACAGCAGTTTATGTTATGTTCAGGCAGTAGGCAGAAACAAAGGAAAAGACAGAGAGAGAGACAGGGAGACAGGGAGAGAGAGAGAGGGGTGAAGGGAGGTGGTGGTAGCGGATGCTCGTAGCCGGGGAAGGTGACCCTGAGATACGGGCAGGGTGTGCGTTTAGACAGGCAGGGAGCACGGCAGTGACAGCCAGCACCAGAGCAGCGCTGGACCCCTGGAGAGAGGCACTGTAGCAGATGGAATAAGAGAATTTAGATTAAACAATCACACAGCGCACAATGCTGCAGGTTGACGCTGCGCTCCTATTAGAGGTGATGTCAGCACTCGTGAAGAGTTCAATTCATCTCATATAAAGCCTATAAAGTGGAAATGTATAAAACCTATGTTGGAACAGAGTATTTTTAAATGTAAGGGCAACTAACTAATTATATTGCTGATTATTCATTTTTTTGTACAAAATGTTGAATTTATATTTATATATATATATATGTGTGTATATACTGAGGCAGGATCACAGGCGTTCCTAGGACTGTGCTCTTTTGGGCGTCAAATATTATTCCTAGAATCTGCTGGAGTCACTCTTCCAGTTTGGTTCAGGGTCACTGCCCCAAGCGCTCCCTGCCACCATGGGGACCACATCAACTTTAACCTTCTACATCTGTTCCGACTGTTCTTTCAACCCTGGCTTCTTGTCAATCTTTTACGTGTTCCTCCTTCTGATGCTGCTGTCAGCTGGTAGCGCTACATTCATCACCGCTGGCCCTTTCCACGCTACGATATATACACGTACACACACAGATAAGATCCCAGCTGGAGCAGGGTGGTAGCCAGTGGCGCCACATATTCTGTATGTCTTCTGTGAACAAATACAGTATGAGCATGTTTGTGCTGTGTGCACGTTGGTCTGATTACTCCAACATCAGCACGCCTGACTGTTGTGCTGAGGACCACCAGACGTCAGCACTTTACCTCTGGATGGCGTTAAAAAAAATGACTCACACACTCACACATTGTAACAGTGAGACACATGCATGGACAAACAAACATGAACATAAATCTTTAACTCATCATCCAATATTCTTATATTGTTAGTAGCTCCATTGTTTCAGTCGAATAGGAAATTATCATGCATGAGTGGTTGTCATTTTTCATGAACAGGCAAACTGGCTAGATAAGCACACATCATTTTTAATATATCAGTCTATTAATATGCATATTTATGGGACTGGCAACCACTTAAAACATTTTTACTTGAAGATGACTGTGATTTTAATTCTGTACAAGTGGATCTGATGATTACAGTCATTATGTAGACAATATAAATATTATAAATATAACATTCTAAAACAATTATTTAAAAGGATTCTGATTGTTATTTATCAGAATATTTTTTACAAACATGTTTCATAGTATGGGATTGTAAATTATGTGAGCCTTTCATCACAAGGGTCAGACAAGTGCAGCCCTATATATTGGTTGTTTTAACTGTTTTAACACAGTGTTATGATAAAAATATAAACTCATTAAGACCCATAGGAAAGAGCAGCAGCTTTACGAGTGTGTCAGCTGCACCTGGATAGTAAGCAGAGGCCGGTGTGTATTCAGTGTTTGCCGTTGATGCGTTCATTGTGACTACCCAGGCTGCTAAGATCATTTTTGCTTTATTATTGCTATCCTTGTGCCTTTCTCCATGACAGAGCCATTTCTCACAGAGACACTCTCCACTAACTAATTCAGTTTCCTGAAACAAAATGTATCTTCCATTACTCTGCACACACAGAAACACAATCTCATTTTCTCTCCAATGAAAAAGGGGGAAAAGATCCATTGTTGCCAGAGAATGTCTCATCTTTTTTTGATGCCAAGTGCCCGAAGATCAATTCTGTATGTAAACTGTCTGAATTTGTAATGTGGCACAGAGCGGTGCATTAATTTCCGCGGCAATTTGTCTGATTATGTATGTGTATGCGCTTATCTATCGAGAGAACTGCCTCCTCGTCTTACTAGTGTTACAAAACTCCTCTGGGAAAAAAAAAATACTTTGTAAAACTCACCTTTTTAAGTGATGAATGAACGTAGGGATAAACAGATGTTTCTCTGTTTCTTTCTTCAGCTTGATGTTGATATGACACATGTCAGTCTGTCTGTCACCCAACTGTATTCTGCCTTTTTCCCAAGGGAACATGTGTTTACGATAGCTGCTCTGCCATTAATGACAGTACCTGAAGGGTGGAACACACGCACACACACACACACACACACACACACACACACACACACACATTTGGGCATTTGTGTACATTTGGGCAAAAACATATATGACTACATTCACATAGGAACAGATTTATTTTTTAAACGCCGACAGCCTGCAGACGTTTCTTCCTCATTTTTCCACTACTCTCGCCTCTCCCTCGTCGTTGCCCTCCATCTTTTTCTCGTCCTTTCTGTCTTTAGCCTCATCTCCTAACCCTCCAGAGGGTTCCTCCTGATTCATTATTTCCTGTCAACACGTGTCTCCTGAGGCCTCCCTTGCACTGAAGCCCATTCTCTAACTTCACTTGAGCTGTTAAATGGGTGCACATCTGCCCCTCCTACATGACCGAACCTTATCTGCTCACACTTGAACTTTTAAACAAGTAACAGGTGTTTTTTTTGTGACACAGTTTGTTTTTCATGGTGGTGTTTGTGTAACTCTATATTTCTTGTATATATACTATAGTTTTTCCTTATTAATTTCTTCTTTACTGCTACTTTTATGTAGGTTGTTTTGCCAAATTTATTAGAAGGTTTATTTCTTTCTAATTTTAAATATTCAATAATATGTTCTCTGTGCCTGTAGTATTGATGGGACTACAACTGAATGTCATTGTGCAGTCCTGCATTGTATAATGACAATTACAATTGACAATTGACAGAACGTTAAATCTTGATAAAGAGTTAAAGATCTAAATAGATCATAATGGAAACTATTATAACTATATTTTCCCCAATAAATTACAAAATATTATACATCCAATTGCTTTTCTCAAAGCTCTTGTACCAACAGCTATGTGGCTAAATTGCTACATACATTGTGGTCAGTGCACTGTATTTTCCATATTGTATAAGGGTACCCAAAAAATGTTTTAATTAGGTAGGAAACTATCATTATAGGCATAGTATTGATGTTAGTTAGCTGTATGTAAGGACAGTGCTCTATTCTCATAACATACTGTTCACTTGATCATTTTAGTGTGGTCATCAAATGAGGATAAACTATTTCCATCCCTTCAGTAGAACCTTGTAGAATTGTTAACGCACAGCAAGTCACTTCTGTCTCTGTATTTCTATGTGTGCTCTGTACTTTATGTGCATGCACAGGCATGTTCAAAAATAAATACCTTTTTTTGCATTTCATTTTTTCCGCTCGCGCCATAGGTCCATCCAATCATTGCCTGCAGTTGGTAGTCGACAATGAAGAGAAGTACTTAAGGACATTAGGTGAAAGAGCGAGATGCAGAGAACAGATCAAATGTGATCTATCCTGTGCTGGACAGACAGTCAGTAAACCATACATGCTGAAGGGGATCAAGGGGTCACAGAGGGGAAGGTCACACGTGTAGAAATACTACAATTAGGGTGGGAAGTACCATCTTCCACATGAAGTGTAAAATGTTGTACTTTTTCAAAATTGCAGGTAAATCCTGACTCACATCTCCTTTCCTATTCCCCCCCTATAGCATAGAGTATATCCATATATTTTACCCTTTTTCTGATTCTGGAATAAGAGCTTAATCTGGGAGGATATTATCATATCATGACCACAGTAGCTATCTGTATGAACTGTGGCTTTACACCACACACACGAAGCTGATGTTAATATGGGCTCTGTGAGTTATGGGCACTTACAAAATAATCAGGAACCAGGTTGTAGGGGTTAGACTCTTACGATATGACCTGAGACCTTGGACTGTTATGTTGGTAGTGAAGGGAAAAAAAACAGCAAAGGTGCTGGTATGAACATGGCCAGTACTGTTTGACAGGTCTTCACACAGATTGGGCAATTGTACTGCACAATTGTCTGCATTTAGATGATTAATGCAATTAACTTAAAGTTTCTCTATGTTAATAAAGCTACAGAAGCTAAATGTAATATATAAAATGTAAAAAGCAATGCTGATCAGCCAGCTAGTGATATTCCTCAAAGAGCTGCCAACCTTTATGTGCCAAGTGCAAACTGGAAACTCCTGTTACTGCAGAGTAACCTCCGTTTCTCAATTTGCATCCATTTATTGCTGGTCCGATTGATTATAAGCTCCGATATTTACCTTAGTCTTTCTCCTTCTTATGATTTAAATTAAACACTGTGGGTGACCGGCATGGCCCCCCACACAGGAGGCAGCAGAGTTCAATTTTGCCAAAAAAGGGCGATTTATTAATAGTTGCAGTAAATGCTCAGGCACCAGCACTATGATCCACCTCTCAGCAGGTTGGACCAAGTCAGTTCACCCGTAAATGTCCAATGGCAGCCCTTTCATACATCAGCCTGACTAGGCTTAATCAATTAATCTACCAATATCTCAATAACTACTTGCATACTACATTAAACCGTTGAGACTTCTGGAGGCACCTATTGGTTTCACTCTTACAAAAAGCCAAATTGCTCTATTTGTCAAAAGCACAGTGTAACACAAACACTGGCTCATTTTGAGCAGTGACACTTTAAAATACATGATAAGCAAAAGCAAAATGTGTAAAGGCAGTGTGTGGGTGTGTGTTAAAGTCCGTTCTCTGACTCCTGGGCGATACGGAAGGCTGTGGCTCCGCCCTCATGAGCCGGAGGAAAAGCCTTCTCACCTTCTCACAAACACTATTAAACTTCTGGTCGACAGCAAATGCCTTTAAACTCTTTGATATCTGGCAGCCAAAGTATCCTTCCTCTTCCCCCTCCCTTCTTTCTTTTCCTCCCACTGTGTCCTAGCAGTCCTGTGGCTGTGAAGGTCGGTCTGTCTCTCCTCTCCCTGACCGATTATGCTGCCTTTGGGGCAAGGAGCAAAAAGCAAAATGAAATGCAGGTGTGTGTGTGTGTGTGTGGGCATGTGTATAATACATACTTAAAGCTTGCAATGTGTAATGCATGTATTTAAAGGTGTTTATGCATGTGGGTAATGTATCTCATCTACAAGTAGTTAATGAATAAAAGGGCTGAGTTAATTAACAACACACACATTCAAAACGTGACAGGATGCCAGGCAGAATTAAAATCATGGGGATGGGTCATACTAATTGTTCTTGTTAGTCTTATACTAATTCATACAAGAAACAATCTGTTGATATCGACATTGATATTTACTTACTTTTACATACACGCTTATAAGCTTTTGCATGCATTCATAAATAGTGTATAATCACACGTTTAATCTAACACCAACAATTACAAGAGAAATGTAATATTTAAATATGCATTGTTTGTGGTAGCACCCTCCAATGCAAGTGTGTCACAATGTCACAGTGAAGGATTCAGACGTGTTAACAGTTGAATGCAGCTCCCCCAACATAGCTTCTGTTGAGTGGAGATTGTTGTGCTTGTGCAGAAGGTGCAGAACACACAGAAACAGCTGGAGAAGGTCTGTGGAGACAGAACTCAAGGAAGTGGGTACATCTGGGAATGAGGCACAGCAAGCACTGAAACAGGTGAAGGGAATGTATGAATGCCTGATACTCCCCACGGAACAACAGGTTTCAAGTTAAGAAGGTTCAGGGTTGCCAAAAAATAATAGACAGAATTTTAAATTAAATTAGCTTGGGTAAGATAACATACATGGAAACCATGCTGTTTTGTCCTAGGACTAACCCTAACCCAATTCCCAATGAAAAAAAAGGTTCAGTGATTTAAGGTAAAAACACAAAACAGAGCCAACAGCAGCCTGCAGGAACAATCGATAAATGGGAAGGGAACCACTAGCCAGATAATACTGTCTACATTAAACAGGATGTACATGCAGCACTTGTTAGAAAGATTCATGGTTCTGCATCAAAATAGTTTACACCCTCATCTCACAGTTGGCTGAAAACATCTCCATACATGGCTGTTGGAACAGACGTCCTGTGACTTACCCAACTGCATCGCTTGGTTTCACCCACAGACCTCTGCATCAAAACAAGCATCCATGTACATGATCAATGGTAGCTTGTTCTTTTACAAGAGGATTAAGACTCATTGTCTTTTGCCCCATAAAATGCTGAATAATATCAACATAATGGAAGGAGAAGCAGCAAGGCCTTTTCTCAATCTGTCTTGTGTCCATTTGAACTTTTGAATGTTCATCAGTCACAGGCCAAGTGTTCCTTTAATTCAAAACCTACATCCATCAAAGTACAGTCCAAATGCACCGTAGTCGACCCCAGAACAGATGCTAGCTTACTGGCACTTTGTGAAGGAAATTACAGGAAACATCTCTAAAAATTGAATCCCTAAAAATTGAAATTGAGCATAACTGAGGCTGAACAGAGGATGTCAATACGAGAGAACATAGACCCTGTCGATGGGAAATTAAAATGCTCGAAAAATTGGTTTGTGAGTTAAGTGAGTGGTCTGACAAAATCAACTGAAAAAGATGGTCCAACCTAGTTCTTCAAGACCTGGAGAGTCCCTAAAATCCTTCAAATTGAAACAAAGTCCTACTACTACCAAGATAAACAACATGTAATGAATGCAACGTCAAAAATTAGATGGAGAATTCAAGGGCTGAAAAAAAGACATGACAGGGACTTTTCTGCATTAGCTCTCTACATACTTTTAACCTCAAAGTCATCCCAGCACTGTGTGAAGCCCTAGACCTTACAGTATAGATGTATAAAGGGCTGAGAGAGAATGTACTTTCTTCTCGAGACAGGGGAATATTTATCATATCTGATAAAGGAAGAAGTTTTTCCTCTGTCATAGATAACCAGGGAAAACAGGCCTTTGATACCAGAAATATTGACAATACATTTATAACCTTTTATGGAAATGTGTACAAATCTAGACTGCAAACCGATAATACTGAAGAAATGGATGTTTTCTTCTCTTCTCTTCTCTTACCTTTCCTACCGTATCTCCTGACATGAAAAGAACCCTCCAAGCACCTACATCTAAGAAGGAGATTCTTCATATTATTAAGGGTATTTGGAAATACTCCAGGTCCAGGTGGATTGTGAATTCTACAAAACATTCCAGGCCTCACTCATTAACCTTCTTCTAAACATGGGTTAGGGTTAGGGTTAGGGTTAAGGCATTTTACCAGTTTCTAAGGCACACATTTCAATGATTAAAAAAAAGGGTAAACCCCATGACCGTGCCACACCAGGCCTGTCTCCCTGTTAAATGTTGATTTGAAACTGCTAAAAATGAACACCCTCCCCCGATTACTTTACCCAATACAAATGATCACAGTCATGTTTCTTCACAAAACCATCAAACAAAATTTTAGCAACAAGTGGGGAAGGCCTACTCTCTATTCTTATAAAAGCTGATCAAACTGGATTCATAAAAGGTCACAATTCACACAACAATTCGTGCAGATTACTGAATGCAATCCAAGTATTCCAACAGTGATCCCCAAAATGGTTTGGTGCCTTATCTGGATGCAGAGAATGCATTTGTGGAGATGCCGATGCTACACATTACACAAATTCAACCTTGGCGAGGGCAAAAAACAGGTCAAATGAAAGCATGCATGGCCTCACCAGTATGTTGTATGCTGATGATGTCTTGGTTGTTCTGACTGAGCCTGAGATACCTACCCCAGTCCTTATTGAAATCATCAATGTGTTTAGTGCTTAATCTGGCTACACAATACATTTCAGCACATCAGAAGTAATGCTACTAGGTAGTCTAAAACAAATACCTCAAAATCCATATCTCTCCTCCTTTAAGTGGACACCTGAAGATTTTGTATATTTAGGAACATGCATAACACCCTCCCTTGATTGATTTTACACATTAAGTTCCTTACCTATTTTTGAGCATATAAGGTTGGACCTTGAGCAATGGAAGACTCTTACAATTCCCTGTTTAGTCCGTGTTGCACTGCTGAAAATGAACATCCTCCCCAGATTACTTTACCCAATACAAATGATCCCAGTCATGTTTCTTCACAGGACCATCAAACAGCTAAAAAGCTGGTTCAGCTCCTTTTTATGGTCTAAAGGGAAACCACACCTCAAAATGGCTAACTCTGCCTTACACAGAAGAGGTGTTATCCTCCGAGACATCGGAAAATTGAAGCACCTGATGTGTAACCTGCACAGCAAGGATGATTTCTTTGGTATTGGTATTTCTTGGTTCGAATATCTCTACCATTTTTACTATACATGATAGTTGGAGGGTACTATAGCTAAAAATGCTCTGTGTGGCAAATGAATACCATTTGAGTGATTTGCTTTTGTTTCTGCGTACCTTTCTTTAAACATGTGGATGTATTATGCACACAGGGCAGTGTATACTAATTTACTATACTAATTTTTTACAAAATGACTAATCTCTAACGTCTAAATGTCTTGCCTGAGTAGGTATATGAGCCAAATATTATGTTATATAATGTTTGTTTGTTTTTGTTATGCATGTTCTGTTTTAGGTTGACACAGTGGAGCAGTGGGTAGCGCTGTTTCCTTGCAGCAGGAAAGTCACAGGTTCAAGTCCCTAGGCTGGGACCCATAGTGTGTGAGAGAATGGTGTGTGTGCCCTGGTGCTGTGTCTGGGGTGTATCTCTGCCTCTCACCTGTAATGCACTAGGATTGGCTCCAGCAGACCCCCATAATCCTAGTGAGAAAAAAAGTGGGTATAGAAAATGACTGACTGTTCAGTTTTATCGCTTAAAAATTTAACACCTTAAAAAATGCATTAGGAACTGACTTTTGTGGACTTGTGGCAGCCATGTATTTCAGAAAGAATTCCTCATCAACCTACAGTGATGGCGCAGGTTTTGAGCCAGTCTAAAAGCTGTTTTAATTTGTTTTAATGTTATTTTGTAAAACACAATTTCAGGTAATCATTTGGATTCCCCATATGTTATAAATTTATCAATTTAATGCCAGTTTGTAAATTCAGAGGCGTGAGGAGCTGCCAAGTGGGTGAGAATTGCTCTTTGTCTGGACCCGCTTGGTGCCTGAACTGACTCTCTCCATTGTGCATTTGTGTTTTCACATCAGTTCACCTGTTCCAGCCTGACGTGATGCTCCAGGAGCTGCTCTATATGGCCAGCGATGACATTTTTTAAACATCACTCCTCTGGGCATCTCCATGCCATCAGCCAGCCATGGTATTCTGGTATTCTGCAAACAACAAATTGCACATAATGACACTTTTGAATTGTTTTTTTCTTTGCTGGCCTGTGAAGATAAAGGTTATAATCCAGGTCTTATACACAGTTGAGCTGAAAGAGAATCTCTTGGAAGTGTACATCAAGATGTGTTTGTGAAATGACTCCAGTTCTGCAGTTAATCTAAATCTAGTACAATGCTGGGGTGTTAAAACGGTGCCTGTAAGCTTAGGCAGTTGTTGCCAATACTGGAATAGCAGGATTTTCTCTAGGATTTTCCGCATTGAGTCACACATGCACGTGCGTTTATGTTTGTAGAACAGCCAATAAGAATGCCTGCTCCTTTAAATAATCTGTCATGGGTCAAAAGTCTCTGTCACAGCCAAGATTTTTTTAAAGGCTGAATACAGAGCCAAGAGGAGGTGCAGAAATCTAGTGTATATTACAATATGCCTAAAGGTTCTTATTGCATTCTGCAGAAATGATGCCAAAATAAAACAGCCTACACCAGTGATAACACTCTAACCCTTGATCATTTGCGCTCCCTAACATTTACGTGTGAGTTACTACAAAAATCTGTTTCCCTCAGGTTTGATTTGACAGTCCATCCCTCAGAATCTGTTTGTAGACACCCGGTACAGAAGGTGTTTGTGATCACTGACACCATTCTGTCATTCAACAATATCCGTTATTTACCTGAAGACAAAGACTTGAAAACAATACAGCCAATGCACATCAATCTTCCCCCTTTTGTCAGTGTTCAATTTCTTCAAACAATCTACAAAATCTACTGTCACTATTTAAAATATTGCAAAAAAGCCCAATAGATAATATTTAGATATAATATTCTAACAACAGAAAGCATTGCAAATCTAGAAGCAAATACAGTATAAGAGACACTAAATATTATCACAGTAAACTACTTGTATTAATATTTCTACTTTTGGGAGAAAGAGGAATAATAATTGATAGGTATCGTTATGTTTAAACTGCAAAAAATATATGGTGCGTTTTACAACTGGGTCAGATCTGTAAAGCTTACTGCTTTTCAATTGTTCCACCCTTTCTCTGGTTTATATGACTCAAGAGGGTGAAAACTGCTTACATTCTATTGATTTGGCCTTTTTTTTTATTTCCCTTCCCTATTCTACACACTCATCACTTTTTTTCTGCCCATCTGTATGTCTTGCATTTCCCACCAGTAGATAACAGTTATCTGCACAATTATTTGTAGTGAAGTGTTGATCAATAGCGCTAACATAAAATGGTTAAAGGACAAGCAGCTTGAGAGACCAAACAACGACATTAGCATAACTGGGTTTGAATACAGAAACCAGCAGGATGACTATTAAATGAAATGGGGGTATGGAACTTGGACATTTATTCTGAGTTTGTGGCTGGTGGCATTACCACCCCCACTACCACCTGTCACCACATACTGTATGTGCATATGCACACACTTTAACACAGTCACATGGCAGGAAAAAAAGAGGAAAAATAAAGGGGGAAAAAATAGCATATGGCTCGCCTTGCCAGGAAACGCACACATCATATACACACAAGTCTAACCAAGCTGCCTCACTAACATGCAGGCTACTATACTCTCTGAGTCACCATGTGTGTCTGACCCATCTGCTGAGGGGGGGAGGAGGAGAGGAGAGGAGAGGAGAGGAGGAGAGGAGAGGAGAGGAGAGGAGAGGGGAGGAGAGGGGAGGAGAGGAGTGGAGAGGAGAGGAGAGGAGAGGAGAGGAGAGGAGGAGAGGAGAGGAGAGGAGAGGAGAGGAGAGGAGGAGATGAGAGGAGAGGAGAGGAGAGGAGAGGAGAGGAGAGGAGAGGAGGAGAGGAGAGGAGAGGAGGAGAGGAGAGGAGAGGAGAGGAGAGGAGGAGAGGAGGAGAGGAGAGGAGAGGAGAGGAGAGGAGAGGAGAGGAGAGGAGAGGAGAGGAGAGGAGAGGAGGAGAGGAGAGGAGGAGATGAGAGGAGAGGAGGAGAGGAGAGGAGAGGAGAGGAGAGGAGAGGAGGAGAGGAGAGGAGAGGAGAGGAGAGGAGGAGATGAGAGGAGAGGAGGAGAGGAGAGGAGAGGAGAGGAGAGGAGGAGAGGAGAGGAGAGGAGAGGAGAGGGGAGGAGAGGAGAGGAGAGGAGAGGAGAGGAGAGGAGAGGAGAGGAGAGGAGAGGAGAGGAGAGGAGAGGAGGAGAGGAGAGGAGGAGATGAGAGGAGAGGAGGAGAGGAGAGGAGAGGAGAGGAGAGGAGAGGAGGAGAGGAGAGGAGAGGAGAGGAGAGGAGAGGAGAGGAGAGGAGGAGATGAGAGGAGAGGAGGAGAGGAGAGGAGAGGAGAGGAGAGGAGAGGAGGAGAGGAGAGGAGAGGAGAGGAGAGGAGAGGAGAGGAGGAGAGGAGAGGAGAGGAGAGGAGAGGAGAGGAGGAGAGGAGAGGAGAGGAGGAGAGGAGAGGAGGAGAGGAGAGGAGAGGAGAGGAGAGGAGAGGAGAGGAGGAGAGGAGAGGAGAGGAGAGGAGAGGAGAGGAGAGGAGAAGAGAGGAGAGGAGAGGAGAGGAGAGGAGAGGAGAGGAGAAGAGGAGAGGAGAGGAGAGGAGAGGAGAGGAGAGGAGAGGAGAGGAGAGGAGGAGAGGAGAGGAGAGGAGAGGAGAGGAGAGGAGAGGAGGAGAGGAGAGGAGAGGAGAGGAGAGGAGGAGAGGAGAGGAGAGGAGAGGAGAGGAGAGGAGAGGAGAGGAGAAGAGGAGAGGAGAGGAGAGGAGAGGAGAGGAGAGGAGAGGAGGAGAGGAGAGGAGAGGAGAGGAGAGGAGAGGAGAGGAGAGGAGGAGAGGAGAGGAGAGGAGAGGAGAGGAGAGGAGAGGAGAGGAGAGGAGAAGAGAGGAGGAGAGGAGAGGAGAGGAGAGGAGAGGAGAGGAGAGGAGAGGAGAGGAGGAGAGGAGAGGAGAGGAGAGGAGAAGAGAGGAGGAGAGGAGAAGAGAGGAGAGGAGAGGAGAGGAGAGGAGAGGAGAGGAGAGGAGAGGAGAGGAGAGGAGAGGAGAGGAGAGGAAAGGAGAGGAGATTAACGAAAGAGGAGAAGAGAGAGGAGACAGTAATGTGTTTCACTGCCAACTGTCACTGTTGAGAAAGCATCATGAATTCTACAGTAATTGAGAAATGTCAGAAAACTAACAGTGACACTGTTTATGTGACAAAATTTCAGGTAGATGCTTTACATGGTGAATACACATCAGCATTCTACATGCAAACAGACATTAAAACAATCATTTGCAGACAGGATTCCAATAGCACAACAAATATGGGTCATTATTAAAGAGCCAATCAGTTTGGCAGTTCATTTTATTTATTTTACGTTCCATGTGAAATACGTCAAGCTGGACGTACGCTCACGCTGCAAATGCAACTAAACCAAGTAAATATGACGAAGCAATAGCAAAATAAAAAAAAAAAATCTTTGACTTTTATGATCCATATTTGCTGGCAAATGATCCTGGAGACTCCCACTCTTGAGTCATGAAGATGCTGCTGTTCTCCACTAGCCTTCATCTGATTTCCTTATGGCTACCATTATATGAAGCTTTTATAGTACACAAATAAGAATGAACATGTATAGAAATATAGGGTTATATTAAATAATAAATAATGAATTAAATACACCTGCCATGCATTATGAATGTAAGCCTGTATTACTCCAACCTGCAGCCTTTTCCTCTCCTTACAAATCCTTCTCTGTGCTGATGTGTTAGCACATTTTTCCAATCGCGTAACATAAGGTCAAACCACGATGGATTCATGAGACATCAGCTCCGGCTGATGGCACGCTACTGCCTAACATCTTAGAGGAAAAAGTTAATCAGTGTAATGAAAGGATAATAATGACCTCTGCCAGGAGCTTGGAGCTTGACTGGCGTTTGTCTGCGAAATATCTCAAAGATCTTTGACCAGATATTTGTCAGAAGTTTCAGGGAATGTTGGGTTTCAGCAAATGCTCAACAGATGATTACATTTTGGTAATGATCTGGAAGAAATCCCAGTTTCTGGATCACATTACAGTTTTTACACATTACGTGGAACCTCAATCAGGTGCCATTGTTTGGGGCCGCCTGCTGGTGAAATCTGGCACCTACATAGCTCTTTTTTTCTTTTTTTACACACTAAACCAGAGATACTAGAGAGGACTTTGATGAAAGCTAAAAGAATTCCCATGCTTGGGGTAGGTATGAACTGTTGAGGCTGTAACTTGCAGACACATTCTGATATTTATTTGTATGAGTGTTATCAGTATGCAGCCAAGAAGTTTCACATGATTTCTAGCCGGAATAGCAACTTTATTTTCAGGGAAACTATAACCACATATTACAGACAACAGTGATGAAAACTGATACTTTTCATTTTACAAGAGTGTGTGTATTGAATAGGTATAAGAAAACAATGTTGGGTGTGAGTCACAATATACTTTGTGGAGGTCTTCACTCAGAGTGCTTTTCCAGTCAGTTTAACTAAGGGTAAAAAGATTCTTTTTTTTTTTAATGAAATGTATTATTGTTATTATTATTATTATTATTTATCCCTATTTTGATGGGGTTATTGCACAAACAAGCTAGTAGCAGAGCAGAAATCGAGAGCAGATGTTTGACAAGCACACAGAATCGACCTGAGAGCAAAGAGAAGCGCCGAAGCTGCAGCAGGAAATCTATGCCTGCAACAATATGTCTGAGTGCAAGTGTATAGTTGGATGGTTTGAGGAGAAGCAGAGCAAATGCAAGCGCAGGCTGGAGCTGTTGGACTGGGAGGGCCGGGTTCCAGGGGAAGAATCACCAAATCTGTACATGAAATCGATAAATCATGCGCTCAAATTGAAAGACCACACTCGTAAGTAAGGATATGAGGATACAGAGGAGCAAACAAACCCTGTATGAGAAAAAAGCAGAGAGAGAAGAAAACAACCCCTCAACACAAAAAGTGTGCAGAATTGGTAAAAGAACTGGAGTTATATGGCCATTTTTTTTCCTTCCTTTTGTTTGTTGTGTCTGTTTTCTCTTCGGAGCATGTGTAATGTAAAATGTTGAAATAGAGAATGGAAAATATTCATACTCAGTGTGAGAGGGATTGAGGGTGTGCTGAGAGGGCGATGGGGGGAAGAAAAAAAAGACAGAAATAGAGTTGTTTGTGAGTTTATTTTGAGCTCCATTACCCCTATTACAGTTGAGTATCTGCACTCCACCCCCCTATAAATGCTGAGGATGCAGGTGGCCCACAGAGGAAAGCACCTATCCGTCTCTGCCTGGCCATCTACCTATCTGTCTGCCCATTTATTCATCAGCCCATCTGATGAAAAACCACCCATTCCATTCCGCTATTCTTTTGCCTCCCTTCTATCTTTCGGATAATCAGTCCATCAACACATCCATCTGTGCACCCATCCAGCAATTCATCTACCCTTCCATTTATCTCCCCATCATTCAGCCATTTGTCTATCATCTATCTATCCATCCATCCTGGCGTGCACACACACACACACACACACACACACACACGCTTGCTTCCATCAGTTCCAGGCAGCTCCATCGAGACTGCACCTCAGTTGTTTAAAGCGTCTCGCATGGAAACAACAGGCTGTATGTTACACTTCCAAACAGACAAACAGAAAACAAACAAAACAAAAAAAAAGAAACTCCGGATCAATAGACAAGCTGTATTCACTACTGTAACTCAATAATCCCGGGAAATGCCAAGTGCAGCAATATGGGAAAACAATTAAAACCACTGATAGAAAACACTGTCCAGATGCTGTTTCTGAGGCCCAGTTGATAATGTTGATTATTAAGAGACTGAATAGTCCAGTGGAATTTGAGTCAATTACTAGTTCACAGATATACCTTGTAATTGAAATGGATTAGTGTGTACAGTGCACTAGTGAGACTAGTAAAACCCTCTGCTCTATATTTCATTCAGTCAGACAAACACTTCACTTGATAGTAATCACGTGATGCATTAATAGGACAATAACTTGGAGGTGTATCTGTTAATATGCTTAGTGGTTCTAACAACAAGGCTTTTTGCTTGTTTTCATAGTCCATGTAATGTATGGTAAGCAAATGTTAGATGATGTCAGATAATGGATTTTGGATTCAAATGTGACTCGATGTGCGTGTTTAAGGTGCAGCACGAATCGGCCGTGTGGCGGAGCGTCACGTGAATAATCCCTGAGAGCACACAGCAAGCAAGTCGCACAGGCACAAGACGTGATTGTGGTACAGTAGCTGGGGCGTGGCAGAAAATGTGATAAAACAGCTGATTTTTCTATTCTTCTAGATTTCTACTAAAAAAACATTAGGAAATGAGAAAACCTTAATTACAGTTGTGTTGAACTTTTGTGTTCAAAAGTAGGCTCTTCTTGTGCTTCTTTTTTCAAATGTGTGTTATCTGGATTTTTTCTTTTTCCATGTTGCCTGTTAGTGATGAAATGTTCAATAAATAAAAAAGGATCGCAAAAGTGGGGGCTTTGGTTATAAGTGCATGTATTTGTTCTCCAAAAAAAAGGGGTAAAGGAAATTGACAGTGAAAATATCTTTACTCGTTGTTTAAATCACTGTAGGAGGATCTATTTGACTCTGTGCAACACCCTCAGGCGAACAAACAGCAAGCGTTGCCATCTCAGACAATTAATGAATTATTGCATTCTTATTGATTCATTCTCCGCTCCCGCGATGAAACAATATGCACTTGTCTGCACTTGTGTGCAAAGGCGAATCCCGCCGATGATATTAGGAAGAGGAGCGAACGGATGCAGAGGGAAGAGCTTAGCTGCACATGTCATTCTCTGACACCCCTCCAGGCCAACCATTAGCAAGCAAGAGGCAATCACCATTTCATCAACGTTCACCGCACGGCCTCTCCCCACTCTCTCCTTTATTCATGTCTCCTTTCTTTGCTGTTTTGTTTTTCCTCCACCTCCATTTCTCATTTTCATTCTATTTCCATCACTCTCCTGCCTCTCCGAGCTCCTCGCCCCTTCTCCTGGTTGACTGTGTTGGTGGTGGTAACATCCATTCATCCGCCTCTGTATGCACTGATGAATGTTGATTTGAGTGAGGAATACATCCCCGGTGTGAGCCATTTCTCCTCCTGTATATGTGACTACCACCACCAGTGTTTGTCGATGGACACACTTTCCCATTCAAGGCAATGGGAAGGTGTGTCCAAACTTCTGAACAGCGCCTGTGCGTGCGTGCGTGTGTGTGGAGCCACCTCGGGGCGCCCTGTGGGCAGCAGAGGACACCGCGGTGTCCAGCAGCGCCGCTGTTCAGGGATAATGGAGGACGTGTCACTCGTTTTCTCATTACACCGTAGGTTTCTATCGTACTCTTTCTCTGTCTAACACACACCTCTCACACACAAAAGGCACCATACAAACCCTCCGAGAAGCTTCACTCACCACCTTATCGGCCTAAACCAGCTCTGACAGTGCTGGCCCCGCTCACACACACCTTGTCTCGGGGGCACACCACATTATGAAACAATTACTGCCTTAATTGACAGTTAATTAATCTAAAGTCAATTTGACCTTGCCAGCCTAACCTTGAGTTTGAGCGCTGTGGTAGTCGTGTCACCGAGGCCGATGGAGGAATGTGTGTGTGTGTGTGTGTGGGGGGCCGGAGAAGCACGGAGGGAAATGATAGACTAACGTCGACTTAGCTCCACAACTGCCCAGAAATCACTGCCTGTATCTTCTTGTCTGAGTAGAAATAGACTCCACTAGTGTGGGGTATGTGTGTGTGTGTGTGTGTGTGTGTGTGTGTGTGTGTGTGTGTGTGTGTGTGCAACATTACACCTTATCAGACAATTGCCAGCAGATTGTGCTGAGTTGATCATTTAGGTGTTAATTACACCTCTCATTTGGAAAGCTCTGCGAGCTCGGTTTTTTCGTCCTCTCAGGCAACCGCCTTGGCTACAGTTTGAGTGTTTGTTTGTGTTAATGTATGTGTGTGTGAGTGTGTGTCCCCTTTTTGGGTAAGTATGATTACCAGAAAACTTTCTTCTTTTAGTTTTAGTTTTTTACTTTATTCACATTAAGAGTCTAAGGTTGGAGATTAACAACGGGCAACAGCTACCTATATTGAATAAAAATACATCTGCTATGGGCAGGTCAAAGCTTAATTATGATGGGTTGATAATATACAGTACAGCTTATAGAATGATCTTTGCTTCATTATAAGATATATATGTGCAGAGTTTCTATTTCTATTTTGTATTTAATTAGTTTATTAGATTTCATTCGGGCTATAAATTCCATGCTTGTAAAACAAACAGTTTTTGTTCACACTGTGTTACAGAAGTTTGTGGTTAATTGTAACGTCTAATAGTTGGTGTGTATCACATTTGACTGCCCCCTTAGAAAGAATAATCTTAGTACAATGACAGCATCGGTCCACTAAAAAAACCTCAAATGCAGGATCTTGGGAGATGCTACAACTTAAAATAGTTTTCGGACTCATTCGGACACATTATTTATATATATATTTATTTATACTTCCCTATAGACTCCCCCAAACACCTTCATATGTGAGCTTTTTTTTTTTTTTCGAGCATGCTATGAGGAAAAATACTTTTCTCTGGTGTGCCGTACATGGCTCATCTCAGCTGTGCTGTCTGTGTGATCTGTGCTGTGCTGTCGCGGAGCCCCGAAGCCCTGATGCTGAAAAGCAGCTTTGTTCAAAGTTTATTAATATTAAACATGTTGCGATATGCCACACGCCGACACACAGACAGACACACAGACAGACACACAGACAGACAGATTGTCGAACATTAAAAACAAATTTTAGCCCAGCAGGGGTTCCCGTTGGCCAGGAGGCCTGCCAGGCCTGTGCAGTCACAGGGGGAACGCTGACGAACATTATAAGCATTGCAAAGATTTTTTTAAATTTTTTTTTAAATGCACTCAGCATATGGTGTCAAAACTTCAGAATCGCGATGACAAGGACAATTGTTTGTCCTGCTTCGCTCTTCTTTACATTGTCACAGCTGTCACATTTAAAGTTCAACTCCTCGCCACGCGAGCACACATCAGTCAGCGCTCATCAAAACGATATCGGAGCGCGACTCAACGCGAGGACCCCCGTTTACGTTTAGCCCCCTTTACTTCACAAGTGCCTACACGTTTTCTGTATCAAAATCTATGGCACGCTGGATAAATTTGTCTCCACTTTTGTGTTGCTTTGACAAGACAGAGCTCTGGCTTCATGGCCGACTGGATTTGTGTGATTAAAGAGACGACAAGCAAAACCATCTGCTTGTCACATCCATCTGTCATCACCCAGCATTCGCCATCAGCCGCACATCACTCAAAAACAACGGCAAGTCGCGGAGAAAGAGAGAGCGAGAGAAAGAGGGAGATAGAGGGGGGGGGGAGAAGTGAAGAGAGGAGGAGCAGCTTCAGAGACCAGGAGGCGCACGAGTGAGAGTCGCAGGATGTGAGTGAAAGTAACTGAGGGCGCGGGGTGATGGAGAGAGGGGCAAACACAGCGAGAAGAAAGAAGAGAAGGATGGAGCTTTCTGCTGCTTCCTGCTGCCTACCTATGATCCAACCTGTTGCTGGTGGCCTGCGTTGCTTACAGGTGGTGGGACAGTGACAGCAAAACTGCCAGCTCCCACTGCCAGCCTATTGCATCTCACCAGACCACAGTCCCTCTGTCCTATATTACTGTCCTCATACTTTTTAAAAAAATATATCAAAATTTTATAGTGCCATTATCTGGAGATCACAAGTTTTCTTGTGATAAAGGTCAATTATCTACCTTATTATCTGGAGACTAATCTGGCAGATAACAAGAATATTTATTCATTTCTTGATCAAGCCCGCCTCTACTTTAAAAAACATGGTCCGACATACACACAGCCGCCACGTTGTTTTCCAGGACGTGTTTTACGGTAAGCGTGAACTGATATAAAAAAACAAAGAAAGCAACATTCTTCAGTCAGTCTGTCAATAATAAATAACTAAAACAAAATCAATGAATATTAAATCCAAAAAAAAAATCCAATGAATAATATCAAATACAATATTTGTTCGTGTTACGATCCTATTAAGTCAAGTCAAGGGAACTGTCCAAAGATGTTTTTGTATAGGTGACATCTTGCTGTTTTCCTTTGCCCATGATTTCAGTCATTCTCCATCTCCTCCCTCTCTATTCTTTTTTTTCCTTGCCTTTTACCTCAACAATGTCCTCTCGTCCTCAGGTAAAAACACAGTCAGCAAAGAGGCCTTTGGGAGTTTGTGGGAAAACCAGCCCTCATCTTTCATCCTCCCATCTCAGCCCTGCCCCCCCCCCCCCCCATCTCCTCCTCTTCCCTTTCTTTCTCCCCTTTCTCTCTCTCCCTCCCACCAACTATCTCCGGGATTATCGATTTTAGCGTAGGCTGTGATTGAGTCTCACAGGGTGTATGCGCGGGGCCCTAAGGTGTCTCCTGAATGGAGAGCATCATGAGTTATGGACTAACTATAGTCACTCTTCCACAACACCTGAATCACAGACAGACATAACACACACACAAACACACACACCTTTCCCCAGTGCAAACAATTGTTGTGTGCAAAAACAAGGATACAGACATTGATCATACACACAACTGCACACACACACACACACACTGCGACGCTCGCTGTAGAGATAACATTTGATGAATCTCAATGAATTTAATGATGTCATTTCATGACACTATATTATGCATGCAGTGATATTTCCTTTAACGTTGAACAACGAACAACAATTTCGACGTTCTTTTTCTGACATTTACATGCATAAATCAACATCATGAGGAGCCCCAGATGTGTGTGATGTAAGCTACAAATTAATATACAGGATTCACAATAATGTCAGCGGTAAAGAATAATAATACTCACATAATAAAATATATGAGGAGGAAGCTGTGAAGTGTGGGTGCTGACAACATCTGGCGGTAGAACCTTCTCCTCTTTGTGTGTGAGCAGCAGTAACTGGGCCTCACACAACCATGTTCACTGATCTTAAATTTACTAACTTCACATATATACAATTGCTAGATATTTACATTTTACAAGACTACATTCTTCCCTATTACATTTTAGAGGCAAATATTGGACTTTTTACTCCACTCAGTTTCATTCAAGAACTATATTTACCTGTTGTGTTTAGGATAAAACTGTTCATCCAAAATGTATGAGCTCATAAAATAAAATGCATCATCACTGCCAAGATAAAACTACCCAACCTTACATAAAAAGTTAAACCAACTCAACAAGCCACAACATTAAACATTTTACATGCTATAGCGTATTTGTTATAGTATAGTAGGCGACACCATTTGCATCATGGCTGCAACTAGTGGTTATATTTTTTTAAAAATTCCAACCAATCATTTGCTCTCAGTAATATCAGTAAAACAACATAGTCTCAGGGTGGTTTCATGCTATGGATTCAGTGTGACTCAATCAGGATCTATGCAGTGGGAATATTCCATATTTGCATAGTGCTATGGCATATATGCAATATGGTAACACATCCTTTTTAGCATATTAGAAACAAAACTTATGACATCAAAATTGAATTAAATGTAAAAAACCTTTGTTTAAAATTTTCTAAAATTCGAAATAAAAGACAACCTTTGGTTGTGAGACAAAGCTGTCACATGTCAGAGGGCCTGTTCATGTGTCCTTGTAAATTGTATGTATAAAGAGCCTCTTTTTTTTAAACCTAACTGTAAAAAACATGATTTTTACATCACAGCTTTTTAGAAAAATGAGGATAAATAATTGTGACCCACATGGAAACACTGTGCAATAGAGAGTTAACATAGTTACAATAAAAAAGACATTTTACAGAAAGTAACTGTTAATACGCAGTAATTTACTTGCTGTTTGCTAAGGTAGCTACTGTTGTTTCCAAACGGCCTGTTCCTAAATTACATTAGCGACTAGCCTGTCACTCACGTTGTTTCAACCATGGACGGAACGTCGTAGAAGTGTAACTTATCAGCTACCAGACTGTAAATGTACCTTTTATTTTTACTCACTTGTTGCACTCTCTGGCCTCCCAGACACCTCCAGTGCTGCAGACACCTGCTCCCTGCTGCTGCAGACATGACGAGAAGCACAACGTTTCTACGCTCCATTTGGGCCCATCACCTCCTGTTTAAATGTAGTTACACCCGTGCAGGGAATGCTGCTGCCTTTCAATTTGACGTTCCTCACGCGCACACACACACACACACACCTTTTTTTGTAATTTACCCGTGAAAGTTTATATAATTAATATAATATAATATAATATATATATATATATATATATATATATATATATATATATATATATATATATATATATATACACAGACAGGATACACCACAGACAGGTCACCATCGCTCACACAATTCACTCACCTACAGGCGTAGAATCTCCAATTAACCTTTGTGGACTGTGGGAGCTGGAGAACCTGTGGAGAACTCACAGGAGCAGAGTGACCAGAGAAGAGTCCATATCGGTGGCACAGACGCTTGATGGACTCATATAAAGGATTTACATCGAAATTCGCAATTTTTCTCAAAAAAACAAAAAAAGAACAACTCACCTGTTAGCTTAGCTAACGTTGCCTGCTGGTCAAATAATTCCACTTCAACAATGTAAAATAAAATGTAATGATTATTTGAAATTTGACCCTCATGACTGAACAAAGACACAGGATGTCAGTATCCTGCTCATGTTACATATTCCTCCTTTAATTGGTTCAGTCATTGTTTGGTTAGACTATGTATATTGCTGTTTGTTGTAGTTTTGTTAGCTTTTGTTGGTTAGTTTAGGGTTAGGGTTTTTTAGATGGGCTGATTTGAATAATTATTGTATATAATAAACTAGCAACAAAACACTGAAAAACAAACTATAACCAACAACATGACTGACACTTTGCATTTATTAGTGTTATTTTGTAACCCTAAACACTTGGTCCCAGATAGGTAAAAAAAAACAAAAAAAACACATGTTATCAACAAGTTATATATTCTAGGTGGATAAAATATTTAAAATTAAATGTTTTTTTATTTACCCCATTTGACATTTCGTGTAAAAAAAAAACAAATGATACAAATGGACTTTTAAATGACAAGAAACCAACATGAACACATAATGTACTTTTGATTCATCTAACAATGCACCATATTTTATGAGTGTCATAGTCAAGTCATAATCCATAAAGTAACTTTGTCTTAAGGTAAATTCAGTAATAAAGTAGAAAGTCAAATAGATGTTTTTGGGAACATTGAACAATCTAAAAATAATCAATTTGATCAGAGAGAAGCTGCCTCTGCAAACTTCCAATAGAAACCGAACGCACTATCTATTATTATTATTATTATTATTATATTGCTTGTTTGATTCCAGCAGCATGCACCTGAAATGGCAGAATTGATTCCATGGGGGTCAGTTCAACCTGACTTCTGCACATAAGATTCCGAACCGCTACGAAATATTATTGATGATAGTTGTGGAGCTAATAGGTCTGCATAATTGATTAAAAGGCATTTACTTTCGCTCAAGCCGGCTGCATTTGCGGCTAATGTAACCCTCCCGTCCTTCTCACGCATCCTACCTGCCCCAAAAGCAAGACGCTCATTGTAATTTGTGAATCCTATTAGGATTGGCCCCAGAGTCGGCCCCTGCTTATCAAATAAATAATGGTAATGATGATGATCCCTCATCTTGTCACTGGGGCTCTCCCCCGGGGCCTCGCAGTGCAGGTGGAGGGAGCCTCTCCTGGCCTAATTGGTTCCAACCCTGCAGTCTTCTCTCCAGCCTTTTCTCCCTCCTGCACCCCCCCCCCCCTCCTCCTCCTCCTCCCCTCTCTCAGGACTCACTGAGTAAACGTGTCTTTCCCTTCACAGTGTGTGTCTGTGCATGTGTGTGTGTCATCATCATTTTTTAATATATTCTTGCACAAGCGCGAAAGCCACCACACCTTACACCAGCACTTTCTGTCTGTCTAGTCCTGTCTCCGTTTTCCCCCACACTGACGGATAGACAGGCGAGCTGGAGACACACCGCTAGTCATGTTCTGTGGTAACAGGGAGCCCATGTACTGCCACCGTCTTCCCCTGCAGTGTCTTCATGGGAGTCGATGCATAAAAACAACTGGAATTGTTTAACGGTGCTGGACAGGAAACAGTTTCTGTCTTTTTCCGTGTCTGTCTTGTCCACGACTCTGAGCGGCACATCCCCAGCACACCTCCACTTTCACTCTGTCTTATAAAAGTCATTTGGAACGTATGGGAGGAGATTAATAATCATGCGGTAGGAATCAGATTACTTAATTGAATTTTGGCACCTCAATGAAAAATAGAGAGGAATAAAAGTTGTGTTATTCCGCACCGGTTATTAAAAGAATCATGTCATGTTTAATCTAACGCTTCAGAGGTTCTGTCTGGAAAATTGGGATTTGATGCACATTCACACTATCACACTCACACTCACACACATCTGTATGTTACAAAAAATGGAGACGGAGTAAAAAAAAAAAAAATCTAAAAATAAATGGGGTCCCTGAGCCTTGTGAAAGGCCTAAATATTGTTTTGTCGCTGTGAGATTTGGGAGAAAGAAGCAGCATTAGCATGGGCCCGCGGAGGAGACTTTGTGAAACATTTCTCTAAAAATCAATACCTCCTCTGCTAGGCAAAGAGGATCTCTAATATAGTTTTATGTTATTATTTTTCCTCGCACATTGCTACATTTCTCAGCGGCTGGCAGAGGGAAGATGGATTTTCTCTTCGACTGGATGCTAAATGTGATTTTGAATGTGGTGGGTCAATGAGATGATGCAGAGCCTGCACTCTTAAAAAGGGATGCCTCCCCTCCTGCACGTCCACGGGCGCAGTCTGACACCTCGCACACTTCCATCATTATTCAACACTGATTTGGTTAGATTCTCTACCCCCCCCCTCCCTCCCTCCACCAAACATATTAAAGAAACAAAAAACATAAGTAGAAAAACAACACAAGAATAATCAAAATTAACAGCAAGCGTATACAGAGAACTCTCAATAAAAAAAACAAAAAAAAAACAGGAATGAATATTTCATGCCGGAAAAGGAGGAACGATGTGTAAAGCTGTGCCAACATGTTGCAAATGACACATTGCACATTCAGGGAGGCTCACGGGGAAAAGCAACAAACGGAGTGTGGCCTCAAACTGCACCTTTGGGTGTGATATTTAACACCTCAGAATCACAGATTAGGGGAAAAACAGAAGTATAAATTGTAATTTAATCATAACATTTAGGTCGGAAATGACTCGATAAGCATGAAAATACGCAGTCTAATATGATTATTGGGGAACAAATGAATCAATCCAGCAGATCTGCACATGTCATTTTAGAAGCATTAATCATATCATTTCCTCTTATGAGGGAGAGAGCTTGTTTTTTTTTTTCACTGGACACATCAACTGGTCTCCACCGTGAACACACACCGGCTACTCGGCTTCCTGGGGTGTGTGTGTGTGTGCAGTCGGGTAAGAGAGAATTCCAGTTTGCTTTGCTCTATATCCGGAGCAACAGGGACCTCTGTTGGACAAAATGATCAATATGTATGTTAACTATGTCAATGCAACGCATTCAGTGTGACATGTGTGTTGCAGTATGTGCTGATTTCATATGTGACGTTATTAGCCTATTGAGAAGAAGATGGTTTTACTTTGAGAGATATTATGTCCCTGTTGCATTTCAAACCTAGTCCTGAAACATGACCAATTATTTTTAATAGCTGTCTAAAAACCCTTTTTTAGAACCTGGTACTGAAAGATAAACTTTGAAAAAGATTTGTCAAATATAAAATTTAAAATACTGATCCTATGTTATGGAGCTTATTTTCATAGTTATCAACCATTTACTTTTTTAAAGACTAACATGTTATATGGTCGTTTATGCTTCTTCTGTAATAAAATCTTTATCCACTCTACAATATTATCACCATTCATCCTCACAGCTTTGGAAACAGCAGATGACAAAAAAACAAAGAGCTCAACTCTGGCTCCAGTTAATCACTTCTTGTTCTGGAGCTTTTGATCGTTGTCAGCCTAATCCATTCACTCAGTCACGGGAACATTCGTCAGCTGCATTACCATGGCAACCCGATACACTAAAGCAGGACCAGGGAAACAGCTGAATGGCGCTCACATCGAGTGAGCAAGTGGTCCCGGAGTCGACATTGTTGTTGCAGTTATTGTTTCATATTAATTAATGGGAGCAATTCTACCCTTTTTTCTGTTTAGGAAACAGGAAACAACTCAAAGAGGTGGGCTCGCCCAAAATGTGAAAGTCTCTTGACCTCGCATATATGTATATATGGATGGATATTCAGCTGGGGTCAGCACCTACCTGCAGAAAGTAGCAGGCATGCATATATGAAATCACCCACCCACAAAAATCCACAAACAGTTTGGTAACCCTACTCCATCCTGCCCGAGTGGAATGGCAGGGTCAGGAGGTCGCGGATGACAACATGGCAGCTGTGATATCTTCTTCTTCCATGAAGCAGGAGCCGTTTCCCGGGAGGAAGTGACCCGTGGCTGAAGGGGCGCCCTGTCGTCCAATCAGAGGAGCGCTGGAGCCTGGCAGCGTTTACCTGCTCGGGCCACGCGGCGCGTCTCCTCTGACAGACAACAGCCAACTCATCTGCATCCGTGCAGCGTGAGAGGGGAAACCGGAGAAATCAGCCTAGTTTAAAAAAAAAAAAAGAGAGAAATGATTCCTGATTTAAAAAGAAAGAGGCGAAAAGCAAACATGGAAGGTAAAAAAAGATATGTGGAAAAAGATACCAAAGTGAACCTGCGTCTGTCCGTCTGCGTGTCGTGTTATGCAGGCCTGACTGGAATTTCTCCCCGACTCGCAGATGCCATTCCCCTCATTCTTGATCTGTGAGCCGTCCCTTTACATAGCAATGCGTCCCCCCGGTGTTTCCTGTGGTCGGCTAATTACGCCGCACTCAGGGTGGAACCACACGGAGCAGCTCTGCATCCTTTTCAAATCGCGTAAATGCCTCGTGTCTCCTGAATCTCTCTCTTGTTCGCAAACATTCCAAACTTTGAATGACACCAATAACCGAGTGAGAACAGATTCTTCCCTTATTCTTTGACTCATTTAGACACACACACACACACACACACACACACACACACACACACACACACACACACACACACACACACACACACACACACACACGTGCACACACACACACACACACACACACACACACACACACACGCATGCACATGCTATGTCCGAAAACAAAATACTTAAATAATTGCAAATATTAATAATGACTGAAAAATGACATGTGGATCAAAGTTTTGTTTGCAAGATATATTTTTAAAACAGACAAATGAGGGACAAAGTGAGCAAGTTGAAAAGACAAATATAAATGTCTTTATATGGCAGTACAAATAAAATGATTCTTTTCTGTGCAATTATTTCAAAAGATATTTCAGAAAGGATTAAAATATCATTTCACATTTACAGTAGAGTGCTAACTATTGTTTAAATCTTTGTTAAAAGGCAACACAAGCATTAAAAAATGGCACAAAATATCAAATATACATTTTTTCTATATTACATCAGGGCACATTTTCATCAGATAGTGAATTATGTTCCTTAATTTCCAGGTTGCCTTTTATTACTTTATTTCAAATCGGTGACAGCAAACATAAAAGCAGAGCTACAACTTTATTATTAAAAAAAACAAGTAACAGCAACTTGCAGAGATAAAGTAGGATTACATCAGAGATGGAAAATGTGCCCAATAATAAATGAGTGACTGTGCATTTTACATTTTACAAACTATTTGTTGTATTTCAATAATGCGTTTTAATATTTTTATTCGATTATTTAATTCCTCTTGCATTGAAAGTACATTCATTTCCGCGCACAGGCTTTGTTAGGTGAGCTATACAAACAAGCATAACCAAAGTGTGTTGTTAAAATGAAAAATTCAAGTAAAAAGTGTGCTTTTCGCCGCTTCAAATCACAAAGTCACGTCCGCTGCAGGAGGCGATGACACCGAGGCGGCAGCGGCTTTGAGCAGATGTCCGAGCCGCTCCTCAGATCTCCTGCAGCAGGTTGGTGGGGAAGAAGCCCAGCTTCCGTCCTGTGCTGACCTTCAGGTAGCCGTTGACCTCCTCGCCCTTCTTCACCACGATCTGAGCACGCACACAAACAGTTCACTGCACATGCTCTTTTATTTTGCTCATTGTTTATTTGATTAGTTATTTGGGTTTTCATTTAATCTCCAGTTGAGTTTCCTGTGTTAATATAAAAAACAATCATGTGAATGTGGTTTTGTGCTATATATATATATATATATATATATATATATATATGGTATGGACATGTGTGTCTTAACACGATGTATCCCTCTCAAGAAATGAAGTGTCATCCAAGGATTTGACTTCGGATCTTTTCACAATCTGGAGAACAAACGTGAGCAGATTTTGTAAATCTGTCCTTGACCATATTCATGAGATCTACTTAACTTGAAAACATCCCAGACAACCAAAAAAGGCACCGTGGCAGACAGAAACACACACACACACACACACACACACACTGCTCTAGAGAGAGTCACGTAGCTGCAGTTTAGCAGCAGGTCGATCTTTAGTGACTCTGCCACTGATTGGTCTCTTCCTGTGGTGCCAGCCATGTTTGTTTATGTGGTTGTGTCTATTTATGTGCATCTGTGCACGTTGATTTGAAACATTCCCCAACGTGTGGATATGAGCGGATGAATTAAGACTTTATTTTAGGCTGTATGTGTGTCTCTGGTTTTTCTTCCTTCTAATGGACTGGTGCATATGTATGACTTTTTTGCCTGTGTGTGTGTGTGTGTGTGTGTGTGTGTGTGTGTGTGTGTGTGTGTGTGTGTGTGTGTGTGTGTGTGTGTGTGTGTGTGTGTGTGTGTGTGTGTGTGTGTGTGTGTGTGTGTGTGTGTGTTTACCTGGTCTTTCTTCAGAGTGATTTGGCCCATCTCCCTGTTGCCAACGAAGGAGCGCATCACCTTGTAGACGCCCTCTCCTGAGCGCACCCGGATGATGTAGCTGGCAGGGAGGAAGCCCGTTCTCTCTCGGATCTTCCCCTGGTGGAGCAAAGCTTCAACAGTGAGGTGACGCAGCTTCTAATTTAGATCTCTCCGACAGCTATTGTCCAGTGTGGCTTGGAAACCCCAGTGACACAATGACATATAACAGGCCTCATGGACCACACAGCCATATACAGCATATTAATCTTCAACGCTTTCCCTTTTAAAGACAAACCACATTTCATCTGCTCATATTTTACTGCAAATCAAGGCAATCAATTTTTTGTCTTATTTTTATTTAACCTCTTAAAACTCAAAAGCCCCTTATAAGAGCACAGCATTGAGTTTTATTCATATATCTCATGAGAAAAACATATTTTTTTTATCTGTCGTAAAAACCACAATATTACTGTTACAGTATCAATATGCTATCATCAATGTCCACATCACCAGTACAATATAATCTAGCTTAATATCAATAGTAAGGCTGCAACTAACAATTACTTTGATATATATATAATCATGTTCTGTTCATCCTCATGTTCTGTAATGACCCTCAGTGTGATTACTATGATTTTATGGACAAATAATAAACATTTTTTTGTCCTGATTCTAAGTTTTAAATGTCATAAAACACTATTTGATTTTTCTTTGCAATATTCTAATGAGATTTTCTCATGCATTCACCTCACATGTAGATTTCTTTTGATTCCAGTACATACACATAACCATTGTGGTTGCAGAGATCATAGTGTTGTAAGTAAATTTCAATCTATTTACTCATATCTCATACAGTCATTTTTATCATACTGCTTTATCTATCCTATTCTATTTTTACTCTTTTTAATGCATTTCTTTGTTGTAGTGGAAAGGTGCCAAGTGACCTTGTTTATATATGCATATATATGCCTTGCAAGATCTGTAAAACATTCAGTAGGATTTGATTAAACTCCTCTTATTTCATTTTATGACTAAATAAATATCGGCCACAATGGTGATAAGCAGCGGACGTGGACGACACAGGGGCTGGTTCTTGTCTCCTCCCTGCGAACGCGGTGTAATTATTCTGGCTGGGGGGAAAAAAAAGATAATCATCTACTGAATGATAGTCGTTGACTGCCCAAAATCTAATTAAGTGACCCTCAGGCCATCTGGCCGTCCGTCCGTAAAATTTCATAACTTTTGGCGAGCGGACAGGGTGGAAAACATCATCTCAATCACGGATACACAGTGGAATATGGTGTGATTGGAAGGGGGGGTGGGGGGGGGGGGTCAGTGACCTTACCTTCCACCACTCCTCGTTGGAGTCGTCTAACACCGTGATGCGGTCGCCAGGACTGAGACACACACACAGGGAACGCAGATTCAAACATTTAGGAATGAAAAACAGTGGCACATCGAGTATGTTGGCTGTGAGTGATGAGACAGTCTTGTCTTACTGCACATCCAGGTCGTCTTTCTCGATGGCCTTGAAGCGGTAGAGAGCCAGGTAGTAGAAGGACTGGCTGAACAAGCCCAGCTTCCCCGGCTGGAGCCGTTTACTCTGAGGAACACACCGGCGCCGGCATTTATTATTGGCTGTCATCCTCATCCTCATCACTAGCACATCTTCATCGCCACGTTGTACTGACCTTGTCGTCTGCAGGAGCCTTATCTCCTTCTGTGTTTGCTGGGACACGAAACGGGAAACGGCAGGAAAATTACGCTGAGAAAATTTTAATATTAAATATCTTGTACTTGGTAAGTGCAATGCTGAGTGGAATCTATCTTATCTTATTCCACTGGCGGTGGCATGCAGTAAGATAACTCTACTGGAAAATGGACCAAATTTGTCACATGGTGAAATTTAAATTTTTGTTGCAATGCATTTTGATGATTATTCTATTCTATAATTCTATTCTAATGCTGATGGAGCAGAGACTCACCTCCTTCACCTTCCTCGTCCTCCGCTTTGGGCTGTGACTCGTCGTCATCCATCATCATCATCTGAACAAATCAGGAAGTATGCTTTAATAGTCAGATAGTAACAAAAAAACATATACATTTGAATAATTGAGAGGGGAAATAAAACATTTTAAATAATATAAAAACTATACTACACTACATAAAGCCCATAAATCTGCAGCCTGAGTCAACAAGCTGCTGCAGAAAGTGAGCGCTCTGAGATGTTCAGTCACAACCTTCCTGTGTGTGTGTACAGGCGTGTCTGCGCTGCACGGTGAGTCGCGTCGGTGCGACCACACTCACGTTCTTCTTTTCGTCCGACTCTTTCTTCCGCTCCTTGTTGGCCATGATCACGCCGGTGCGCAGCGTCTCGAACACGGGGTCAGTGCGGTTTGCCTGTGCTGCCAATCAAACATCAGCAGTCAGCACACAGAGAAAACACGGACGTGACGGACTCAGAATCCTACACTTTTGAATGGCTGCATTTACATTTGACTTAATGGAAAACTTTCTCTAGAGGTTCAATATTAGAGTTGTTTTTGTTTCATTACGAACAGCAATACAACATTACTATGGATAAAAAAGTTTAATTGAGTTTCTTAGATGCTGACACAGAATTTTTAGAATTTATTGAGGTGGAATTCGTCTTTATGTAGAACTTTTGACAAGTCAGACTCACAAAAGGGCAGCAGCTGTGAGACTGTGGCGTTCTGCTGACTGCTGTACAGAGGAGAGCTGTAGGCCCTTCTGAACCCAGGAGGCTGGAAGGCGAGAGGAGAGGAGAGGAGAGGAGGGGGAAATCAACGTGAAGCACACGCACAGCGCGTCTGAAAGGAAAAGTACGATCACAATTCATGTACTAGGAAGAACATGAAGCTCACAATTTTGCCAAAACACTTCTGGAATTCCACGTAGGACTGACACTGGTGGTGGATGTTGGTTTTGCAGTTCTTACATCGCAATGCAAACTTATTGTTTACTAAAGAGAAAAAAACAAAATCAAGCCAAAAATATATATAAAAAAATTAAAAAATTAAAAAGAGGGGGGGGGGGGGGGGGGGGGGGGGGGGGTTATGCGCAGACATGCAGACTAACATGGTGCTGACGTGCAGGACACAGAAACACCACGTACAAACTATCATGCGCGCGCAGACGTCACAGAACTTTGGCTTCTTGCAGTAGTGGTCTTTGAACTTGTGAGGTTTGTCGTTGACTGGTTTGACTGGTTCAGGAGGAGGAGGCTCCTCTTTGGCTTCTTCTTCCACCTCCTCTTCGTAGATGAAGTACAACTGGACACGATAACACAATAAAAACGGTGTTAAAACCCTCAATCCCCTGATGCATCTACAACACTACAACTTTAAATAAAGTATTTTTATCTGAAATAAAACAAAAAGTTACTGTCACAGCATCAATATATCTTCAATATCAACACCATCAATACTACATGAAAATAGTTTAATATATCAGCTACTGATGACTATTTTGATATTTAATTTTGATTTGAGCGGTTTGTGTGGTTTTTAATTCAGTCCTATTTAATCTACATTTTAAAGGATACATTTTTTTAATGTTCTGTAATAATCTTTAGTGTGATTTCTATGATTTATATGGACAAATAATTGATCATTGATCTTTGCATTGCAGATAATTTAACTGATTTCAATTTTTTTTTCCGGATTTTGATCAGTCTTGTTTTAAGTTTCAAATAAAGCAGTTTTACCTGTAGTAAAACAAAATGTTAGTAATTTTTCAACATTCTAGCTATATTTGCTACGCTATAACAGTAGCATAAAGTGATTCTGACATGTCGATTTCCTTTTGATAGAAATATTCCATATTTATTATAATTTATTGCAAAAAAAATAGTCCTGAGGCTTAAGTTAACACGAGACATGATGTTTTAGATCACAGACAAATGAAAGCTTACATTTTTAAGCACTGCAATGTGTTTTTTCTATATATATATATATATATATATATATAATTGGGCCCCTTTAACCCAATGAGTCCTAATAGATTCATATGAGTTGGCGATGAAGAACAACTTAAAACGTCCATGGATGTTTCCTATTGTATTTGCTGAATTCCATACATTAGATTTGGAAAATAACAGTGTATGTTACTGGGACAGTGTTTTTTGGGTTCTTTTTTTAACACACACACACACACACACACACACACACATAAAAGCCACAGGTGGGGCAGATTGAACAGGCTCAGATCTGGAAATAGCCTTCAGCAGCAACCAGCAGAATTCCCAACTGAACGCAACAAAGCCTGACATGGCTGCTCCTAAATATACCCGGGCCTAGTCAAACACAGCCATAAAGATGACACAGACACACACTAGGGTTGGTGGGGGGGTTGGTGGGGGGGGACGCCTGGCAGACTCAACTGGCTCCGGCTCTCCATCACTGGCGGGATTAGAGGCGTCCCGCGGCCGGTCAGGCTGTGGATTTACGCCACAGTAACCGATAATACCGGGGACGGTTCACGCGTTACGGCGCCATCACTCCGCGGCTCCGTTGAGCCGTCAGGATTCCTGGACAAACCGCCGCAGCACCTCCGACCCTCGCCAGCTTAGAGGTGACTTTCTACGACCTGCTACAGAGTACAAAACGCCTTTTTTCTGTTGAAGGCTCCACTCACTCGTCACCGTACAAAAACACACATTTCCTTCAGTCCACTTTCCTGTATCCAACCACCTATAGAGTTCTAGTTTGATTTTTGCAAAGTTTTGAGATTTCTCCATCCCATTACAATGGAGGTTAGTGGCTAGTTTTCAGTGGAACTACTTGTTACTGCTGATATATGATGACAATCTGATGACAACTGGGAGTGAGGACTAATCAGGACAACGAGGGAAATACGAGTTTTGAGAGACAAGCCGCTGCAGACTTTTTATTATTATTACTTTAAGTCCTCCTCCACCAACAGCCTGTTCTGCTGCCTGTTCCCTGTGCAGAATGATGTGTGTGTGTGTGTGTGTGTGTGTGTGTCTGACAGCAGGAAAGGAGGAACGTTTAAGGCACATACAAACAAACACGATTTGTGACATCACAAGTAGTCTGTTCCAGATGTGATGTTGAAACCTGGAGCCTCTATTGCGCAAACAGTGTCATTCTCATTTCACTGAGAAGTGGGGGACACTTTATGCTCCGACGTTAAACTGTTGAAACTAAATATATTTTCATATTCACTTCTGTAAACTAGTGGTTAATGAAATGTTTGATGTTATTTGGGTGACCTGCTCTTTAAATGTGACCCTTATTCTACCTATAATAAAAATCCGACTAATAAAGACTTGAATAATTCTGATTCCAGAGTTGCACGATACATTTTGGATCACTGGCTCTTCGTGTGTGTGTGTGAGTGTGTGTGTGCCACGTGCTAAGTGCTGGATATTAGATGTCTCACCGTGTTGTCCTCCTCTTTCACCACGTTATCAGGATGAGGGGGGTTGTCATGAATATCCACAGAGTCCTTGTCATCCAACCTGTCATCATCGGGTAGCAAATTTCACATTGAGGGGCAAATGTTGCAAAACACAAACTGTGACTAAGATTTCTTGTGCCCACGGTGGTCTTACTGTGTCCTGCCTCAGACATGTCACTTTAACATTCTATGTATGCTCTGCTACACGATATCCAAAGTTTATTATCTATTTTTCTTTCCATGTGTCAAATCAATCACTTATGTGTGTTGCGGTGCATTTTTATGACCTTGTGTGACCTTAAGAATTCTCGGAGGGAAAACTCAATCCTACAAAGTATTCATCTGAAGCATCAGTTGCATATAAACACATACTCACTTATAATCAGCCATGGTGTTCGGTCAGTCGAGGTTTAGTGCCTCTAGAGGTTGGCTTTGGACCAGCAGATGGTGCTGTGAACAGAAAGCACATCGGCATCGTGCTACATCCCATAACGCAGACTGGAATATAGATATCTCAATGGACCAAATCTTGAAAACGGGCTTTTCAAAAGAAAAAAAAAAGGAGATTTTCATTGGATTAGATGTAATCCAGTGTTGGTTTTGATCAGGCTTAAACCCTCAGTATGTGTTGTTCAGAACAAGTTTCAGTGGAATCAGGATGACTTTGATCCAAAATATCAGGATTATCCTGATCCCGGCAGAAGGGTCGATTCTGGGTGAAATTCAATCTTTTATGATTTGCATTTCAAACATCCACATTGTATGTGTGAATAATGTGTGTTTATTAGGGCTTTGACTGTGTAAGGGATTTCACACTTTAGAGGGTAGTTTGTGTGGATTTACTGTGTGCGATTCTCTTTTTTCCCCCCACATACGCTGGCTTTTCTACCTGTTGTTGAAAGGTAACCCGATTTAGAGCACTGATAAAGTGGATTTGATGAATTTAAAAAGGTTTCATCAGGGTGATCCAGTCTGCGGTTACTTGGACCAAATGTCCTCAAAGCAAAAAAAAATAAAAAATTGATTTCCAAGTTACGATCATTCTTATCCAAATAAACTTTTTGAATGACTTGGCCCCAGAAACTGTACATGTCCTGTGATCTGTTGGGTTTTGATGATCAAACACCTTCCAATAATAATATCTGAGGTGTGTGTGTGTGTATATATATATACACACACACACACACAGTATACATTACCATTTCCAGTACTCAAATCTCTTAATACAAAAAAAAAATGCAAAAGCAAGAGGAATAAGGTTTTTGAATGACTGTAGACTTTCCCTCAACTTGTTTGGTGTTACTGTAGTTATCTGAGAATAAAATGTTATTTTCCAAGATGCAGTGGATCCTGACGTCTCCTCTGATGAGGCAACTGGATCTTAGCAAAGTTAAAACAGGACTCACTTGTAACCTGGTATTATGGCCAGCGCATCTACTGGGGAAATCCCCCTCTTCTCAGGTTGCTCTACATGTCGAAATATATGATAAGAAAAGGAACAGGAATACGTTTAGCAACACATATTACACTTTACAAGATCATCGTTCGTATAAGAGGAATGGGTCAAAAAAGTCTGGGTCAGACTCTTCTTCTGGATGCACACACACGCTCACATTCCCAACTGACCGTGAATCTTGAATTCCACTTCTCCTCAACGTGATGTGGTTCTCTCCCGCTCAGGAAAGGACCCCCGCAGCGTCAAACTTCTCTGGACTCTTCCTAGCTTCATCTACTGGCCTCTGTTATTCTGTCGTACATGCTCAACTTTCCAAATGAGGCTCCAGCAGGTGGGAGTTTGGGATGAGTAATGCCGGTCCGGCCCAGCCCTAACTCTGCATGTGTATGTGTGTGTGTGTGTCTCTGCATGTGAGTGCTGGGGACAGCTGAGCACTTTAAAAGCTCTCCCAGCTGGGCTCTACTTCTGCTTGCCTGCTTGGTAAAGAGTAATGTTAGAATATAATCACACACACAGAAAATTTGTGCAATCTTTGTAACAAGAAGAGGAAATGTTTCGCATGCACCAGGTCCACACACTTAACATGATACAGTAAAAATTGCTTATTAGATCTAATAAAATCTCTAGGCTCGGACAGCAGCTAATAAAATACAAAATTTAAAGGCTGAAAGCAGTAAACTAAATGGAGATTATTACTACAACACATTTAATATGCTTACATTTCAACATCCTAATTTATGGATGCAGTATAAGTATAAGTTTCCTTTAATATAATACTTATGTCTAACCTCAATATCTTTCACTTTTACCTTCAAATTCTCAGCACAAGACAGCTGAAACCTTAATATCTTCGAGGAAATTTCATTTACATTTTGCTCTAAATAGAGAACTAGTTTCATTATCCTCTATCACGTTTGAAGAACAGAAGAAATTGTACAGTGAACAAAACCTCATCACATGTGAAATGTGACCAGTTGGAGTTACGTTCATAGCATCAAAATCAAAAAGGATTCTTCCTCCCTGAGAAGATGACCGATCAGACAGCTGACAAAAAGGAAAAGCCGGAGAAGAAGTGAGTGCAGATGCTTGCATACAGCGTTGAACTGGTGTGACTGGACCGCTACGGCCTTCACAACGGAGCGTCTTTATTCGTCCCTCCATCCTTGATGATCTAGTTGTTCTGAAGGCCCACAACACGTCCACATATAAAAAGGAACAACATAACACAGAGGATGTTTGATAGATTTTTTCTTGACTTTTATATTTTTAAAAACAAACAAAAAAATAACAGATTAAATAAAATTTACAGTAGACATATGCAATCATTGTGCACTTTAACTACTTCTTCTGATACTTTCTGCACAGCTGTCAACGAAAAACGCAAACACAACGGGGTGTCGGGATGGAGTGAGGGAGGTGGGGAGGAGGGGACAGTTGTGGAGGCGAGGAGGGGACAAAAGAAGTGAGGTAGAGGGCAGTAAGGAGGACGCAAATGTGGGGAAGAGGAGAAGGGATGAGGAGTAAAGGATAAAGAAAGGCCTAAACTTTTCACTCGGAGGCAGAGGGGGAAGAAAGAAAAATCACTGAATATATAGATTTCTTTTATTCCTTACATCACTTATATAAATATATTGAACCCCAAAAAACAAAAAACAAAATTTTTGGAGGAAAAATAACAGCGCAATACAGAAACCCACAACAGCAGTAAGGCAAACAGAAAGCAAGAGAGGAGAGAGCAGTGAGAGCGTACATGAGAGGGACAGAGGAGCAGAGGGGCAGAGGAGGCAGGATGACACATGGCAAGAAAAGAGGCGGGGGGAGGCTTCAGGAAAGCAGAGAGAGTGCGCAACTGTGCGTATGAAAATTTATAAAGATGTGAGATTAAGAGACGACTGGGTGAGGAAGGAGAGGGAGCGTCGGCAGAAAAGGGAGGAAGTGTGGGAAGGGAGGAGGAAGAGGAGGAAAAGGTTTGACTGAGGTTGACTGTCCAGTGTGTTTTTGTTATGTGCTACGTGATCCTGTTGCCTGCGAATGTGTTTGTGTGTGTGTGTCTCTCCTGGTGTGTGTGCGTGTGTGTGTGTATGATGGCAGCACACATTCCACGGCAACAGTGAAACACATGCTTGCGTGTCTTGTGTGCTCTTCTGCTATATAAATACAAAACAAAAACAATGAATAAAAACAAACAATCATATTTGCAACCAAACACCAGCCACCTCATGATTCACACCTTCTTCCCTTTTATACATTTGACACATCATTTAAACTAATCAAGGTTTTTTTTAAGGTTTTTTTTTTTATTTTATTTTTTTTTAATGTACACCAAGAGCAGTCCCCCTCAGTCCTCATCCTTTTCCACCACTCCACCTAGAGTCTCTCTTTCTGGTCTCTTTCTTTCCTCCCCCTCTCTTCCTCTCACTGAGAACTGGCTCTCTCTAGCACGCGCAGGTCATAGTTCTTTTTGGCCGCCCTCAGTTTGAAGAGGCTTGCCGCGCTGTTGTTGAGTTTGAAGGAAGCACTCTGGGCGGCCATGGTGCTGGGGAACACTGCCACTACCGTGTAGAGGTGAGCTGGGTCGTTGCCGTCGCCCTTCATTCCCCCAGCTCCCATGCTGATCCCGGGCCCAGAGGGCCCCGCGCCTGGACAGGGCCCACAGCCCCCCCCTCGGCCTCCCTGGGGGTCCTTCAGCCACTGGATCTTGGCACCGCACAAGGACAGCTGGTTGAAGAGTTTCTCAGCCTCTGGACGTGAAATCCCTTCTGGCAGGTCCGTTACCTCGAGTACCCGACTCACCACTGGGCAAAAAAGGAACAAGGAGGGTCAGGAGGACTCTTGTTCTTTACATAAAATGTAAAAAGACAAAAAGCGAAATGTAAAAGCATGATTGAGAGACCTGTAAAGACACAGAGTACTGGATGTGCTGAATCTGAACACATGGTCACGGTTTTCTGAAACCTGGGAGTTTGTCTTTTTTTTTTTTTTTATAAAGATACCTCAAAAAGTTCCAGATGAATTTCCATTAAATTTCAGTGAATGTTGGGAATTGCAAAATGAACAGATGGTTAAATTTCAGTAATCATACAGTTTCTGGATCACTTTGAAATGTGTCTTCATTTGGTAACATTTTAGTAATGGACCTTCAAACAGGCGCCACCTGCTGGTGATAACTAGCACCTGACCCACAGAGCCCAACCTGATCCAATGTATTGGAACTTTGACCATGTTTAACATTGATTTCATCGTAGTATCAGTATGAAAATAATAGAGAACCAGATAAAGCATGATGTGCCCTAGTAATAGTCCTAGTAGTGTCCTAGTGTGTAATAGAATCTATAACAGAAAATTGTCTGCTCTTCACACATTGGTCACACTTCTACAGTCTGGTGATGCTCAGGTGTTCCAATGAGACAAGTAATGACCTTCAATGTTTTACATTATTTACAAGTTCTCAGAAAACTGAAAGCAGAAAGGATCAGTTCAAGTAAGGTCAAGTGTTTATGATGCCTGCAGGGAAATGTTAGAACAGTTGCGTGATGACGCATCTCTAACTTACCAACATCAGTGGTGCCGAGATCTGTTGATGCAGATTTGAGTGTTTGTTTCTTCCCTCGTGCCCCATGTTTCATAACTCCTTGGCCCTGAAAACACATTATTATAATTAGACTGCAACAATATTTCAGGACAGAAGATGGCGATATAAGCGATAAGTAGGAGACTTTGTAGTATATTATAGTAGTATATATTGCACTACACTACTGCTTGATGTGATGTCCAGCTCACTGTACATTATTGTCTGGAATTTATTACCTGTTACAATATATGCAGCAACAAAGCTTTCAAACAAACTCCACACCTTCCTCCTTTATTACTGTGATATATGTATAAAAACTGTGACAGATTCCAAACTCCCAAATGTCTTTATTTTCTAAGTAAATTAGAAAAATGCTAAAAGATTTTTCAACCCATATCACTTCCCCTTTCATCATTAATCAATACATTTACAATAAACTTATTTATTACTATACTGATTATTTGCTTTGGCCATCGTCTTCAGAAAAACAATGAGGCCAGGTGTGTTTTTATGTTTTCACACAAATACATAATTATGTGTCTGGTAAAGGTAAAAAAAAATAATTTTCTACTCCACAACAGTGAAACAGGTGGTTTCAATCCCTTTTGGCTTTTGAAGTCTCACAAAAAGCAATGTATACTGCTTTTTCATCTCATATTTTATCTATTCTATTAATCATCTCACAACACCTCAGCTTTAATAATGACCTTTTAAAGAGGCTTGACCCCTAAATTGAACATCAGCTATTGCAGCTCATAAATGACAGCCCAAACAAGAACCTTCACAGGTTGAGGGGTTCCACTACCTACCTGATGGGAGCTGTAGGAGGACTGGCCATGCATGAGGGGAGGACATAGACTGTACTGGAGAGGCTGCCCCAACAAAGAGTAACGACCATCACCTAAACAACATACATCACAGGTTACAGTCAAAATTAGATCTTAAAAAAAAAAAAATTCTGTATGTAAAAGCAGTTTCACAGCAGGTGTGAATTTGTGTGTGGATTACTCACACTGAAATAATTATAAATTGGTTTCAAGTGTTGCACACAAGAACATGTAATTGACCAAATAATTGACCATAATAACCTTGTAGGATATACATCATATGATCACTTGCTACCCATCCTAGAGACATATAGTGTTTTCTTTTTTAAACAATGAATTTTAACTTCTTTGTGTGGTGTAAAATTAAAACAACAATAACCTGCGTAAAACAACAATTAAACGGTACATCCCAAGCTGTGGGTCTGTTTGTTGGTAAAAGCACTGTGGATCTTTGTGTAAATACAGGTCAGACGGCACTGAGAACAGGGGTGAGGGGAAGCCATAGCATACTGGTGCAGAAGCTTGACTGGTGGCTACGTGCCAGTCACGTGAATCCAACATGTGGAGTTTTGCTAAGATAAGGCAAAGATTTGTAGTTGCTCTCGAAAATGGGTTAAAGAGCAACAGAATGTGTGGGGATTTAAACACATAATTTAAAACAGCATGACTAAAGAGAGGTGAATACATATATACATCATTAAAATATTGGAGAAAAGAGGTCACACAAACACTTTGTAGTTGTATACACACCTACAAGATTACTCATTTTATTCTAAATTAGGCAATGAGGAAACTAAATGTAAGTGTTCCTAAAATGCATTTATATTATGTAACTTCAAGGAAAAGGGGAATACTTACAGCAATTGTTTTCTCATTTTAATGCAGCAAGTTTGATTAAACTGGTGTTTTGATTATGTAATCTTCCTATTTGACACAAAGTTGATATGGTTGAATCATAAATTTTAGGGGGAGTGCCAAAACTATGAAAAATAGACACAGAATGTACCACTACTGCAGCAACAGCCATATATGTAATGAATGGGCAAAAAGCATCCAGAGCCATCGTGCACAGGCGTGTGCAGGAAATATGCTACAGGTGCTGCATTCCCCAGGTCAAGCCACTTTTGAACAAGAAACAGTGGCAGAAGCACCTGACCTGGGCTACATAGAAGCAGCACTAGACTGTTGCTCAGTGGTCCAAAGTACTATTTTCAGATGAAAGAAAAGTTTACATGTCATTTGGAAATCAAGATGCCAGAGTCTGGAAAAGACTGGGGAGAAGGAAATGGCAAAATGTCATAAGTCCAGTGTCAAATACCCAGAGTCAGTGATGGTCTGGGGTGCCATGTCAGCTGCTTGTGTTGGTCCACTGTGTTTTATCAAGGGCAGGATCAACGCAGCTAGGTATCAGGAAATTTTGGAGCACTTCATGTCTCCTTCTGCTGAAAAGCTTTATGGAGATGAAGATTTTATTTTTCAGCACAACCTGGCACCTGCTCACAGTGCAAAACCACTGGTAAATGGTTTACTGACCATAGTATTACTGTGCTCAATTGGCCTGCCAACTCTCCTGACCTGAACCCCATAGAGAATCTGTGGGATATTGTGAAGAGAAAGTTGAGAGACGCCAGACCCAAGACTGTGGATGAGCTTAAGGCCTATTGAAGCATCCTGGGTCGCCATAGCACCTCAGCAGTGCCACAGACTGATTACCTCCATGCCACGCCAAGTATTCCCGACCAAGTATTGAATGCATAACTGAACATAATTATTTGAAGGTTGACTTTTTTTGTATTAAAAACACTTTTATTGGTCAGATGAAATATGCAACATTTTTACATTTTTGCCAAAACCATCAATATTAAAACTAATGAACTTCATCACAATATGCACATTTTTTAAGAAGGACCTGTATTTCATTTGTTTTGTTTACCGTACCTTGAGCTGGTCCGCCTGGCCGGGGGAACTGGGAAATGAGGGGTAATGGTCCAAGGCCTGGACAGACACTGCTGACGCTGCCGGAGGGAGACGGAGTTGGAGACTGAGTGGGGGAGGCCAGGGGACTCGTCAGCTGGGTACTGGCCTGGACATGAAGAGGGGGAAAAAAGGAGAGAGGAAAAACATTAAATCTAAGAACCTCAAAATTCTGATGTCATGATTATCGTTCCAGCCTTGGTTTACTTGACTCAAACACAGAGTATTTTTCGATTTATCAAACACACTTGATAGTGTCAGCTTAGGATATTACCATACCTCCTCATGACCACCAGAGGGCAGATTTGATGAATGAATGAGATTCACACTAAAGGCAGGGACAGTCATGTGTGTGTGTACCTGTGGAGTGTTGTCAGTTTTGTAGAGCTCTCCTGGCTTGTTGGGTCTCTGCTCTATGCTGTAGTACTTGCATGGGTTCCACTGGACCAGAGGGGGATTCTGGGAAGGCTGTGGTCCATTGGGGACGCTGAGCTGCATGACCATCACCCCAGGCCCAGGAGGCGGTACTCCTGAGGAAGGCACACAGACAGACAAAGAGTTTAACATTACCACAGTACTATAAGGATTTACTTGGATTTAACTCTGTTGTGTTACTCTTTCTGTAAATTATGTTCACACTAGTAAACCCCTTTTCTGCTCTGTTTTAAATCATAGGCAGAGAGACAGCAAACTGGGTGATGAGAACTACACTTATTACGTTACATTGCTGAACTGGTAATTAACATAATAAGAAGAATTTTTCTTGCTGTTTTGCATTACTGATCTTTTTTTTTCATTATATGACTATAAAGCAATATCAGCAATATCATCCGAATCTAATCACTGGCTAGTCAATCAGACTCATCCGTTCCCTGGAAAAAGAAATTGACCAAATCAACTTACCCTTAGAAAAAATAAACACTCTGTTAAGTAAATCAGACAAAACAGGCAGAGATTAAATGGATAAAGTGTCCATTATTTTGGCCAACATTTACTCAAGGCCTAAAAGGTGCACAAGGCTGTGGTGGGTTTTCCATGATTTCTTCAAATATTGACCATTTCAAGGACATATTTACAGGTTCAGCACGTGAATCCCGCATGCCACTGACTGAACCTTTCCCTGAAAACCTTTCACCCAATTTCGTAAATAAGGTTTCCGAGTTACAACTCTAGTATCAGTAAATCTGGGGTTTGCATTAACAGGTCCGTGTTGACATACAGTATACTCTGACCGACCAACTCAGACTGATCACAATGTCCAACTGCAGTCTCTGCAAATAAACCTGTGACACAAACAGTAAAATAGGTGATGTAACAGGTTCTGGGAGAGCACCTTTGTCTCACTGCTAAAAAGGATTTGGAGCAACATTGCGTCACAACAAAATCTTGTCATGAAAATATGTCAAATATGTTACACTGTATTCTGGATGTCAATTTAAAACATCGGGTATTTGTTTCGTGATTGAAATAAAAATACAAGTAGTTATTCCATAGGTTCTTTTGACCCATGTACTTAAGTGCTGACATCCTGGTGGAGTTTCCAGAAAATCTCGTCACTGGGTCTTACCTGAATATTGCTGCTGCAACTGTTGGGGGTTGCAGGGGGACGGCGACTGTGTGATTTGATACTGCTCAGAGTTGGGGGGCTGCAGGTAACCTACTGACGGGCTGAAGCATAGACAAACAGGGGGAAAATAATTACATGGTGACAGGGAATTCATACAGTATATATACACAGGAGGAAACCCATACATAAGTTGAATTTTAGTGATTATCATTGGTAAGTGTGATAAATTACATCCATATATAATCTGGTTTTAGTGATTTGTTGAGCAGACATGTTTCCTAGAGGTATTATTGTTTGCAACTGTTGTATTGAAGTCTGTTTCTTCATCTATATGCATTTCCCCTTACCTTGACCTGCACCCAACTTACCTTCATCCCCACCCAGTTATTTCTACTATTCCTTACCATAATAGTGAAACTATTGAAAATACAATTCTAACAGGAGGGGAACATTTATTTGAGGGAGGAACTAAGGTCAACACAAAACCGCTTCACTTCTGTTCTGAGAGCCTTCAGAGCCTAGCTCCATGAATAAATGATCAACACAACCAAAGTCACATTGAATTTGGGAACAGGCAAAAGCTATTGTAATGATGTGCGATAGTAAAAATGTAGTTTGACTAATGTTAACCAGTAGCTACAACAGGGGTGGTGATGGCTAGGTACCTTTGGATACTAGACGATTTGTATGAATGTGATGAATACATACGTACTTTGTGCTGTTTTGCTGTGTGGGTGTGATAACACTGTAGTAAACAGGCATGGGGCCCTGGACAGACTGGCTGACTGGCACCATCACCTGCTGCTGGTACTGCTGCTGCACAACCTGCTGATTTTCATTTCCAACTGGCACCTGTAGAAATGTAAAGAGTCAGGAGACATTTAACAATAAAAAGAACAAAGTTGTATTAATTAATGGCTAAGCCTAAAAACCTCAAGAACAATTCTACTTTTGGAGTAGCTGTTGCCTTGTTTCAGTAAAGATTGTATATTCCATTTTTATCCTCCTTTTATCCTCCTTTAGCTTTTGTTTTTATTTTACGGCTCTGGTGTAGGACTGTTGACACTTATCAAGTAACAATGCATTTTATTTGGAGTTATTTAACAACATCTGACTCTTTAGCATAAACAATTTTCAAATTGCGCACCAGATGGAGCTGTTACACACAGATTAGCCACATGTATCAGAACTACAGCTCACCAAGCAAGATAAAAAAGCCTCATTGTAATACAAAAATAAATTCAGGTAGCTGAGGTTATAGAAAACCTTAAATTGTAGAACTCATTACCTGATATGATGGCATCTGTGGGTACTGAACCATTATGCTTTGCATTTGTCCTCCCATGCCAGCCCTTTGGGAATTGAGCAGACCAGGGTTTTGGGGCTGCTGCACCCCCATCATGCCCTGGTAGCTCGGCTGCTGGCTGGGCATCATGGTCTGCAGACCTGAAGACAAAAGACAAGAAAATGGGAGAAGTGACATTTGAGATTATGCATACAAAACTAAACAAATATCTTGTGCAAATAAAGATTTTAATGTTCCATGAATACAGACATACTTGCAGAGCTACTCCAAAGCTTCAGGCTTTATATCGATTATTTTAAGAACTACAACACAAATAAATTGAATGCATGGAATCTAATAATTTAAAATGAATTAATTTAAAAAGACGCATCACAAAATTTGGATTTTTTCAAAAATCACCATTAAAAAACACATTTCCAACCAGACAGCAGCCATAGATCGATGCAAGGTCGAACTGACTGTGGCGGTTCATGATCCGTGTGGATTTGGCAGGACTCCACTATAAGCCAGAGTCCATTTAGGTCGTCAGTAGTGTCTATATGTCACCTACTGTATAAACATGCAGCCAACTTTCCCCAATCCCAAATAAAGGAGATTGAAGGATAAAGCAGTACAATTTAACAGAAAATACTGAAAAGACTTCTATTTTGGTACAGGCATATTTGACTTGGCAGGACAACGAAGGCCGAGGTTGTTTATCATCAACCTTTCACCTAGTAACTTTTCTGCTGAGAGACATTAAACGGATTTAGGTTTGTGCTAAATACATGCTTGAAAGCGGTCTGAATTAGTGAAAAAAATAGATATATATGCATTATCTTTACTTGGATTCTGCTTTCCAGTTATAACAACACAGGAGAAGTATTAACCACAAAAAATGATGAGGAACACAATTATTACAGTGTGTTGTATTCCATAGAAAATGTGAAGAATTTTTCATACTGTATGTCTATATGTTAAGGCCCAAGACAACAGCTTTTCTAATGCCTGTTGGGGCTCTGCCCCTTTGTCTAATGCAGGTGTGTTCATCTGCAGGAAGTGTGTCATTGGTGGTGAGGGTGACAAGCTGGGTCAAAGGCTGCGCTGGAATTTGCCCTTTCGTGTTGCTGTTCTGCTGGAGAAAGCCTTTCTGTTCTCAGCATCTTACCAGCTGCTTCACACACACACACACTCACACACACACACACACACACACACACACACACACACACACACACACACACACACACACACACACACACACACACACACACACACACACACACACACACACACACACACACACACACACACACACACACACACACACACACACACACACACACACACGCGCACACGCACACACGCACACACGCGCACACACACGCGCACACACACGCGCACACACACGCGCACACACGCGCACACACAAACACACACAAACACACACACACACACACACACACACACACAGACTTTACACATTTTATTTGATTCAATATTGATTTCTACTAGTATGTTTTAGTGGTATGGTCATAAGTTACAATTTGGCATAAATACAAAAGTATAGAACCATGTTGCCTTGTAGTGGTGGTGGTGGTGGTGTAACGGTGAGGGATATATATTAATTTTAATTCATTGCAAACTGGTTTACTGAACATGACGATGAGTTTACTGTGCTTTATTAGCCTCCACAGTAAAAGATCTTAATCCAATATTTCATCTTTGGAATGAGATGGAAAGGGAGATTTGCATCTGAGTAATTCTTCCAGCACCTTGTTGAATGCTATGCTATGAATAATTGGGGGAGTTCTTAAGTCAATAAAGTGACCAGTGAGTGTATATCTCTTCTTTAAATACATAGAAGACAACAACGTGTATCCCTTAAAATATACCAACCTGACTGCTGTGAGGGCTGAGGCATGGGTTGTGTGCGCTGGGCAGGATAAGACACCTGGTGGGACATGGGCTGTGGAACACGATACTGCTGGCCTGAGCTGGGGTACTGACCAGGAGGGTAGTAGGACACCTGTATCTGTGGAGAAACAACAAGAAAAGGTGTTTAATGAGTTAGGAACGAATACACAAAGACCAAGATCTAAGGTGACGTCCCCTCACAGCCAGTAAGGAAATAAATTGTAAGCTACTCTACAAGAAGAATTGTCAAATAATTGAGTTCTTTAGTTTAAATTTCTACTGTCAACAGTTTGCATGAACATGTGACCTTTAAACTAGGATCACCTTTAAATAATATTTCTTAGCAACTTGAAGCAAAGAGATGAGCAAACAATCTGTTAAGATTCTCACTAACATATTTTAGTACATCAAATCTGTAATATGGGATTTTTGGTCCTTTAGAGGCAACAGTATCAAGACACACTGGATGCTAGGAATCTACATTCAAAATCAATGTAAATGGTGCGATGACACTTCAAGCGACATAATGGGTGTCAGCAACACATGCTTGAAACTAAAAACGTAAACTTTTTGAAGTGCCATCGTGGGAAGCTGTGCCATGACTTTCTATCAGCATTGAAGTATCATACTGCATTACCGACATAGTTACACTTTGCAATACTTGTTGCATAGTATCACTTTCACATAGATATAGAAAAAGTGATACCAAACTATTCAAATGAGCCGCAGATACAGATATTATCATTTTGAGCTGTATTTCTGACACGTGTTCAATATTCACTTTTGGTCTCTATTAAGACCTACTAATATTCACTTTTGGTCTCTATTAAGACCTACTAATTGTTAATAGCAATTTAATCTTAACTGTCTTCAACAAGTGTTCAACAATGGTGTTACCAAAGATACAGGAGGAAATGTATACCAGTGCAAGAGTTAGAGAGGTATAGGTGTTAGGTGGAATTTTTAACAATTTGCGCCTTATACAACCAAGCTAAATGTAGCGCACACAATTTTCAAATGAGACATCAAACAGCCAAACAGAGAGAAAGTGAATGTTAGGACAACCAATATATTCTGCCTCCACCTTCATCTACATACATGACAACATTCAGCCCATCTGGAGGCTGCAGCAGTGTCAATATTTGCACTCCTGTTACAGTGTCGACCGCCCACACATTCAACAACACAATGCATCTTCCCTTCCCAGCCAATACTGTTTATACAAGCATGAAGATCTAAGAGTGATGATAACATAGGAAAGTGCCTGTAGAGGTCAGAGCTTGAAACTAAAAAATAAAAGCACAGGGAAAAAATGTAAAATGACAGCTCTCTCTAATTGACAAGCTGCTTAAAGAAAATAATACTGACCCTAAGTTTCCCTTCATATGAACACAAAACTATTGCCTAATCATATTTAAATAGTCAGTTCAGCTATAAATCTTGAAAACTGATCTTTTTTTGCAGCTAAGTCCCGAAATTTGCATTACAAGACCTCAAGTCTCTAAAGGGAGGGAAGGAAGAGTGTGAGAACCTTGTCACCATCTCTGCAATTGGAAGAATGTGACAGATTGGGACTGAGCTCATGAAGGTGATGCACAACGTTATGTGAGTGGAAGGACTGAGTAAAGCCTGCTACTTCACAGAATCATCTTCCTGATATCACAAGCTTAAGTGAGAATTGTCACTTTTCCATAAGCTTAATTAAAAATTGATCTGCACTTTTTAATTTCTAACATTAATGAAATTTATGCAACACTAGATAGGTTTTAAAGTAACACTTTATTTTTTTTGTATCTTCCCAATAACTTCTGAGAAACTATTTTTGAAAGGACTAAACCTTGTAATATTAATTATAAATAAAATTGAGCTATTACATTGGTACACTTCTAACTAATTGCTAGGTTAGGCTTTTTAGTCAATAAAAAAATGCATTTACGGCAATTCCACATACATGGAAACATTTCCAAGAATAAATAACTAATAAATCAATATTTAGTTATTTTTTAAATGTAGCAGAAATACATTATAAACTATAAGAAACCTAATTACTAAGAGTTCGTTCAGAAATTATAGTAGATCCGTCAAATAAAACTTTAAAATTTTTACAGGAAGGCACAGTTTGGATACTGAAAGGAAAGAAGTGACAACCGCGGTGTCATTTTCATTGGACCACATGTGAATCAAGATTCATGGGGTTCTATTTTTGTCATTCGGTGGCACTTGCAAAAGCACAGCTAGTTATGACATTTTTTGGAAATTGTGCAGCCAGAGTAGTGGTGTACCTGTTCCACTGAGCCTGTATAAAAACTATGTAAATACTGTAAGTAGAGCTGCATTCAGAAATTAAGTTAAATGAGTTCCGATTATTTCATTGTAGAAGGAAAATCAGTATTCCCTTAAATACACACCGTTCAGCTGCAGCAGCTGGTATTTATTCTATAACAAAAACAGCACCAGAAAACATAGGTCTGATGTTCAGTTGTGTATCTTGGGTCTCCTATTAAAACATACAACACCAGTTATTTCCCTCTCTCTTTCCCATAGAAGGAAATGAACCAAGTCATCTGTTCTGCATCACCTTTGGCGCTCCCTGACAATACATTGTTAAAAGATGAATCAAGAATGACATGCTTTTGTCAAGGTGCTGTAATGTAAAATCACCACTGTCATTTCACTAACTCTGTGATGCATATAGGAAAGCAATCACGTTTCATTTCTATAAATCTGTGTTAAAAAGACGCAGCGACAATCACATTTTCAACCTTGTTTCCACTGCCAGTACAGTACGGGTACGGCTTAGGTCGGTAATGGACAGCTTTGTGTAAGGAGACCTTAAACTTGCACAGGGGCTCCTCCTGTGGGCTAGGTACCCCAAACAAAACAAAAGGGTAAATAAATGGTCTGGCTCTCCCTTCCTGTACCGTTGAAATGGGGCATTTGTTAGATGGCTTTGTCTCAAAACCTGTGAACAACCATACCTGTTGAGGAGGAGGGGGTTGCATGTAGCCTTGTGGGGGTGGTGGGGCCTGCATGACGGGCTGGGATGGAGGAGGTGGTGGTGGTGGGGGATGGGGGTGTCCAGTGGCAGGCTGGTAGCCTGATGGAGGAGGCATAGGCTGACCCGTGGTAGCCATGATGTAGCCGGTCTGAGGAGGAGGGTGCTGTGACAGCACGGCGGGAGGAGCCTGATACATGGGGGGAGGCTCAGGGTTCTCACTGGAGCCCTGCCGACTCAGCGTCATCTGGCTGAACTGGGGTGCCAGCTCTTCTCCCTGGGAGGAGTAGTGGTGATGTTATTGCCCGGTTTGATTTGCGCCTGTTACATTTGTGTCAGTGTAAGGTCTAACTGAGGGCTGAGTGATTGAGATTTATCACCAAAGCCGCAATGCTACATTAATAGTTCAATATTACGGGATAAATGAGCTTTGAAAAAACTGTGTGCACGATTTAGTACCATTTAGTGGCATCGAGAAGTCTGCCAAGACTTGGCAGGAATAAAACGTAATATTCATATATTTTAAGTAGTATATAGGTCAATTAAAATAGGAATTGTTGTGTTTTTATTGCCTAAGAATGGGCTGTGTCTATCTACATAGGACACTACACATCGCGCAGTGTCCAGTTTCTGACAGCATCTAGTGGTCAGGCTGTAAATTGCAACCGACTGATAAACCAACTAGTATGTATGTATGTATGTATGTATGTATGTATGTATGTATATATATATATATATATATATATATATATATATATATATATAAAAGAAAAAAAGGTAAAGGCAATCTCTAGATTAATTGATTGATGGCACAACATGGGCGGGAGAAACGCTCCCTATGTAAATCTGAGATATCACAATTCTTAAAACTAGGAAAACCTACAATGGACAAGTATTATGATAAGTGGAATTTTTTCAGACATAAAAAACTGCTATATGATTCCAGCCGGATCTGACAAGATAGTAAAAACAGATCAGATTAGGTTCGACCATCGTTTGTCTAATGTCTGGTCTTATCCCTTCTGGTCTAAGTCCCTTCCTTTTTCAATTAAAAAAAATGTTTTTTTTAATCCTTCTGTATCAGCTTATCAGCTTTTTTTCCCCATTACCACAGATATGCACCCCAATATTACTGTTCTAGGGATTGTTTAATTCACAATTCTGTAATTTATAAACATGATATTTTTTAACACACCTTATCTGTCAATATTTAATAAGTCAGATGAAAGGACTGATATCAATTTCATCTCTTTGCATCTAGTGCAATAATGGGTCCAGGTTGTGTCAGGCCATCTTTAACTAACAGTGATTCCTGAATGTAAAGTCTTTAAATAGTTCTGCAGTTGGAGCTTTCTTTGTTGAAAACAAGTCCAAATCCAACAAAATTTCAGTATCTTAGGCTTGGATTTATACTTGCACTTATCAACTTGCTGCTTATGGGCAGTGCACGCTTACAGGGTTGATTAGGATTAAAACACTAATTTTCATGATGGAATGGATTATTTTGAATAAACTTCTGAATCCAAAATTTTACCACATAATTCAACTATTACATTTAGTTAAGTTGAATTTGAATTCGTCACTTAAATTCGCACATTTTTGTTTAAGAAAAAAATCGAATATTGTAAACAATTGAAAACCATAACTACTAAAACGTACACAAATGCAAATGGGCTTTCTAAACACATTTTTTAACATTTTAAGTGACCAAAAAGATCTACAAAAAGCATTTAAAAAAATATTGAAACACAACACAATTCCACTGCACTGAAGTTTGTTTGATCCTTTTTTTTTTTAAATTAGAGCAAATGATATGTGCTTGTTGATATGACAGACATGCATTGCAATTAACATCTTGTAAGTGGAAACAGATTTTTGTGTCCCACCTTCGCACCCACAGGCAGCCTGAGAAAGTACTAAATGAATGGATCAGCAAAACAGAAGTAATTCTTACATGACTATGGCTAAATTCCCAAGTAATGTAAATGAGAGCGGGATATGAAAGGGTAAGAGTGTCTAATAAAGTACAGTATTAGCTGTGAAGTGTGAGGGTGTCAGTGATGCAGTCGGTCACTAAATTAAGGTAAGAGATGAAGCTTCAAGATGTGTCAGTACCATTGTGTACTGCTGGGGAGGAGAAACTGGCAGGAGAACCTGGGGGCAGGAAGGGCTGGTGTAGGAGACAGGCTGAGAGGGCTGCAGAGAGGCCACCGGCTATACACACCACCAGAAAGAAGGAGGAAATAGAGGCAGAGCATAGGTAGAAAGAGCGGTGCAAGCCAGTCAGAAAGAGGGTGTCAGAAGCAGGCAGATAGAAGGACATGAAGAGAGATTAAGAAATGGGAGAGATGTGGGTCAGATTTCAGAGGAAAAGCTGTTAATGACCAGATGAATAGTTAAGGAAATCACATTTAGTTTTCAAATAGAATTCAACACATTGTCATAAAACTATGTTGTACTAAATAAAATGCAACTGCTACTACTTAGGAGAGAAAGAGAGGAAATAACTTTTATTAGACATGTTGTTACTGGCTTAAGTACATTACTAAGAAAGTACCTCTGTTTTTAAGTTCCTACCTGAGCAATCATGTGGTTGCCCATGGGGTGCTGCTGTGGAGTAGGCAGCAGGGCAGTCTGAGGTGGCACCAGGGGCTGTGGCTGTTGTGGTTGTTGTGATGGGCAGGGAAGCAGGCTACGGCTGGACTGGGACGCTGCGGGTGGGGGACACACATCAGGACTGACTAGGGGCAGGCCTGGTAAGGCAGAAAAAGACATCATATATCCAGGAAACTGTGTTTCATTAGGTAAGAAAAAGTAGCCAAAGCTTCCTGGTTGTCTGAACCTGCATGGAATTTTAACACATCCTCAAAAAGTTTACAAATAAAAGAAAATGAATATATAAGAAAATGTATATTTTGACCTGATTGTGGTACTTGTCAAAATGGATCAATATTTCACTTAAGTGAAAAATTCAACCTGATGATGGTGCTAAAGCAAATTGAACCATAGAATTCATTAGAAACTAGAAATTGCATCTCCTACTAACAACGCATGTGAATGCAGGCTCTTAACTCCAACTCCATTCTGTGTCGCTAGTCTGACAGTAAAGGATGATCAGTGAATAGAAATGAAAGTGTTGGACACAATATTACAGGCTAATTTGTCACAGGTGATAGTTGATGGATTTCTAGATTAAGACTATTTTTCCAGGTTTTGTGCTAAACTAACAGAATGTAGCTTTATATGTAATGATCCCCTGATCTTGGTGAGAAAGTAATAGTAAAAATGTTGCTCAAAATGTCTATTACATAAGTAGCAATAGGAAATTGAAAGTATTACTAAACAACAAAGTTATAAATATCTTCTTTTCCGACAAATCTTCGATCCTTACCAGAGCGAGAGCCTTTGCAGCTTCCCTGTGAGCCTTTGTTGCTGCCAAGGCTATCCCCTCTGGTAAGGATGGAGATGCCAGAAAAGCTGCTGGCCTTAGTGACGGGCGGTCGGAGGGTGCGGTTGGAGCTGTCTGAGTCTGTGCTGCTCCAGGGCCGAGGCTCCAGGCACTTCATGTCGCTGTCGGTGCTGCTCTGACGACTGCTAGATGCGCGGCTGGAGCTCTCACGGTTCCCTCTGAGAGAAGACAGAATGGGGAGGAACAGAAGGGAGACAAAGAGGTGAAATGAAGTGGATAAAAGCAGGATAGAGCCAGAAGGGACAGTTTAAGACGAAATAGGATAGTGTGTGGGGGGTAACAGAAAAGTACAGTATGGTCATAAACACACATCACAGGTAAAAAAGGATGTTTTGACAGGATTTAGATTCAGCATTCAACACTGATGCATATTGGCTTATTCAGTGAAACCACAATACAAATCAGGCAACAAACCACCAAACAATATCATCTCCAGTTTTAAACATACAACCACACACACACACATTCACACACACAAACCCATTCACAAGAAGGAAAACACACATGCAGGGAGAAATGATGCTCCAAACAATCAACACCAGAATATCAGAGTTATTACAGATATACAGTGGCACTGAATGAGACGAAATCCAATGACATCGACGCATAAAACTATCTGGAGACAACATTCACGGACAACTGGGTACAGATATACACATGCGCTTAAATTTGTTGTATTATAGATAAGAGATGACACGAAAACACATACACCTGTCAAATACCAGATGTACATCAACACTCAGACTCAAACACTGTCTACAAAATAACCACTTGCTACCACTGGTTCACTACTATGTTTCTTTAAACTATGTTGCTGTATACACACTCATTGCCTTTGTGGTTTGTTGTTGTGATGCTGTCACCCTGGATAAGGGCAGCTGCCAAGAAAACCAATGATCATACAGTAAGTGTAACCACCACTCTGGGAAACCCCTCCATCGCAAGTGAATAGCTGGGTCTGCCATTATCATGTTAGCATTAAAATAGTAATTGTTTCATATGAAGACAAACAGAGAGAGAGTGGGTGTCCCTATTGTGCTCAAATACAAATAACTGCTATAATAAAAATCCCATATTGTAGAAAGTGAGATTTTAATTGCTTTTTGATAATAAGGACAGTCTAGGCACTATATAAATACTGTTCTATATTTAAAAACTAAATCCACAGAATGTACACAGCCTGTATTTAAAAACTGTGCATTACCTGTGCATCAGGTGAGTTACAGTGAGTTTGTCACAACTCTACAGTCACCACCCACCTCCATTCACAGCCAATCAAATCAACCATTAATGATAAAGAGCCTGACACAAAAACTATTTTTAGATCTAGAGAAAGGAGTTTTACAACATTTGGTACTTGGTACTAACCATTAATAAATATTCCTAATAGTAACAAACGTCAAATAAAACCCAAGAAAAGTGTACAATATGGGACCTTTAAAGAGTAATGTAAATACAAATTTCACTTAAAAACCTATACTTTACTGCGATGTAGCGTTACATTTTATGCAGCTAGCAAGCTTTGCAGATAAAGAGAAATCTACTACTGCATTGAGCACAGCAGAGAAAATTCACAGGCAAGTCAGCTATAACCACTTGATTTTTCCTTCCTCTTAGAGGAATATGTATGTACATGTAGCAATAACAAGAGTCAAATTAAGTGAAAACATAAGGCTGATTTGAGGACGAGAACAGGGATGTGGTTGTAAAACCCTTGATAGTGAGTGGTGTTTGAAGGTGTCTGTGGCTGATAAATATTTCAGAGACTGTAATTAGTGGAGGATCTATTTTAAGTCCTCTCTCTGCCACAGCCTATTTTAAGGAAGGGTGGGTGCTTTGCCATTCTCTGTAAAAGGCAGACACACACTTGTTTGCTCCATTCTGCAGACAAAGATGAGTGCGGGATGAGCGGGAGGAGGAGGGAGGAAATTGCTGCTGGTCACATGATACTTCATCTCTCCTCACGACAGCATTCCCCCAACAGGAGTAGCAGGGAAGCTGAGCTGTTATCACTCTGAGCTTCCATTGCAATCAACTAATCTTTATTGGCATGAATGTTGGTACAACATTATTGGCAAAGTGCTGTTGCATAAAATTGAATAGATCATTCTCAGTCAGTTTGAGTGCTCAGTTAACCCACATCTCTCTAAAGAGCTTTTTTGTTTTGGTTGGCCTTAATATATATTCTATAAGCATCTAACAAACATTTGTGAATATGTTTTTGCATCAATCTACATTTTCAATATTAAACTTTTAATTTTTCTTTTTTAACTTTAGCATAATTGACATTGTTTGTTTGGTTTCTTTTTCGAGGTAGAGGATGTTGTAGGCTGCAAGCACTGCTTACATGCACATCGCAAATGGAGGCTGTGTCCTGTTTCATACACTCTTGCATGGGTCACAGGTCAAAATTTCAAAGAGGAGAAAGAATCTAATGTCGCAAATGTGTTGAAGAACACCCCATATCATGCAAATTCATGATTTTTACGTATAACAAAAAGTATATTTACTATATGAAAGTAAAAATGACAAATAATCAGTAGTTCCAACTTCTAAACTGTAAATATATTTCTATTTTTTCCCACATTCCTATAACAAAAAAATATAATAAAACATTGTATTTGGGTTTGTTTAAATGTTTAATCAAGCAAATAAGTTTAATCAAAAATGTACTTTATGAGAAATCTTTTTCCCATGTTTCTCCATCACTATTGCATGTACTTACTGCTTACATTTTTACATGGTACTATGCAACAGGGGACATGTTAAAGGTTAAGACTAAGTAAACCACATAAACAAACAGGTCTCTGTGAAAGAGATACTTTATATAAAAATGTAGGTGGATGGGTGGAAGGGTAAGTAGTCAGTCAGTTCCTAGTGAAACCACAAAGCAGCCATGCATGGGCCATGGGAAGCCCCACGGTGCAGTGCTTGAATAGCCATCAATCAGCCGACTACACCAAGCAAAGATATAAAAAACCACCACAAGTCACCACTATCATCACCAATCCACTTTCAAATATGGGCATGGCAACACACATGTCAAAGGCAACAGCACCCCAATACCTAAAGATCTGCCTCCTCTTTTGAGAGCTAGAGCAGTAGCCCTCAGTGGAAAGTCTGTTGGGGTTAACATTAGGAGAAAATGCTGGGGTTACAGCACTGGATTGGAGAACAGGAGAGGGTTTTGGGGAAGGGTGAGATAAGGCGGGGTGGGAGGTAGTGGAAGGCACAGTGTTGTAGTTTTACCCCTGAGAAGAAGGGAAGGAGGGAAAAAAATGCACACAAGGCAGAAACTTTGACTGTTGAAAGACCCACGCTTCCTCTTTCTCCCTCTCTCAGCATATTATGTTCTAATCTTTCAACCTCAACGGCCAGGGTGCTATGGGATGGAGGCTGACTGTAAATGCTGTGTGAGCTAACTTCTTTGTGAAAACATATTTCCCCCTCCTACAAATCGTTTTCAAAGACAGTGGGCCTCATTCACTAATATGTGCGCAGAAATGTTCTTACATGGCAAAAGTGAATGCACACGCACGACATGTGTGAACAAGCCAATTTTATTTTTACTACTGTGTTTGTTAGTGAATCAGAATCATTCTAAACTGACGGGTCCCTGCCTGGTATGGCCAAACCGCATACTCATATTTCTTTATAGAAGGGAATACATTTGTCATATGGAGAAAACAGAGAACATTTTGTACGAGTTTATTTTTTTGTTGTTTTCTTTATAGGGCTGCAATAATAGAAATTGTGAATAGAATAAAAATGGTTTGACAGTTAAGTTGATGCAAAAAGAAAACATCAAACTAGGAAGAAAAAGAAGAAAACTGGCAGAGGACAAAGCCCAGCTGATTTGTCATTCCAAGATGAGACCCATCACAATAAATGAACACCCATGAGCGGGAAGAAAAAAGGAATGGAGATGAAAGTGACGACATCTATGACTTTCTCCTAGGGGTTATGCATTTCATATTGTTTCTTTGTAGGATGATATTTGCAATTACCTGTGTTTGTTGTAATTAGCAAACAATGTGATAAATATCAGACCTTTTCATTTATTTGAATAAAATTGACGACAGCAAAAAACTAATAATATTAAATACATAAACCCAAAATATTTCAATATGGACATTCTCATATACTCCATTGTGAGCCAGGATTGGGAAATAATTTTTTCTGTAGTTGACTATTTTAGTGACAATAATTAGACAGGCTGAAAGGATGTTATTTTATGGTTTTTAATACATTTGGCAAATGCATTTATAAATTAAGAGTTTGAAAGATTGTTGTCTATTAAAGACTTTTTAATGAATCTGGTTTTGATATGCTGTGCATTAGGTTACAAGGTTTGTTTTTACATTTTCTAAGACAGCCAGGCCCTCATTTGTGCGTACGCATGGTCTGAGGTCCTTGTTAATTTGTTCATGGAAACGCTTGTATGTTGAGTTTAAGGACAGATTTGTGTGTACAAACGGTTAGTGAATAAGGCCCAGTGTATCCAAAAAGATTAAAGAGACCAAAAAAAACGTGAAAATGCATATTGATCCTGTTTTGGCTGACAACGAAGATAATACATAATACATTTAATAAATTGTCTTTTTCAAACAAATGTCAATGTCACTTTTATATCTCTGTAAGTAGCTATAGTAAATTGGCGGTGCAAAGAGAAAAAAAAGCTAAAAAAGCTACAAGTGGGGAGGCCAGATGTAGGTTTAAGGCAAGGATCGTCCTATAAATTACACACATTAGTCACCAGGTGGATGTATCATCTTACCTGTTGTCGTTGATGTATCCGTTTTGAGAGGACTGTAAAAAAAAGGACACCTACACATTATGAAAAGCTTAATTCATCCAAGAGCACTCAGGCAAAGCTAAGCTACAGATCAGAGTTTGAGAAGTTTTAAGTTAAACTACTTTCAGATTTTATATATTGCTTTATTTTACTACACTAGTAAGTAAATATATAGTTATTCTTTTTCGATCAAAAAATACTGAATTGTTGTTAATATTTCTTCCGTCTTTCCCAGTGTTTGTTGCTCTGTCCAGGTCCAGTACTTACTTCTCGGGCAAAGATCCGGTCTCGTACCCGCTGATATTCCTCCTCTCGTTCTTCAATGGACTTGCTACGCCGCCCATCCTGCAGCGGCACACGGATCTAACATTCGGTTAAAAAAAAAAAAAACGAGAAAAAAGAAAAAATCATACCAGAAAAAAATTACAGTCTAATGTACACTTTTGGCCAATGGAAATAAGATATATTTTATAATATTATTTTGGTAAAATGCTGTTATTCTTTATAGTATCAGTCTGTATATGATTGTATATGACAGCAGCTGTCAGCGGGACAATATCACAACATTATATTTTGGATATAATCTCAAGCATATCATGTACCACCACCTTCAAGTTGTCAGATCTTATCATGTCAATCTTTATGATCATCATTGTACCAGTTACATAATTCGACATGTGAATTACAAACCTATTTAAATATAATAATGAAAAAATGGAGAATGACAGTCAAATATAGTAGCATACATAAAATATTACAATGCATATAATTCCAACCTGATTATCATCCTTATCCATGCTGGCATCGTCTCTCTTAAGTATGAATTTTTTCTGGAAGTCCATGTTCCGTTCATCCTTGATGTGTTCAGAGAACCTTTGCTCTGGGCTGTAAGTAGGGCAGAGGACAAACGGCATGCTGCTAAACACACTAAACGCTAAATTTAGTAAAAACAGAAATTTTGTTTGTCCATTTCTAAGTTTCAGCACCCACAACTACATCCACAAACTTATTTCAACTTTTACTGTATACTGTGTCGCTCTGTGATCATGCAAGACACTGGTCAAATCCACTGCTTGTTTGGACACAAACTGATAACTTGAAGCCTGGTAAGATGGAATATTGTGTTGATGATCAAGAATTCTGAGCACAGTGACTACTTGTGTGCTACCCTTGCTGGTGAGCTGTGGGTTTGGGCAAATTTTAAAGCACTTGCATTATTATTTCGATGAGGTTCTTTCTTATTTCCTTAAATGCACACAGAATGTGAGATACACACCTTCTTCCTAATTATTGGGTGATTATGTTGAACGGATTAGATACATCCAGGGGCTATGATGGTCACATTTTTTCAGGTGTTTCTCCATCCAAAGCATACAGTTTATGACTGTAGAATTCTTGTGTTACGTTCATTTTGTATGTTCTGTTTTCTGTCTTCCCACAGCACCCTAACGCTTCGCACATTTTGTTATTGAAGTCATTTACATTATTCATGTGGCCTCAGATATTTCATTTGCATATAAAACACTACCAAACCCCCTATTAACAACCCTACTATCCTGACATCTGGACTTTTATGAGAAAATATAAATGGTGTTTCTTTAACTGTTATTTAATGTTTTGAGCACTTCAATGGCTTTGAAGTGTACAGCCTATGCATATCTATATATAGATTTGCAAAAGATGTAATCCTAGATCAAATATCCTTTAGCTTCCAAGACTGCAGCTGCTGAGGCCTGGACCAAAGTCAGGAAAAACACTCACATGCGTGTGTTGCCTGTCTTGTTGATGATGACAGCCTTGCCTGTCTGGTCTACATTGTGGTCCATGCCGAAGTAGGCAGCCACACGGTGCAGCAGCATACGGTGATAAGAAGTCATCTGAGGAAACTTCTTATACTGGTTACTGCAGGGAACACAGGATACCAAGTTGTGAGTATAGTTGTTTCCATACTGTATTGCAAAGAATTGCCAACTGCTAACCTTAGCTTTTTTCTTTTCGATGAATGTTTAAATTTCTATGAAATGTCCATTTACATGATATTTACTCTAAAGTAATATGAGGAAAAAAGATAAAGTTTGTCCTATGTGCAAAAAATCCTTCTTGGCAAAATTGTATGATGATATTTCCTACAGGACAGCTGTAAAAACTGAATTATGCCAATCTATTACGCGTGCAACACCTTATTCTTTCTTGTTACCCTCAAGAATATATTTTTTTGGTTCTTTTATCAATTCTGAGATTTTTGTTCATCAGGATATTATAAATTTTGGCTGATGCATTTGACTGTCTTGTGTCCATAAATTTGAATACTCAGATTTTTAATACTTGAAAAAATATTCCTGTTACAGGAGAACACAGAGTTCCAGCCAGGAGTACCAGCATTCTAAATTTGCTTTATAATATGAACTATAACCGGTCATATTTATCTTATTAGCTCATCAGTCTATTATTAAAAAAAAAGAAAAAAAAAAAGGAAAGGATGTGGAACAGCTAATTTTAAATACAAGTGAATGACGAAGAGGGCTTACTTGTCATCATTAATGAACTCCAGGATATCTTGTTCTAGTTTGAGCAGCATCATTCGATCCCTGCTGGGCCAAAAGAGGGGTGGGTGTCAGAGAAAGGAGTGGGTCACCAAGGTAAATGCAGCTAGTATACCAAAATGCAGCAATGCAGGTGATTCATTTTTTGATTTGGCCTCATATAAACAGCTGGTAACAATCACATTGCTGTTTTTGAGGACATAAAACACTTTATATCAACAAGTCATTTACAAATTCATGCAGGAGATTGAAAACTGGGCAGAAAATTCAAGTACCCCTGCCCCTAACTGCTAATGGAATAATAGCCCTTCTAATTTTACACAGACCCATTTGAATTATTGATCTTTACTCCTAACGTTGTGCACTTCATTGTGCTTTTTTAAATTAATTACCCCTGTCATTTTCAAGTCATTTTTATTATGGATATCTCATACCTGGGATTGTTTTTCAGTGTGTTGACCAGAAACTCATGAACATCGATGCCCGTGGAATCAGTATATTCCTGACTGGAGTCTGACATAGAGAGACAGAGTGTAAACATCCATGCAAAAAAAAAAAAAAAGAAAAGGTGGAGAGACTGGGTAAGCAACCAGACAGACCTGGCCTTTTTGTGAAATCCAGGAGAGACAGAAAGAGTATGCTGCCAAACATAACTCTAAAAGGCACTGTTTCAAACCAGCAATTACATTCTAGGGTGTTCATGGAGGAGAAATGCAATTAAAAAAAACAACAACAATAGAGGGAGGGATCCAAATACCTTTCAAAAAGATATCATTAAGACAAGTGGACATCATATTTACAGTGGATATGGAAAGTATTCAAACCTCCTTAAATGTTGCACTCTTTGCTAAATTGCAGCCATTTGCTAAAATCATTTAAGTTCATTCTCCCCTCACTGTACCCAAGCACCCCATATTGACAATAAAAAATGAAATTGTTAACATTTTGCAGATTTATTAAAAATAAAAATTAAATATCATGTGGCCATAAGTGTTTAGACCCTTTGCTGTGACACTCATATTTAACCCTGGTGCTGTCCATGCCTTCTGACCATCCTTGAGATGGTTTGACACCTTCATTGAAGTCCATCTGTGTTTGATTATACTGATTGGACTTGATTAGGAAAGTCACACATCTGTCTTTACAAGACCCTTACAGCTTACAGTGCATGTCAGAGAAAATTAAAGTCATGAGGCCAAAGGAACTGCCCGAAGAGCTCAGAGACTAAATTGGGGCAAGGCATAGAGGTGGTTAAAGGTTAAAGATGTTTAAGGCACCTAAACAGCACAGTGGCCTCCATAATAAGACACAAGAAAGCCCACATGGAGCTTGCTTTAAAAAAAAAAGCTGCTGAAGGACTCTCTGGTCTGATGAGACCATTAGAATAGATAGAATATATAGATAGAAATTGTTGGTCTTAACTCTAAGCGGTATGTGTAGAGAAAACCAGGCACTGCTCATCACATGCTAATTACAGTCCCAACAGTGGAGCATGGTGGTGCAGCATCATGCTGTGGGGGAGTTTTTCAGCTGCAGTGACAGGACAACTGGTTGCAATCGAAGGAAAGATAAATGCGGTCAAGTACAGGGATATCCTGGACAAAAACCTTCTCCAGAATGCTCAGGACCTTTGTGTGCTCAGACTAGCCCGAAGACCTTCTAAAACACAGTGTCCCCAAGCACACAGCTAAAATAATGAAGGAATGGCTTTAGAAAAACTCAGACTGTTCTTGAGCGGCCCAGCCCTGGAGAAACCTGAAAATGGCTGTCCACCAATGTTCACCATCCAACCTGATAGAAGTGGAAAGAATGGTTACATAATTTTCAGGAGACCCATGGCTGTATACACTCAAAATAGAGTTTCTACTAAATACAGAGCAAAGGGTTTGAATACTTATGGTCATTTCAAAAAAACTGATCAAAAATTCAGTTTATTTGGTTTTTGTCAATATAGGGTGCTGTGTGAACATTAATAAGTGCCAGTACCACTGTACATGCACCAGTCATGAAGAATGTAAATTATGGTCCAGGCTCTCTCCTGCCACAATGAGAGTTTATCATTCTTTGTATTTGTGAAGGTAAAAGTTGAGTCAACTTATCACAGTTTGTATAGAGGTTGTTATCTTGTCTTGGGCAGCACTATACATGGTAGCCAAATTGATGTTCTTACAGGTTTGAATATCTCTTCGAGCTTCAAAGTGCATTAAACCTCATAAGTGAGAACTTACCACGGGACAACATCTTTCGCGGAGTCTTGTCCTTCTTCTCCTTCTCTTCATTTTCATACTCATCCTTTGAGGACTTCTCCTCTTCCTTGTCTGATGGACAGCTGATGTGAAGCTGGATGATATCCTGGAAAACGACATTCCATTGCTATGAGAAAAGATGATACAATTTGGAATTCTAACATATTTATTTGTGTCAGTTAGGCATTGGATTGTTGATCCTAGACAAAGTGGCACACAAAATGTTGCAAGCTAGGCTAGTTGCCAGTTATGGACTGAGGTTAGTGTTGGGAATTAAGGGTGAAACGGGAAAATTACCGATTCTGGAGGTCCATCATTGGAGTATGGACCAGAAGATTCCTCACACACTGCCAGACTTCGTACCAGTTTCAGTTTAGCATTAGACTGAAACAGAAGCAAACACATGCATTATCTGTTATAAAAATGCTAACAACATGTTGCTGAATTCTCTAGATCCCAATAGAATTCTAAAATGTTTCTGTGATTCACTGAGAACACTCACTTAAAAAAAGCCTTTTCCTACTCATACAAACAGCTTGAACTCAAAAACAGAAAAGAAATTGACAACTGCAAGTTTTTCATTTGTTATAAACAACCTCCTGTGGTGTGTGGCATAAAATGAATAAATAAATTTACCTTGGAGAATTTAGACCAGCAAATTCTACTGTTTTTTTCTGTCTGAATTAAAAAAAAAATTTCAGCCTCAACAAAAAATGAATCTGTCTTTTTTAACTGAGTTTGTGTGGGGTCTGGGAAAAAATTTGGAAATTCTCCACTGGCAGTTTGAGGTAGAAAAATACTACATTAGACAAGAGCTCTAAATAAGACAATAGCTTGTCATGTTGTATCTTAACACAGCTTACACAGTATAATGGCATGACGTTGGCTTTTTTAGGTCACAAACTTGTATCAACCATCTTAACTGGCTTATTAGTCTTACCATGTTATTGACAATGATAGGATTGATAGGATGATTAAATACTCATGAGGAATACAATTTTATACTACTGTTCACCCTCTTAAACTATAGTTGAAATGATTGGAATGTTAATGGAAGCTCCTTTTTACACAACTAACTAGCAGAGGGTTATTTCAAAGAACATTTTTCTAAAGTATATTGGTGACTTTCAGAAAGATGAGTACCTAAAGATGAGTAAAAAAAAAAAAAACAGTCATGACAAAACACTTACCTTGGGCTTTTTCCTGCCATGGCTGTGGTTAGGAGCCCGTTTCTGCAAGTCAAATTTGTGCTGCACATTTAGTCCACAACTTCAGAATAAATTCTCAAAAAAACTCAAAGTATGTTTGTGGCTAAATAGTAAGGGTTGGGTAAAATTCAGTGTTCTCCAAAATACATATGGCTGTTTGGCTAGAGATTCGGTCAATAGCAAGAGAGAAATATACTGAACATGTATTCAATTATTCAATGAATCTATTACTCTCATATACATCATAGTGGTCTGCTCTTATTTCGTCATTTCCTCCCACCTGTGCATCCTGTGGGGAGCTATCCTCAAGCTCCAGGACCTCTCCTGTTCCTTCCTTGGTGCCCTGTGGTTGAGGGGAGGTCTTGCCTCGACTGCAGGGCTCTATGAGCGGCCCACTCTCTCCCTCCTGCTGGATGTCTGTTGTCAGGCTCACTGACATCTTCTTTGGGGAGGGGGAGAGGGTGGGAGATGGGGAGGGGGTTGGGTGGAGGACCCAGGGGTGGCTGAGAGATAAAGGGGCAATAGGAACAAAAAGAGATGGGCATTTTAGGCTCTAACAGTTTTAAACTGCAAAACTCTGCAAATACTTGACAATGAAAGAGCCAAGAGAAAGACAAACAGACAGATTGACCACATAAAGTACATGTGAGAGTCTCATCCTAGACTATCTACCTCTAGGTGCTTTCCGATCTGTGCTGGACTCTGTAGGCTGAGTTTGGAAAGGACCCACAGAGAAGAAGATGATGGGAACCCACTAAGGTAGTGTACTGGGCTGGGCTGCAGCAGGGGGCGAAGCACAGTCCATAGCAAGCCTTATCTTTTAGGGTGGGGCTACAAGGAAGAAACACAGAGGAAAAGTCTCAAAAACTGTGTGAATTAATGCATATTTATGAGATAACTGCTTTTTCACAGCATAGTTAACAATATCATAAACTGGGTTATTATTTTTACGCCAACATGTTCACAATAAGCATAAGATGCCTCTTAAAATGAATTTTGACACAAAATCTGTCCAAAATGGGTCAATAATCAAAATCAAAGTAACATCTCTACCAGTATTACTTCTTTTCAACCAAATATAACTTAGTGCTTGTGTAAGAATGGGCCAGTTTGCAGTCAGTTCAACATGTGTTATTTTGGGTGCTTTTACACATGCTAGAGCTTGTTAAAGAGTCATATTATTAGAACACTGTACATATTCTCTCTTCCTTGGCTTTATCTTTTCATTTCTCCCCACGGACAGTCTAATAGGACTGAAGAATGAGGAGAGCAAAGAGAGGGGAAAACGATGGTGGCATTTTTAAGCTCCAAAAGGAGGCATTTGCTAAAGTCCGACCTAGAAATACCAGAACTAAATTCAAGCACAACAACAGACTGCTTGGATATTTTGGCTTTTGGTCGGTCACGATAATCCTACGTCCAGCTGGGGAGGAATCTTATAATGTGAGTGGTTTGTTGTTCTAGTCCAGCAAAGAGTTGGTGCCACTCTAGAACCAGTTTTCCTGGCTGAGAAATATTTCTTTTGCTGCTGAAACAGGAAGAACTGGATCTAAATTATGCAATGAGGTTGAACAAGAAAACCACTGTGACAGCTTTGCTGCCCCTAGTGACAATTTAACATAACAATGAGTTTGATAAATTAACAGTGGATTGATTCCAGTAAGGAAATGTGAATTAAAAAAATAACATGAATTGAGGAAAAAAGAATACAAACACAACAAGGCTGTTGCATCACCTTTGCTTTTTATATATTTGAAAAGATTTCAAAGAAACTTTTTTCAGTTACAAAATAAACCTTTTGAAAAATAAGTAAAATCAAAAGCATTAAGATGTCTATCTTTCTCAGTTTGAACACATATTAGCTCCTTAAAACTTACAACAATATTACAAGCAAATTAACATGCACATGTACAAAAACAGTATCATATTTACAGCAATCAGGTGAACTGATGGGGCAACAGCGAGCCAGCCAGGGGGGAGGGGCACAGCAACGGGCCAGCCAGCACCTCCGCACTCGTCTGGGGCCTCGCTCTTTTCTCTCCCTCCAGCTCAGTGCAGCAGCATGGTCCGTCTTTCAGTCAGGAATCCTGAACAAGAGAAAAAGAGGAAGACACGAATGACGTCATGTTTCACACACCGAGTGACTCATCGCTGCTGCCGCTGCTGCTGCTTCTAGAAAGAAGGGAGGGACGGCAGCTCAGAGCCCACTGGCACACAGGGCTTACAATTAAGCAAGGCAAGTCTCATTCTCCTGACATTTCCTTAACTTCTACTAGTTTAAATGCTATAATATAGGCTCCACTCTTTATGAATGTGAATGTTGTATGCAATCAAAAATGTGATTTTACCCAGAAGCAGCAGCAACATGTCAGCCATGAAGCAGAGTTCTGTAGTGCACTAATCTTTACATGAAGATTATTTATAGCTTTCTGATGCATTTCTTTTAATTGGAAAAATATTCCTGGTTGTTAGTTTTATCCCTGGTTGTTAATTTGCTCCATCGCTTACACAAAAATTAAGTGAAATAATTGCATAAGTCAACAGGTCAACATGCAATTCATAATTGTAAAGACTACAACAGTCAGCAGCTTTTCCAATTCAAATCCTTGCATGACAAGAATTCACATTTCACCAACAGCTGTAGTAACTGATGGCTAACCACAGATGTAATCATCAACAGAAAGACAAGAAATATGAAGAATTCATCTGTCCAACTAGCAATTATTAGGACAAAAACAGCATTAGTTGTGTGTTCTTATTAAAAGAAAAATGATAATACATATATTTCCAAACACTCGCATGCATGCAATAGTGAGAAATAGCATAATAGAGCACAAACTCGGGTAACATGAGTATAATTGCGAGCATGCAGCAAAGGAGGATTGACATCCATGCACATCCCTGCCTCCACCGTTGTGCTGCACCGTGCTGCAGGACAGATGAAATGAGAGAACAAACGAGGCAGGGATTCCCAATGCGGGGGAGACCCGGGCAATGCAACAGCAAAGACGTCATCAGCAGCATTATATCACACCACTGACCAGGACACCCACACGCCCCAACCCCACTCCACTTATACAAGCCTAGAATGCCGCAGCACAAAACAGAGCCACCACATCTTGACAGAAGATTGCCTGACTCTTCTTTCTCTCCCTCCCAAACATATAGAATGAATAGTTTGGGATTAGAAAGCAATGATGTTTCTTTATCTCAGTGTCAATCTCTTGGCTGAGCAGACCGTCTCCTCCTGATGACAGAGAGGGGCCACAGGCCAAATTGTGAATCAGAGGCAGAAGTGCGTTTATGAATAAACCAGCTTTACCCATTCTCTTCTCCTCCTCCTTCCATTTCTCTCTCATGTTCCCTCGGCTCTCTCAACACCCCCCCCCCGTTTCTCTCGGCACACTCACAGAAACCAGCCCACAGGGTTGCCAAGGAGACAGTAACGTCATTCTCAACTGCTGCCTTTTGTGTTGAGCCGCTACAAGTAAGAAGGGCAAGAGGAAGACTGATGCTAAAAAAATAAATATGTGGATTGAAGTGTGCACACACTAACAGGAATGGAAAAACAGAAGCAGACAGGACAGGGTAAGGTGAAAAAAGACCCAGATACTCCAGAGTTCAAGCCTTCAGTTCTTTACCTGTGATATAAATACCAATGTTGTGTGTACCAATGTGTGTTCTCATGAGTTATTAAGTAGTAGTCAAATTAGTGCTGCTGGAACCTAAAAACAACATACTCCAAATGCATTTGCTCTATCATTAGACAAAGATGCCATAAAACACATATATATAGACACATTGTTTCCTGCATAACAGAGGTAAGATTGCCGAACATCATAGGGTTTCCCTCTACCATCAGCAAAAAAGTAATATAATGAGAAATGTTATTGCTACACTAGAATAGTCTGATGGTCAGTGTACTAGACATACAAGACCACCTTTGTATGTCGTTGTGCATGATTACTACTATAAAAACTTTTAGCATTTCAGCATCTTCCAAACATGACATTAGTCAGACATACACCATCACAGAAAAACACTATCATCCTCATCAGCTGTCATAATGCAGTGCAGGGTATTCTGACCCACTTTACACACATTACTTTCTTCTGATGACAGGCAACCAGCTGAAACACCGGTCAAACAGTGCCCTGCCCACTGTGTCAAGTTACCACACCAAAGACTGCTAATGGCACGGAGCCCTGAGTGAAACATTGGATTTGTGTGTGTAAGTGAAAGACAGAGAGAAATCTGTCTGGTCTACACTATATGCATGTGTGAGGCGCATGGAATGTATACTACTTCACACAGTAGGCTCGCCAGACTAAATATTTCACGCAGGTATGAGCTCACTCTTAGATTTAGCCTCTCCGGGTCAAGTTAGGTCAGGGTCTCGGCAACAGTTGGCAGCGGAGCACACTGGAGAAATTAGAGGAATTGTATTGTCTGGTGGTAATGACAGTAAAAGTAGCAGCCTGGTCTCAGGTAATCTGAGAATTATCTAATGTCTCATTAACTTCAGGACATCAGGCACAGGAGTCAAACAGGCGTGGTTTATTGCGAGCTGTTACCACAGAACCAATGTATATTGTATTGTGTATGATGTGGAACTAAGCTGCGATGCCAAAATTGCCAACAATTAAACATTTTAATCTAAAATCTCTGAAATGCAGTGCACATGAATCAAACACTATAAATTTAATACAACACAGCTGAATATACAGTGGTCTATTGATTTTAATTTCATTAACATCCATTATGGTTATCCACTGGGAATAAGTATTATATGCCTTCCGACAATTGTTTGTTGGTAACAATTGACAGCTGCTAAAATGATCATGTACATCATTAACTTATCTCATAATGGAGCACTATGCACAGCAGACGGGCCTCTCCATTTTCTCTGCAGAGGCTGAATGAAAGATGAAGGTGAATGGAAGCACAGCACACTCCACACAGGAGTGAGCGAGCGCACATAAACCCACAGACAGCAGTGGGAGAGACGTGCACAAGCAGCTCGACCCAATTCAGCTCCTCTGCACTGAGCTACACACCTCGCCTGTTTGACGTCAGAGAGAACCCATTTCATAAAAGGCAGCAAGATGATGTCTTCACAGAGTGGAGGCTAATGTCTGTGTGTGTAGTGATGGTAGAGTTTGTGCGGCGCCTGTACATGATATATATCAGCATGTGTACCAGTGTTTGGTTGTGTCAGAGAGGATTCCCCTTTGCATCATTTTGCACAACCTCACACAGTAAGGGGCGAGCGGTTGTGGGCTGTAGAGGACCAATTGATGAACATCAGTACATTGCTTCATACTCGCTTCAGACATACTTTGGCCAGACAATAAGACAATAGATTGTGACTTGATATATAAATGTAAATCTTTGACATTATGACTTTAAAGTGACTATGACTCAGATAAACAGAGCCAGGAAAGGCAGATGACAATAGAAACATTAAAGAGAAAAACGTCCTTACAAGACACAAAACACAAACAAGGGGGACAGGAACGGAAGGCAGGGTTTCTCCTTTGCCATGTACGTCTGTCTCCCTGCCACCCCCTCTCTCCTTTTTCTCTCGGTGCAACGAGGATACCCCTTCCTGCCTTCCACGTCAACTCCTCCCATCGATACCACTTTCTCCATCCACCCACTGCTGAGTGTTACCGCTCTGTCTCTTTCTCTCGTTCTCTCTTTCTTCCTCTTTTAATGTGTCTTCTTAAATTGTCAGGCCTGCTGCTGACGCCATCCTCCTCCACTCAGCCAGCCCACTCAGTCCTGTGGGACGTGCTATGACTCATTCTCTTCCTGCCTCCCCCCACCCTCCTTGGTTACCTACCTACCTTTATGGAGTTCTCACAAAGTCTCTCTCACACACTCACTAGTTAGAACCTATGGTTGTGCAATGGAATAAAAATCTCATCTCAATCAATGCCTTTTATATCCAGGTAACAATACATATCATGATATAGGACATTTTCTATAAATCCAACAAATAGTTCATGTAAAACCATATTTGTTTCTGTTGAATTTATGCACATTTACTGTCTGCATCCATGCAAAAAAAACTCCAAGTGTTTTCCAAAAGTATCATGCTGTAAAGGGTGTTATTTGGGATAACAAGATTACATTTTTCTATCGTCATAACACACAGGTCTGTTGCAACCCATCTATAGTTCTGTTCTGGGTTTCAACACATTCAAAATGTGTTCAGTTGAGAATAAAAAGTCATAACAAGAAGAAATGGGTGATGTTACCCAAATAAACAACAGTCTGTTGTGCATAATGAACAAATGCCAGTTGAGAGATGGTGTAATTAAACATATTTTCAAATAGAATTTTTTATATGAAATATTTCATGTTTAGCAAACCCAGAGATGTTATTCTAAATGAATAACAAAAAAAAAAATTAGGATTTTGTCTTACAACAGGATATTAGGTTAAGATGATGTACAGTGCAACTGTAAACCAATAGGATATCAGCTAGGGAGGGAAAGGTGCTTTATCCACATCTATTTGTTTACTGTAAAGTACAACATAAGTTTATACAATTCCATTTACAATTTCAGTCTTATGTGATAATTTTGTCTTATTTGCATTAACATGGAGATCTACAGCATCTCACCATGCACTCCTAACTTCTCCCAAAGTTATCTGAATAAATAATAAGACTGCATTATACCCATGTGACAAACCATGCGCAGAAAAAAGAAGACGAAGGAAACCTAATTCCTAAGCTAACAGCCGAAGGAAATGGTTGAGACGAACAACAAAGGAAAAAATGAGTCAGAATCAAGAGAATCCCCATCAGTGATAGTGAAGACAATGAACCATTCATCAACCGGGAACAGTTTTCTGATACTAGGGCTGAAATAAGATCCACATTAAGAGTTACACCACAATAACAGATAAGCAGTATGTTGTTAAAGTTGCAGTATCACATGGTCACAGAGTGAAAGCCATACAACCACTTGAAATGTCTTTACAAAACATGAGGTTATCAGGGCCACAGAAATATTTGGCAATCTTTAACCTAAGCCACTAAAGTAACCAGGACATCCCGGCTTCTTGATGCAGGTCTTTTTTGGCTGGTTGCCAGTAGAATGTCCAACACAAGAAGCTTGCGGATCCTGGGAGGCATCCCCTCATCAGTAGTTATGAAATAAACAACTCTGATGAAGAGCGTTGGTGCTCAGAATGTCACCTTGGTGCAATAAATAGAAGAGCCCTGCAGTGTGTGAGCCGTTTACTTCACCATTTGCTCATTTTCAGCTCTGCACCTGCCCTCTTTGGATTGGATGTGCGTGCCTACTCCAAGTCACAATCACAAGGTGAAACAAAAGTTTAACCTTGCAAAATGGAGGATAACATGAATATAAAAGGAAGGAAAAACTTTCAATGAAATATGTCACCTACATAACTCTTCTTTGTGTCTGTGAAATGTAAGTTGATTAAGACAATTTTAATTATGCTGATAAATATTTCTTTAGGATATAGTAGTACAGAATAACATCCATGTGCTCTGTAACAAGTTTATTTATTTTAGTTTCTTGAGTATGAGAACATTTGCCTTCAAAGCTAAGGCTTTTGAATGACCTGATTCAACTCTAAAAATGACTCTTATTTTCATTCAAACTTCTATCAAACTATCTGACCTATTTCAAAATAATATGTAATAACACAAACTACAATCATAGAGGGCAGGAAACATTTCGTTGTAGTTCTATAAACAGGCATTTTTAAAGTACGGTACAATATTTAACTGCGGTACAGTTTGTGTGCATGTGCAGCAGGTCAACACAGAGCAATCAAACATTGGATATCTACCTGCCAGCGTGGCAAAAAACCTTCCAAGATTTACTCAAATGGAACATCTGCGTATATTTGGCACTTGTCAGGTGTTAACTTCATTACAAATGATGGGTGTGTGATTGAATAAAAAAATTACAAATGATGGGTGTATGATTACAAGGTTGTCTTGTCTTCTTAAGCACAGTCAGGAGATTCTACCTGTTGAGGTGCTTATGTAAAATTAATAACTGTCACAATGAAAGTGGGTGGCAGCTCCTGCACTCATTTAGGTCTACAAATGAACTTATCCTGGTGTTTTGAAACACAACACACACCTACAAGTTAATAGTGCTACTCTACCATTTTCCAATCGAATATTTAATTGCCATGTCCCAGTTACAGGTGGCGGAAAAAAAAGAATAACGACAACGATTGATGACAAAGCTGTCTTTACTACCATTTATTTTTCTACTCGGCATTGAAACACATTTGAAAATTTAAAAAAAAAAAAACACACAATGCTCTTTGTCATAATGAGACAGTAACTGCTTGTTACATATACCACTGAAGGTGCACCACAAACTGGACAGTGAATACTATGTGAATTTGATTCACTGTCATTCTGTCCTTTCAATACCTCTGTCTCCCTTTTCCTGGGTTGCTTTGTCATGGATGTAGTTGATTTTTATAATGGACAAGCAGGTTTTCCTCCTGGAACATTCACTAAGCAGAGCGTAGCGTCTCTGTCTCTCTCATGATTGGCTGACAAATTCTGTGACACTAGATTTTCTGAAGCCTGAAGCCAAGAGGTGCTGCAGAAGTGAAGTGTTCTCTAAGATCACTTGAATTACACTATGCTAAAAGGTTGTTATGGACTTTCATCCCAATCATGCCAAAAAGAAACTGCCGACCACAGCTTTAATCAATGACCTTGCATGCTGATGAATAACGGTCTTCATTTGCATACCCTAGCTGCAGTGTGATCTACAATTTGAATTTACTAAACACAAATCCCTCATATGCTATGTTGGAGGCTCTGTTGAGCAATTGCTTTCATCCAGCCACTGCAAAGATATGGGGAGAGGTTCAGTTTGGGGTCATGTATCAGTCATTGCAGATTTGGGTTTGTTTTAGTTGTTGTGCAACTTTGTAATTTTCAATCTTGACCGTGTTGACCTAGGAATGATTTGCCTGCAATAGACAGTTGCCTACATTACACATTTAAAATAGCTTTCCCCTCACACCACAACCACATGTACTGCGTTAGCCGTTTTGAGTGAAAGTTATACTTTGTCTACATCATGGGTTCAGTCTCTCCCTGCCTGCACTCTTATCATCCTTGAGTCGGACCCTCTGCATACAGGAGCATCACGGGCGGTACGTAGCACCAAAACAGCTTAATGATCATCATGCACTTACATGAATGTGACCATGTGTGATTTTAACTCTACACTCTTTGGTCACAGTCTGGAGCCTTATGTAATTCATCAGCTTCTTTTACTGTTAGGGAAGTCGCTGTACGAAAGATTGGACGTAAAGAGAAAGATAAGAGAAAGATGGAGGTGCAACGCCTGGCTATTGAGACAGGAAGAGAGGAAAAACTTCTCAATGATGAAACAATCTGTGCTGTTAAGCAATTGGACTAGGCCTCCACCAATAAGAGGACCAGCTCCATGGCAACAGGCTCTGTCACCAAGAGAAAAGCAGCTATATCCCTCAACACCCCCATATTTTTCTCTCCCTTTCTCTCTCTCACGATCCCCTCCTTTCCCCAATTACAAGGACTAGTGTATACATCACTAGTACTCAAGTACTTGCATAAACACAAATAAAACACAGAAATACTACAACAACACTACAGCATCATATGTTTACATTCAACTATAAAAACCCACAACAAATTTATATACATGAAATAAAAAATGCTTGTAGATGTGCACAGGCACACAGACATAATAGGGATTAAGTGATCAGAATGTGAGTCATTTACAGAGTTATTGAGATGAGCTGATGACTCCCCTCACACATTGACGGCATGCAGACAGATCTCTGGTGGAGCTGAACCTCCATGCAGCACAGGGTAGCACCCCAGCTTTACTAGCTTTCAAGGCTAAATTTAGCTGATATAAAAAGGGGCAAACATACTGGAAGAATAAGAATAATGGAAAGGTGCTTAACTGCTGCCACATTAATTGACTGAGGATGCTATGCCAGCAGTGCCTGCTGAGAGGTGAAGTGTCCCAGAAGCAGTGAGACATGCTGAAGTACACTCCAACCCTATTCTCTTGGGCACAGCGTGACAGAAATATTTCACTAGGCAGGCAACCTGCGCAGATAGGCCTTTGTGATAAACATGAGTTTAACTTAGGAATTTGGCTCTAAATACTTAGTAAAAACATACATAGTGCCACAAATAAGGATATTGTTAATCACTAATTTCATCCATAATGCATACTAGTTTGGCTTTCGTGTACATACATTTGCCATGCCATCATTAACAACAATTATAAAAGGTCCCATATCATGCAAATTGGCACTTTTATGGCTTTCTTTAAGATAGCTAAGATTTAGGGGTTATATAAAAACTGTCCCATACACCAAACAAAAATAATTATTTTTATATTTTTATATATTATAATTAGAAATTCACACTACTTCCCTGATTTTGTGATGTCAAGCAGCAGCTCCCTCCCCATATAGAGGCCTGCAGTACAGCCCCCTATCCCCAACGTCCCACACACTTCCAAGCCAAAGTCGTGACTTTCATTTGGCAAGCTAAAGTTAGCACACAAGAGCAATGTTGAGGAAATGCTGCATAAAAGAATGTCAGGAAAAACAACTAACACTGCACTATCATCCAAGAGGATTTTGGTAAGAATGTGACCATCTGTTCTACTTTTCCGCTAACTGCCTCGTCCACCAGGCTCAATTTAAAGCAGATTCAGGTTCAAAGAAGCTGGTGATCAAGGGTAAACATGTCTGGTTGGATAAAATTGACTCGACTCCTCCCAGTGAACGGGTCTGTGATGGGAAGGAGACAGCAGCTGGGCAGACCAGTCACCCGAAGCGGCCTGTGCTGTGGACAACGTTACCCAACTGTTAGCCACCTCTGCCAGAGACAGCAGCTGGATTCTTATTTTTTTGCTTATTAAGGACAGAAATATTACTTGTGCCTCTGGGAGATTTATTCATGGTACTAATGTTACATTTTCTGATGTTAGCCTAGTAACTTAGCCAGGCTAACCATACTAGCTTTGCTCATCAGGCTTTATCAGACCGGACAGCTCTTTTCTCTGCCCGGTGTGAGCGCTGCACAGTGGTGGAGGGAGGGGGGAGAAATAGACTTGTGACAAAATTCACATGGCATTGACCATAACCTGCAATATTATAGGATCTGTGCTTATTTTTTTTTTTTTTAAATCACTATCCCACCTCTGGCCATTTCAATACTCTCTCTCTCTGTAGCCGTCTCTCTGTTTAACTAGCAGCCGACTGGGCTCAGCCTAGCTTATGATGCATATTTAATTATCCCGCTAGGCAGCTTCCTCCGGGTCATACATTTGTAGGGCCGATCACTTAGCCGCAGGTACAGTAGAGAAAATAATGCTCACTGTACAACTTCCTCAGACCTCTCAACACACTCTCTGAATGTCAAATTCTAATTCTATCTTTAGAATTTGCCTCTCTCTCTTAATATCTATTCATTTATGTTCTATACAGTATTTTAGTGACAAAGTGGAGCAGCGGTATTTTCTACTACCTCTCAAAGGCTTTTAAAATCACTCCAATCCAAGTCTCTATATACAGTACTACTCGGAAAATTAGAATATTGTGTAAAAGTTGTTTTATTCATGCAATTCAACATAAAAGGTGAAACCAATACATTTTATAGACTCATTACAAGCAAAGTGAGATATTTCAAGCTTTTATTTGTTTTGATTTTGCTCATTAGGACTTGCAGCTTCAGAAAACCTCAAATTCAAAAACTCAGAAAATTAGAATACTGTTAAAAGCTTCAGTATTGAAGGCTCAAAGTGTCACACACTAATCAGGTAAGTAATCCAAAACACCTGCAAAGGGGTCCCGAGCCTTTAAAAAGCCTGTGTCTTTAGTTTAGAAGAATTCACAATCATGGGGAAGACTGCAGATCTGACAGTTGTGCAGAAAACCATCATTGACTCCCTGCACAAGGTGGGTAAGACACAAAAAGTGATCGCAAAAGAAGCAGGACGTTCTCAGAGTGCTGTGTCAAAGCACATTAATGGACAGTTAAGTGGAAGGCAGAAGTGTGGAAGAAAACGGTGTACAAGCCGGAGGGATGACCGCAGCCTGGAGAAGATGGTCAGGAAAGGGCCATTCAAAAGTGTGGGGGAACTTCATAAGGAGTGGACTCAAGCTGGAGTTGCTGCTTCAAGAGAAACGACACGCAGGAGGATGCTGGACATGGGCTTCAAATGTCGTATTCCTGTTGTCAAGCCGCTCCTCACGAGCAAGCAACGCCAGAGGCGCCTTAGCTGGGCTAGAGAAAAGAAAGACTGGACTGTTGCCCAGTGGTCCAAAGTCCTCTTTTCTGATGAGAGCAAGTTTTGCATCTCATTTGGCAACAAAGGTCCCAGAGTCTGGAGGAAGACCGGAGAGGCGCAAAATGGAAGATGCATGAAGTCCAGTGTTAAGTTTCCCCAGGCTGTGATGACTTGGGGATCCATGTCAGCTGCTGGTGTTGGTCCTCTGTGCTTTATCAAGTCCAGCATAAACGCAGCTGTCTACCAGGACATTTTAGAGCACTTCATGCTTGCTTCAGCGGACCAGCTTTATGGGGATGCAGATTTCATCTTCCAGCAGGACTTGGCACCTGCCCACACTGCCAAAAGTACAAAATCCTGGTTCAACAACCATGGGATTACTGTGCTTGATTGGCCCGCAAACTCACCTGACCTGAACCCCATAGAAAATCTGTGGGGCATTGCCAAGAGAAAGCTGAACGGGAAGAGACCAAACAATAAAGAAGAGCTCAAGGCCGCGATTGAAGCATGTTGGTCTTCCATAACACCGGAGATGTGCCACAACCTGGTAGCATCCATGCCGCGCAGGATTAAGGCAGTCATTCGTTCAAAAGGGGCCCCAACCAAGTACTAAGTACAGATGCAACATTTTATTTTCAGAGGCCTGACATTTTTGTATTTAAAATCCCTTTTTTAAATTGATTTCAAGCAATATTCTAATTTTCTGAGTTTTTGAATTTCAGGTTTCTGAAGCTGTACGTTCTAATGAGCAAAATCAAAACAAATAAAAGCTTGAAATATCTGACTTTGCATTTAATAATACTATAAAATGTATTAGTTTCACCTTTTATGTTAAATTGCCCGAATAAAACAACTTTTACACGATATTCTAATTTTCCGAGTAGTACTGTATATGATTGTTAATAAAAAGTGAATGAAACTGGAGTTCCCGTTAAATTTGAAAGCTGTATTGAGTAATCAGTAGTTTATTTTGTTTAATAAACCAAACTAAATAATATTTAGTAAAAAAAAAATATGCATGTATGTACATTATAATAAGTATATAGGGAAAGCGTTATAATACTGTATGGTATTTAATCAGAATCATTTAATTTGCCAATTTCTTAAATTTGTCACTCATCACATACAAAAAAGATGTTGAAGCAAACTGTTAACGAAATGATTAGCCAAACTAAAACAGTGTGGTGAACTGCCCACTGTTCAATACGGTAGATTGTAGATCAATACAGGCTCAGTCCATTCCCATGACTGACACTCTGTGTCTGTGCTGTGGTGTAGTCAGGTATGATGGATACCCCAGTGGGGGAAATGAAAAAGGGAGAGGAAATTACATGAAGCCAGCATTTGAATAACAGACCAATGGCAGGCAGTCTAAGGGATGGATCTATAGACTCCCAAGTAACCAAAAAAAAACATTCTCATTTTATACTTAATGGAGTTTCTTTTTTTCAGCCTGAAGCAACATGTTTATCATCTTTAGTTCAAGTTTCCTACACGTGAGGGTTGTCTCCATCAAATCAAGGACCAGAGGAAAATCACTTTCATTCTCTCCACTAAGGCCTCTGCTCTAAGGCCTCTGCTGTTTGCTGGGCTCAGTCCCACCTTTGTGAAAACAAGTGACCAAGAGCATATCTGAGCTAGATCAAATACAGGGTCAAACACTAGGGCTGTCAAAGTTAATGTGATAATGCATTAACACAAACTCGTTAAATGTTACCCATAATTAAAGTTTATGGCATGATAGAGTGTGTCACAATGACTCCTTGCCTCACCTGTTGTTTAGGTGGCAACTAGCATGGAACAATAGAAATCCCTTTCAGAAACCCTGTCAGATGGATCTGTCTGCACAAGCAAAGTTGTATATAGTTGCTGTCAATGTGAAGCAAGTTACAACTGAAGTAAGTCAGCCTCATTAGACCAGGAAACCACACTTGACAGTGTGTGAGGGAAACCCATGGACAAAACTACAAGCAACACGCTTTCAACAACAGCAGCTTAACAGTTGGCCACAGTGAGCAGGCCAGTCACAACTGGAGATTGAGGGTCTTTACCCCTTCTTGCCCCTCACCTGCTCGCTCACTCCCATGAATGCAGAAACAACTGACCTGTCTAATGCACACTGTGAATCAAACCATGATCATAATCAGAAGGAGGAATTGTTAAAAGACTGGGCTCCCACTATCTACACTTTAGAAAGTACAGCCATGATATCCGTAGTTAAAAATCATATGCGCGTCTACATCACTTTGTATGATAAGGAGTTGTCGACAGGGATTTCATGATGCATTCAATTGCACATCTGTCATTACATCCTTGTTCTTTCACTACAGCATTTTTTAAAATAATCACATAGGAAAGCAAACTCATGAAGCTTAGTGCTATAGTTTCAGTGACTACCTTTCACTTTTCCATGTGAGGTTGGACTCAATTGCATGTGTTGTTTGGCATTGAAGTGAAGGATCCTGTGAGTGATCTATAATCATTAGTGATGCACGATATATCGGCCAACCGATATATATCGGCCGATATGTCACGTTTTTTAACTTATCGGTATCGGTCCGATGTCAACAAATTCTGGCCGATGTCACCACTTGGCAGAGTTAAACCGCTACAGTTAGTTGGGTCACTGTCTGCGTGTCTCTCGGCGACGCGCTAAGCTAGCTGGTCCTAGCGGGCTCCTCCGTCACATCGCATCGCCCGAAAAGACAAAAAAAATGCGCGGAACGTTGCTCCAGGTTGTCGGACGCCGTCCTGCCGCCTTCTCTTTGCCGGCTGCCGCCTCCGTCGCGGCCGCCGACGTCGCGGTGCTCCATCGGGTCCGCTCCGCCGTACTGCCTCTAACCAGCCGCTGACGTAACGGGAGACGTGACAGACGTCAGTGTTTTTTCTGGTCTGTACTAAATTTGTGACACTACAGAAAACTTTTTTTCTCTACATATATCGATATCGGCAAATATCGATATCGGCAGTGACTGCCGATATGTATATCGGATATTGATATCGGCCGAAATTTTCACATCGGTGCATCCCTAATAATCATCTCTTAACTAATGGAAAGTGTAGATATGATCTGCCCTTCACTTCTTTAACTTGTGTCTGCCATAAGTTATAATTTTAACTTCATTAAAATAAAATTAATAAATAAAAAGCTCATTAAAAATGAACTCCATCCTGCAGTGATGTGGTTATTATCTCAGCCTTATGCTCCCCTACTATGTATATTTTAAATAATGCATTGGCCAACAGCGAGATGGGTCCCAGTGGTCACCAATGTCCTCTATAATGTGCACACCTCCATTTGCCATTGCCACATTTACCAGCTGGCTGACTGGGTCACCATACCAAAACAGTAAAGCACGCTGGATGCTGCCAACCAGCCAGCCTGAACAAGAAGTCAGGCATCCAGCCAGTCAACAACCAGACTGTTTGTTAGGCCAGCAGTAGTGTGGTCTCTTACAACGTGGCTTGTGTACTCCAGAATAGCCGGCAACAAGACAATGTGCCAGTCAATCAGACATCCTTCCAGTCAACAGAAACTTCAATCTACCAACCAACAACCTTCTTTTCTCTCTTAGGCGTTTCTCCTCCCTCCTTTGTTCCCCTGGCACAGACTCACTAAATATAGTTCCCTCAAATCTCACAGACCATAGACCCACAGGTCAGGGTCTGCAGACCAGAGAGACACCCCAAATAACATCTCTGTTTCACACAGCAGATGAGATCGCTTGTACCCATCAACACATTTTATTTCACCATAAAACAGCAGCAACCAAGTCGGCTCACGCAGCTAAAACATGGCCTCTGTCCTTTTTTCGCATTACTCCTGGCATCAGAGTACTGCAATGTTCCAGCAATGACGATGCTGTGCTAAAATAGAAAAATAGGTGGAGGATGACAGGTCTGCTTGCCTGTACAAGTTGCAGACACAAGATGACATGCAAGCTCTGTAGAGCATTTGATAGATGTGTGAATTTAACTAAGCAGGGCTAAGATGTTTTAATACAGCAGTGCAGATCATACTCTAGTCACACTGAAATTTTGCCAACCTCTTACTTAAAAGGTTTGTAAAAAAAAAAAAAAAAGTTCCAAAAGCCTACATTACAACACATGTGAAGTGTGACTAAGCCTGTGAATCCCCATTTAAAGAACGGTCTTTCTTTCACTGTGAATATCAACTCAACAAAGTTTGTTGCCATTGCTCAGTTCATTTAAAGGTCCAATATTGTGCTCTTTTCTGTGTTTTATTTAAAGTTTTGATATGCTGAACATGATTTATTTGTGGTTTCAAGTGCCAAAACCATTTCATTATAGTTTTATAGCTCCTTTCTGAAGCTTTTCTCTGGAGCGGTTAAAAGCACAGGCCAATTTTAGTTTGTCTCATTACTATTCACAAGCTTTTCTTCTGATTGACTGATATGAAAAGCTGTAAATAGGGAATGGTTGGCAAATGTTTAGGCATGATATAAATTAACTGTGTGGACTTCTCCATGGATTGAATGCCTGCATGTATGCATGATACAGACCTAGACTGTCTCTTCAGTCAAACATAATGAAAATGACCAATTTTTAAGATTCAGAACCTTTAAAGTCTTGCTCTCTAGTTTTCCATGTCACATATATGGTGTGGGCAACACTGCAGAACCAGCAAAGATCAGGAGGTTGTGTTAATTAGAGAAACTGCACACTGCAGCGAGTAGCTAGACCACGTAACTGACCTGCCAGTGGTGGCAGGTCAGCGTCGTGCTGTGCCATGCAACACCATCTGTTTACCTGTAATAAGCTAACCACGCCCAGTACCTCCTGCCTAAAGATAGCTATTTATCTGGCTCCACCTTCTTCCAGTCTTGCTCGCCTTTCTGCCCCTCAATCTCTTCCCAGCCTTATAATTAGGTCAGAAATAACCACTCCTAAACTTTTTCTAGTTGTGGTATGCAAGTTAGTAGATTTGTCTCTGACCATAAGGATATTGAACTGGGCTAATTTGCGCCACACTGTTATTTGCCCTTTAACAAATCAGATGTTAAAAAAAGGAAACTATTTAAAATAATCATTAGAATGACTATATTCAAGTTAACCATGCCGGATCAACCTTTATGACCGGAAAATAATTTCTAAAATTTATAGCTATAGCAAATCGCTTTCCGCTTTATTAAAAAATAAATATATTTATAAAATAATTGATGATAATTGCTTTATTCCTTTATTTCTTAGCCTAAGAAGAGAGATGCCAATCTTTGTCAATGTGCGGGGGAGTGAAGGAAAACGATATGCATTAAATCCAACTGCAAACGTTGAGGTTATGTGGCATGCGTCTTAACCCTTGATGGCCCAATTCAGGTCAAACAAACTGACAGACCTACCTTAACGAAACGATGACATGTGAATATACAAGACAATTTAATACACACCATAAAAATTGATACTGAAAACCAACAGAGAAAATAAAGGGGAAGGGAGATTAAGTAAGCACAAAGTGAGGTGGTACTTTCATAAGGAAAAAATATGGAGGTTTGTAATCATTTTCTTCTTATCATTATTAATTAAATAATAACTGTTAGAATTTTTTTTAAAGATCCGAGAGAGAAAAGTGTGAACCTTCTGACTTAAAGCAATTACAGCAGTAGTTACTCCAGGGGCTGCTATTGATTTGTTTTCTCCCTTCCTCTCCCACCCAATCATCTTCTCTTTCACACTCGGTCTTTTTCCCACACATCGGCAATTAGTATGCAGGAGTGCAGCTGCAGGAGAACCAACTACCTGGGGAGCAGGGATCCAAAGTCACAAACAAACACAAACAAAAGTAATGGTCACAAAACAACGAAAAAGACACAAACAAGGACGCATACACACAAATGTGTGAATGTAATTTATCTCATCAGTAAGGCAAAGCTGGTAGCTTTAGACACTACAGCTAGCCATGCAGTTGCTCTAGAAAGAGGCCAATGCTTAAGCCAGTGGACATGAAGAAAACAGCATTAGCTCTTGCAACCTGACACCAAATGGGCAGCTTCTATCCAATTTGGGGGTTGCTTTGGTTGTTGTCTGTACTTTTCCTTTCTAACTGACAAGAGGGTAGAATTATTGCATCATTGTTATTTTATGAGCCAACATCAACCTAGTTGAATTACAACGCATCATTTAAGACACTGATGTTTATTGATTTATTATAATGCAGGAAGGTGTACAGGAAAAGCTAGTGACTATATAAACAGCCATATCCAGCATGAGACAGATCTGGGCTGTGTCAATAAAAAACAATAATTAAAAAGGAAAATGCAATGATGATATAGAGCGGAAATCTCATTTTTTCAAGGCCATGACCATCAGAGCAGACAAGGAGATGAAGATCCAGGTCTTCTAGACCTAAAACAGTGCTGAGGCTGTGAGGATGGCATGCTATTTATAGCAACAGATTTTTTATTCAAGAGGGTTTTGCTCTTGTGCTTTTTCTCACGCTTGTGCTTGGTGCTCACTCTCTGCACCTTCACATCGTGTTCTACAAGTAAAAGGCGAAAACACGGACACTTGAAGGAACAAATGCATGCGATCCTTAGAAATGGAAGACACTACCGATTTCTGATGCATTTATTAACTATAAGACAATCAACTACTGCACCTTCAAGCCAAGATGATCATTGTGGATGAACTTCATGGTCCTCTTAACACAGGACTTCCCACATGCAGCCTTAATACATAGGTTATCTCTTTCCTCTGCACCCTCCCACCCTCCCTCCTCGGTCAGTGTTGCAGAGTGACGCCTACTTCTATGTGACTCTCCACCCCCACCAGACCACCTCCACCCTCCTCCCACACAGGAACACAGTAGAAGGGAATTCCTGATTACCTCATGATTTGGCTCCCTAAACAGGTCGTGTGTGTTTGTGTAAATACACATACACACACACATGTTCATAAACTGAGCACTAGGCACAATGGCACACACACAAAAACATGATTAAAGTCACCACAAACTATAGAGCATCTCCCAGCCTATAATGTGCAAAATCCATCCTACTTCAAACCAATCACAGCACTCCTTTCAACTCCAACACAAAAGATGAATTGCACTTGCAAAAGTAGAAATGGTATACATAGCATATGAAACTATGTTCCACAAGCCTCATCAGATGATTTCTGTACTGTTACTAAGGGGTAATTAAATAAATTGCTGCAGGAACTTTACAAAGAGCAACAATGAAAATGTGCCAAGAATAGATAAGAGGCAATTACATAGTGTGGCAATGACTGCAGGTTAACCACATTTAAAAAACTGGCACATTACAGCCGCCATCTCAGCAACAAATTATTAACACCCACTGACAAAGACACAGAGACACACACGGCACATGCTTACTGTATTTAGAGTTCAGCTCTGTGGATCCCAAGCCAAGTCGGATCAGGTGTCTCACAGATAAAAGCACATTATCGCAGGAGAAGCAGCAGCGGAACAAGCAGATCAAGACAACGCTGACATTAATTTTATCTTGCTGAATGGTACAGCTGTATGAATTCCATTTCCTGCAGCCTGCAAATCAGCTGAGTTTCAGGGTGTTCAACTATCACTCACTCAAGCTCATTCTGCAATCTTCCCGCTCTCGCTTCTCTTCCTGACTGTTTGTACCTCTGTTTTGTTAATGGGTTTCATGAAGAACTGGAAACTCGTATTTCGACTGCCCCCTTTCTTTTTCTGAATGAAGCACACGCACTACGGGAAAGTGAAAGCCTTGCTTTCTGGCTGGATCCCTCTCTCCCTACTGCTTTTATGCGCACAGTTTGCACCGCTCCCTTTTCCTTCAACCCTCCCTTTCGTGTGGATTCTCTCTCTCTCCCACTCTCTCTCTCTCTTACATATCTTGTTTGCTCCCTGCTTCTCTGTGTAACATTCTAATTGCAATGACAGCCAACCTTGGGCTTGCAAGAAGCCCAGCTGTTCAAAAGCCTGCTTCAGATCAGCCAGTATGTCACTTGATACAACAGCAGGATACTTATATGAAAGGTAAATGACAGATGTATTCTTCCACTACTTCAAATTAAGGTTCGCTACTTTTTCCTCTAATAAGTATAGAAGCCTATGCCTACAGACAGGGAGCAGAAACACCTCTAGTCACCATTCATCATTCTCCATTTCATGGGAATATACTGTATGAAGTAGACATCTGTAGTCTGTGAATGAACTAGCTAAATGTGTTTTAAGTACTGACAGCTGCTGGTGAAAAAGAGCACTGCTGCAACAGTCAAAAATAAATAATGAAACAGGGGTTTGAACGGAAGATGGAGGGGGAAAAATAATCAAACTGACTCATTAGCTAGGAAAAACGTTAATCCCACAACATGGCATATTTGCATCTCCCCCCTGCAGCCCCCCGCGGCTAACAGCGGCTGAAAGACGCAGTCAAAAAGAGGCAGTCAAAAGTTCAGCATCAAAGGAAACATCAGCAGGGAGCTTTCAATAAGAGAGATGCCTTGTGGGTGCTGGAGTTATTGATAGGGGATACGTTTTAACAATGCGTCAAATGTATCCATATACATGGTTTCAAAGTGATACAGAAATGAGGTTAGCTTGTTAAAGTGATTCACCGATTCGAAATCAATATACTGATTTTGTCACAAGTACTTTCTGATAAGTGCTGTATTCTCATTTTCCACGTATGAGGATTGTTATTTTTTCGACACCATTAGTGAGGCCTCTTATCCAAGCAAATGTATTTATTCAAGTTTCTCGCCAAAAGCATATTTTTTTCAAGATTATTACATTTGCACACTATGACGATATTTAATTCACTTTTACTTATCCCCACTGTACTGACTAAACAGTGAACACACCACAGCATAGCTTCATGGCAAGTTCTGTTGAAATACAATAATTTCAACAGTTCCAATTTGGACTAATAAACGTAACAACAATAGCTTGTTGCCCCGAGGTTTGAATTTTGGCCTTGGTGAAAAACAGACAAACTTCTGACCACTTTGAGCATTCAGTATCCTCACAAGCGGCACACCTCTCAATTCGAGACGCCAATCGATAAACCCTAATTGATTTGTTTGTTTGTTTGTTTTTTAGATAGAAACAGGCTGTTAGCAGATAAAAGGGAGACCTCCCCAAATATTAATTTCTCTCCTCATAAAAAAGCCTCTGTGTGTGCACAGTACACACTTGAATGTTACTACGGCTCCAGCTCCATAGAGGGGAATACTGGAAGCATGCAAAGAGTACGCCCAAACTTCATGTAAAGGAATAACCGAAAAGAGAAGCACCTTTTTTTAACAAATTCCCGAAACTTACATTTTGGAATTTGTTTTAAATCCAACTCCAACTGTTGAATGCCCAGCTCTGAGGCTGTTACTTCTTACACATTCAGATGTATCAATATGAACAAGATGTTATTTGTTGCTTACTTTCATCTTATTTTTTTATTAATCAATTTAAAATCATATTACATGATATAGCATACACTTATTTAAAAATACTTTCACCCATTCTCATAAATTGCTGTAATTCAAATTCCACTTAAATCGTCTTTTTAAAAGCCTTGATCTATCACTGAAAACGAAAGCTGAAAACATCAATCTAGCAATATTCTGGTTTGCATGAAGTAATCTAAAGCATTATATTTTGAAAATGGGTAAAATCCCTATAGAATCTTGGGTACCGTCAGTCCCGCACGACCATTACATGAAGTATATTTTGAAACTGAGTCCAGAGAATAAGCAAGGCAATGTTTTCATCGTTGTGGGGCAGAGTTGTTCATATTAATATGTCCATGCTCATATAAAAGGTCTATGTTTATCCAATTTTGAATATTTTGTAGGCTAAAGGAACATCATGAGGGCAAGAAGATCTTTGATTCAAAGCAACAGTTGAAATTTGTGCATAAGTAGGTATTAAAACATAAACGGAATAATATTTAGCATAGTACTGGCCTTCATTCTTTACTCAGCCAAGTAAAGACAAGAAGCTAAACGAGTCCCACATGACTGGGATAAAGGCAATGGCACTAATGCCATGTAATGCCTCACACCAAGTGCGGCAGCTTCTTCTGCATTTGGGCAGCCAGGTGACAGACACCTTTCACAGGAGAGTCAGAGAAGGTCTGAGCAAAGGGCTTAGAAAGTAGAAGGGGAAATGGGTGGAGCTGAGTGAGGATCACAAGCCAAAGATACCACAGATAAACTGTTGAGAACTGTGAACAGGATCACCCAACAAGGTTTTGCCGTCTCTGCACGCAGTGTTTGACTGAGTTAAAGCCATTAAGAAACACTATGAAAACCGTTAATATTTACATTGCACACATACAAACAGGACAATACAAGCATTTACTACAATGTTCGGACACAACCTCCTTGACCTTTACTGACTTCTCATTAAGTATTAGTCGAATAAAGTTTTTGTTTTTCATAAAACCTTAAAATAAAATTAAAGCTTACCATGTATTAGGTTTTTATATATTCATTCTAAAAGTCTTTTATCAATAGTTTTTACTAACGAAACAGACATGTACCACTCTGCTTGGAGCCTACAATCCAATGTTAAATTACAACATGTGACAATTTTCTATTTTCTTTCCCTTTGAACTATCATGCAAAAACCCTCCAGCTTTGTAGTTAATGACACTCAAGTCAATTGGGCGGCTATATAGCCAATCTGAGGCCATACTTACAGCCATGCAACCAGTCACCTCCCTTCTACTAATCAATAATTTACATCAAAGTAAGCAAGGATGGATAGCTGTGGAAACAGAGGGTTGAGAATAAGGATGGTCAGGGAAGATGTTAAGAGAAAAGAAGCAAAGAAAGGCAAAAAGAGATAGAACAGGAAAAGATGGGGAGAAAGAGAGAGAGATAGAGAGGCACAAGTGGTTAAGAGAAGAGAGAGATGGGAGCAGCAGCAGCAACAGCACCACGCATGGTGCTCTGGCAGAGATCTATAAATAGCTCTTCAAATCTCTCTAAAAAAAAAAAAGCCACTCTTCTGCTTCTGCAAACAGAGATTCAGAGACAGAAGCAGATATGGATAGCAGGCTGTCGAATAAACAGATCATGTCCTATTGGATAACAGCTGCCTATTTCAAGTAAATAAAATTTTAAATATAGTATTTAACACCTTTACATCAACCATAAAACACATATTTGATTATACCATATGAATACAGTAAAAAAGTAGGTTACCTGCATCACATTAAATCACATTTGGAAAGTGTATAAATAAACATTGTTTGCAGTCACGCATTCTGCAACCACAAGAAAGAATAAACACACTGATAAAAGCTCTCTTCATTCTCAAAACCTGAATTCCCCCACTCTTTACATACAATAAACAACTAGCAAACAATGAATCAATTATTTTCAATATAATAAGTACTACCAGATGTTATATCTCATAGTGTATACGGCACAAGGCATTAGACATGTTGACAGGCAGGCAGGTTACTCCATCTTTCTCAACACTGGCCTTAGCAACAGCAGACTGTTGAATCAATGACTCACCTCCATCAGCTCTTACTGTGGATAAGCTCTTTCTAAAGGATACTACAATTGCAATCAATGTTTTTCAGGAAAGAGAGAAGCAAAATGTACAAATGAAGAGCCAAGAGTGGCAATTGGGTCACATATAATACATTAGAGAACCACTAGCTTTACTACAGAAATAATGAAATTGCACAGCAAGGTAACTCCTTTATCTGTCCTTGATCTCATTCAGAATAGTCTACCAAGGAAGAGACAAATAGTGTGGTATTTTCAAGATTATCTGAACATCAAACGTGACTATTTTGGCAGTCCCTGCCTACCACTTGCAAATTCTCAACATCACATGGCCGGCCAATGCCAGCTGATATGAATATTTATGTTTTCAGACACACATGCTGTTTCCCCACAGCAGATGTTGGAACCACAGCTCAGGCAGTCTGTGCTGTGATGTGGTCTCGCTATCAAGTCTTGGCTCAAGTGTCGGATTGTAAAGGTAATGCCAAAAGCACACAAATATGTGGCCATTCGCCCAGGTATTTTTTGGTTAACTTCATATCTTATACGAATTATCCTTAACCAATGCACACCCAGGGCTTTGAGAACAAAATGCAAAACAGGTTTGTTTCTGTGCCACCATAAAAAGAGAGGAGCCGAGTGCTTGGAAAATCCTTAATCACAATGTACACATTAATGACGTGGTGCTAAAGATGCTTCCTCATATGACATTTTCAGAAAAAAAAGAAACTCTGGTTCCAGATGCTGCTAACATACATTATTACAGACTATGGGTTTGTATCTTCCACCTAATTTGTCAGAACGCTTCCTTTTCTGTATTTTTTGGCCATCAATGGATGTATAAATATATATTATGTGTCTCAGGGTACAGTGGTATAAATAACACCATGTTGTCAAGAGCTACGGCGGAACTGTTACGAGGAACAGCTACGAACCGATCTCACTCGTTTGAGTCTCATTCAATCAAAGAATTAATTAACTCCTTTTAACAAGTCTCCCTATGAGTTTCACAATCGTCTCTCAACTGAGACTAAAATTCATATAACGTGTACCGGGGCCATGTCGTATAAGGCATGGAGACCCCCGGACTTTAAAGATGGTGCTTCACGTTAACATATCTGACTGAGGATCATGGACAAGATCGATGTTTAACTCATCAAATCATCTTAGAGGGTTCAGCTCACCGTGTTGCTGTATGCCTGTCGCGAGTCCGTCTGAAGAATCCTCCAAGTTGTGTCTGCAGAGAACATATGGCAGTATGGTCAGAGCCAGGGGGGCTGTGTATCTTTAGTGGACTGAAAATATTAGCCTGCCCGCACGCTAACAATAGCTAGCACAACGCTTTAGCTTCTGAGTATAATTAGCCTCCTAGCTAACGTTAGCCTGCTAGCTAGCCTTTTCTTTCCAGCTGCGCTCGCGGCGCCCCACGTTTGTGACACAACAGGTCAACCAAACAAGAAGCAGATGTTTGCGGCGAGACGAACCTTTTTTTAAAATCCCTAGCAGCGCTGTCAGGTCTCAAAATAGTACGGGCAGCTTTCCGAATGACTTACCAGTGCTAATATAATGCTGCTGCTAGCTTGAGTTGGTTCACCGCGACCCCGACTGTCAAAATAGCGCCGCGTGAGGGAAGAGCGGCATGAACGCTAACTGCCAGCGAAGCGCCGAGCGGGGAGGGCGGGCGACTCCAGGTACAGAAAATACAGCGAAATGACAACAAAACGCCGAAGACTAAAAGGACTTAAATTAAAGAAAAAAATAAACAAAACGCTATTCCCCCCTTGCTCGGCGGCTCCGGCTTGTGTGTTATGTGTGTGTGCGTCTGTCAGCGTCACTCCCCCCCCCGTACGTCAGCGGCGTCCTCCTCAGACGCAGGGAGACGTTTTACTTCCAGTAGTTTTGTACACCATTAACTTAAGTGTTAAAACTATCCAGTGGAGTTTTAAGTACCTGAACGCCTCACTTGAGTAAAAGTGAGTGAAGAGAGAAGTTAAAGTCACCTTTTAGAATATTGCTCAAGTAAAAAGTCTTTAAGTGTCTACTGTTTGTATGTTAATATCAAAAGTAATTTTCTGATATTAAAGGTGCTTAAATAAAGTAAAATTACAAATAGGTTCTATTAGCATTTTTTAAAATTTATTCTAAAGTTTTTTTGTCAGTGTTTGTGCATCATCAGGTTTAAACACCAGGTTTGTGTAAACTGGAAATTGATGCAGCTTTGCCTTCGTAACTATTAGAGTTTTGGGCAGTGTGTTTCTACCAAATTTAATCGCTGGAAATGTAGCCAACTTTTTTAAGGAAATGTAATGAAGTGAAAGTCAGAGTTGATAGAAATAAAAAAAAAACTCAATTAACGTATAGATAGATAGGAGACAGGTAAAGAGCGTGTTCATTTTCATGTTCTTTTTCAATGATGTCATGTCCATTTCTAAGGATCTTGCACAGCTGAAAAGTGGGTGAAGTTCCAAGTGAACTGTGCCAAACTCCCCTTCCACTGTCAACTACATCACTCTGGTATTGACTCTTTTGGCAGTGCCAGCTCTATTGGTAAACCCTCTTTCGGCAGGTAGCCAAAACAAACCGGTTTAAAATGTAGGAATTCATGCATAGGCTTTAATGATTGGATATGGATAGAATTATTTATATGCTTATTTTTAAATTTACACATTATTCATTTAGGAGCCACACTTGAGAAAAAGTGTGTTGTAGTGGCTACATTTTCCCACATGTTGGCAGGCAAGTACTGCAGCACTGTGCCTTGTTGCTCAACCTCACATTCAACCATATTCAAAAAAAAGAAACATTCCCAGTAAGTATAAGTGGTTTAAGTTTTATATGTTACACTCAGCTCAGGAAAAGTTCTAAAAGGTTTGATTTGATTATCATAGCAGCTTGTGTGACGTGTCCTTGAAAGACTCCAAACACGTGTTAAATGATTGAAATCTGTTTGCTCTTTACCAAGAGTACTTTGTGTAGGGAAGGTAATCTGTTACCTTAGTCAACTCGTGCCATTAAAAATAAAAAATGATATCATCTCATGAGAAATGTATGTAAATCTTAGTAACATGAGTGGACAAAATAATGGCTAGTTGTATCTATTTGTGTTATTATATCAGTTAGTGCATTGTATGTCAGCATAGGTCTCATATGCCATTCCCAAATTCTGCAGTACAAAAGACATTATAACTGATTAATAATCAGGACATGAGATAAAATTATGTTTTCATCACAGTATTGGTAAACTGATCTATAGGCTGTTTAGGATTTGGTTGCTTTTTTAAATTTCAGTAGTGGATTAAGTACTCAGGTCCTTTGCTTAAGTGTAAGTGGAAAGCCTTTTATTTAGAAATAATAAATTACAAGTAAGAAGTCATCCATTAAAAATGTTACTTAGAATTATCAGAAAAATGCAAATAATGTATCAAATGTAAAAATACTCATTATGCAGATGTCCTATACAGTATTATACTAGTGTTATATGGGTAGACAATATTAATATAATAGTAAAAGTGTTTCATTATATAACATTTTATAAAAAAAAAAAAAACACTTAATGCACAATACATAACATTTATGTGAAACATAGGAAATAAAAACTGTATACATTTTAAAATATATTATTTTATGTAAACTCTTCGTCTTAAAAAGTTACTCAACCTGTCAGAAAGGTGTGGTGTGGTGGAAAAAAGAATTGCTCGAAGGTGTCTCCAAGTTATATTTAAGTACAGTACTTTCCACCACTGCTAATACTCCGAGAACCATTACAGAAGCACTATGTGCATGGTCCAGGTAGTGCTATCACACAGTGAGAAATAAGTCCTGATGGCACCTTGCAGTGAACATGACGGAACGCGTTCCGAACACCCCGCCTCCAGCTTCCGATCATTTGCGCATTTTGAACGACAATGCGATTGTCTGATGCCTGCAGAGCTCCTGTATTATGCAAGTAGGTAAAAGGTCGCTGCGTTTTCAACTTTGATCAGCTAATGACAGGTTAACTCCTGCTCAGGCACCCGGGCACAGCGTGGCACGCGGTGTACTGTTGTGGCAGCTCACTCCACTCCACGTAGTCCACGACCTCGGGAAATATCAAATTAATAATGATGTCATCGTGACACAAACGCACGGGGCGAGCTTCTGTTGCAGGTGTGTCCTTGGCACCGTTTAATGTGCCATGTCGTTGTCTCACGGCGTGAGTCAGCAGCCTACCTGTGCGTGCATGTTGTGTGTGTGTGTGTGTGTGTGTGTTGAGTGAGAGACAAAGCGGGGCAGACAGATGCTGTTCCAGTGATTTCCTGTGTTCCGCTGCGCTCATTGGTGCGTCCTTCTAACGTGTCACCAGTTTTTTTTTTGTTGGATTACCCCAGATATCTTCACCCTCGGGAAGGGTGAAACATCACTCTTTGTCTCCACTGCTGTCTGCACGGCGTCCAGCTGCCAACAAGAACCTCTCACAAACACTTTAGGAAACTTGTGAACTCCGCAAGAACAACTCGGGGAAAACCATTCTCGCGTTTTTTTTTTATTATTCGTCCCTTTACGCACTCCCCCGAGCGCACAAATGCATGTATTTACTTCAGAGTCAAGGATGATTTTTTCCTTTCCGGCGTTTCTGCTTGTGGCAGCCTTGCTGCTGAAGGTCCTGTGCGTAACCGGCTCGCTGGGCTGCGTGTCCTGTGGCTTGCCGGCGATGGAGAGAGACGCGGAGGAACGGCTGATGATAGAGATCGCCAAACAGCAACTTTTGGAGAAGCTGCACCTGAAAGAAAGACCCAACATCACCCAGACGGTGCCGCGGGCCGCGCTGCTCAACGCGCTGCGCCAAGTGTACCCAGGGCGCGTCAAACACGGCGCTGCTCAACTGGACAACCATGTGCAGCCCAAAGACCAAGGCTATGAAATAGTGAGCTTCACAGACACAAGTAAGTGTGGTCTACTTATGTCTTACATTGCCAAACTGTGAGGCTGGTCCAAGTGTATGGTTACAGTTTCGTGTCTATGACTTGTGAGAATTAGAGGTTGAAATGGATGCAACAGATTGAGCTTTCTTTTATTTGTTATAATAATCCACAGCTATAAATTAAAGGCGATACATTATTTCCCACTTTTTTTGTGCATATTAGTCAGCATTCTCACACCTTTTTTAAACTGTCATTGATTCATAGATGAGACAGAGACCGGTGATGAGGCCAGTCTGAGCCTTTCATTCCAGTTTCTGCAGGAACAAGGCCAAAGTATCCAGGTCCTCCAGTCTTCTCTCTGGATCTACGTCCGCTCCTCTGAGGACCCTCGCCGGGACGCCCGCCTCCCCGCCCGGGTCTTCCTGTCGGCAGATGGCGGGTTCTCGTCCTCCAACCGCACCCTGGTGATAGAAAAGATGCTGGAGGTCCAGGACAGCAGCTGGCACACCTTCCCCATCACCCGCACCCTGCAGTCCTTCCTGGACGGGGGCCAACGGCGGCTGCGTCTGGAGGTCAGCTGTGACGAGGACGGGAGGAACCTCTGCTCCCTGGATGGGTCTGCTGACAGCCTGCACCGACCCTTCCTGGTGGCCCAGGTGCGTCCCCGTGACAACCGCTCCAAGCACACGCTAAGAAAGCGCTCTCTGCACTGCGGCGACGACGTGACTGTGTGCTGCAAGAAAGACTTTTACATCAAGTTCAGGGATATCCACTGGCACGACTGGATCATTGCACCTGAAGGCTACCATATGAACTACTGCATGGGCCAGTGCCTCCAACATCTGTCCGGCTCCCCGGGTATAGCGTCGTCATTCCACGCCACTGTCTTCAGCCAGCTGAAGGTCAACGGCATCAACACGGGCGCCTCCTCATGTTGTGTCCCCACTGAGCGCCAGCCACTCTCCATGGTCTACTTCAACTCACAGCACAGCATCGTCAAAATGGACGTCCCTGATATGATAGTGGAGTCCTGTGGATGTACATAAAACAGAGTATAAGACACAAGGAATGTGGATTTGCTTCCACGCAGTTAATCTAAAACAAGTGTGTGCTGTAAAACAGACAGAAAAACACAAACACACATTTACAGAGCTTTTCTCTGTATCTAGTTAAGGAAAAAAAAAAAAATCCTCTTTTTTCATCGATAAATCAGGGGCATAAATTAAAGAAATAAACTATGCACATTAATGTAATCGAGTGGTCACACCAAAGCACACAATAAGAACACGAAGACATTAATATAAAGGCTTCAATCTGGAGTCAATTTGATAGTTTCCAACTTTGTTTTTTTTTCATGCGAGGTATTTATTTTGTGGTACACAACTGCTGCTGAGATTCAGTTCAAAGATCAAGTAAAACGTTTTGTGAATCTCAGGAAATTGGGAGCAGTACTGACACCACCCGAACTCCTTCAAGGCACATTGGCTACGTTTCCAATTTGTTTCAGGAAAGAGGGAAATGTAATGTTCTGCATACAATACGTAAAAACATAAATACTTGTTTACTTTTTACTTTTACGGAAACGTTAAACGTTCTTACATGGCTAATACGCACCTTTTCTCGGTCTTCCTAAATGCTGCCATTTGTAAAGCAAGGCACGAGATGCTTGATTTAAAGTGTGCCTTTGTTATTATGTTGCGGTGGCAAAGCAGAACTTGTACATTCAGTAACAATTAGTGTTTGGTAAAAAGGGTTCTGAATACCAAAGATAATCAGTTCTGCATTTCTGCTCGACCCACAATGTTTTACAAAACGGTCAAACAGACACGTATTTTGTATTCAAATAATTTAGCTTTTTCTTACATGCGAAAGCCATTTACTGAAAAGTCGTGCTGAGAATAATTTAGTGCAGTACAAGAAAAAAACACACTGGAAACTGAAACAGTTTAACCCGGATGATGAAAGCCTAAATATGTTTGATCAGCATCTCCACTGTATTATTTACACAGTATGTCTAATCAGTTGAGTAACTGTGTCTCCAACAGCATTTGAACTGAAGGTCATGTCTCAGCAGCATGAGCAAACATTTAGCTATTGCTTCAGTTTCAGGTGCTGTGAAGCATTCGTCATGTGCTACTGCACGTTTTCATTTATGGCTCTCAAAGTCTCAAAGTTATCATCCTGGGAGCTTCAGTAATTCATTATCTATAAAATGACACTGCAAGCATTGGTTACTTAATCTATTCTATAGTATAGAAATTGTTTACTTCTTTCCTTACCTATGTTTACACTTAGCAGTGTCAAAGTCTAAGATATTTTTTTTTTCTGGATGGTTCTCAAGGATGACGCCAGTTTTCATTGCTGGATTGGTAAATTCTCTGGTTAAGTTTCAATTATGATCATTAGATTTTATCAAATTTTTTTATTCAAACAGCCCGAAAACATATGTTTCCCCTAAAAACGATGCACTTATTTTTGTTTAATACTGTAATTTATTGTTTGTTTTATTTTGCACTTCCTGTCCCAGGACTTAATGTGATATTAATGTGCCATTGTAACACAACTTTTACTTAGCACTTTACAATCTTATACTGTATTTTTGGAGCAAATTTAGCTAGAAAGGTCTACTTATAAAGCCACTACTTAGCAATGTAAATAGGTCTAGAGAAAGCAAATGTCAATCAGCTTATTTTCTTAAGCTCGAGTTGTTTTAAATGTGTGGTTTCATATATGCTTACAGGACATTGATGCAAGAATTACTTTAACCACTTTAAATGGTGGAAATGAATTTAATGTTATACTGTAATCCTGTCTTCATTTTTTATGACATACTGTATTGTATACATACGACATGATTTATAAAAGCAATTGTCAAACGTTTCTCATAATGTGCTGAAATGACATTTTGTGATTTCAGTGAAACTATATTTTTAATACCTGAATAAATATTTTAAAGCAACTAATCTTTTCCTATTTTTTTATCCTCTATCTATCTATCTGTCTGTCTGCCGTCTATCTATCTGTCTGTCTGTCTGTCTGCCGTCTATCTATCTATCTGTCTGTCTCTGAGATAATGTTATAAACATGATGTTGTTATGTTATAACATGATAGGTAAGTCGTAGGTGGAGGTGAATTTATTGTGACATGTACTGCATCAGAATGTTCTATATACTGGTTTAACAGGACCAGATCAGCTCATACTGCAGGGTATTATTTAGATTAGACTATTTCATATTCCCCTAAACCAAGGGATATCTCCATACCCAGACTTGGGCTAGTCCAGTTTATACTCTGTGGTATTATTTTACATTTTAACCAAGCATGTTCACCATCCCTGAGGCAAATGTGTAATTTTTGTTTTTTTGCATATCAATAAAAGTGACTGGACTACAGTGCAGTAAAAAAACAGCATTGTGGGAATGGCTGAGATTAACCTACCAATCAACAATCCTTACATTTCCGATTAAACAGAAACATGGATTCTGTTGTGATATTACAGTGGTACTGTCTCCAAGGCAAAGGGTGTATTTGCTCAGACAAATAGTGGAAGTGGCTTTATGGACTGTGTCTGTTTGGTGTGTAAACAGTTTCCGTTGGCATCATTTTTACATCAACTTCATCGCAAAAGATCGCAAAGAAAATACAAAATAACTAAATCTCCTTTACCGGGAAGAATATAGTATTTAGCGTTTTGTTTAATTTTGGCAAATTTATCTACTATAACTAATTTCAGAGACAACTTATTAGCACATTATATATATATATATATGTGCTATGCTGTTGCACACCAACGTGTATATATTGCACCATGACTGAATGCAGTACTGATCTATAAACATTCTAAGAGTTATTCTTACTTGTGAAAATAGGAAGAAGAACCATATTTATTAGTTTAGAATTCAGATTTGATGAAATGAAATAAGATAAACAACCATGTCAATGTCTCATTTTAAAAATCCATTTTAGGATTAATGTCCAAAAGATCAAAATTCACCTATTTATTCCTCAATAGAGTCACAGGGGTCAGCTGGAGCCAATCCCAGCACGCTGCAGGTGAGAGGCAGGATACACCCTAGACAGGTCAAACACAGACATGTGGAGGGTCCCAGCTCAAGGCCTTGACCCTGCAACCCCCTTTGCTGTGAGGCAACAGCTCAACCCAGCGCGCCACCCAGATCAAAAGCCATGGTTGTCAATTTCATAACATATTGCTCTGTCCAAAATTTGACAACTCCCCCTGTACAGCCAACAGCGGCGCGTATGTTAATTCACCTAAAATAGACTATAATCCCTATCTGAAACCTGGCAATCATTTTTTTCAGATTATACAAGTTGTTGGATGCTTGATATATTGCAATTTAGATGAAGTGACCATTTAAGCAACACCTTATATGAACAAAGGATCTGGTAATGCCTAGTTAAAATGCACAATGACTCAACAGCACGCAGGAAGCATCATGTTCATGTTTCGATGGAGAACATGAGTCGCTTGATGGTCTTAATAATGAAAAGCAGATAGCTGACCCACTCTTGCAAAAAAATAGAAGCCTACTGACTCACTGATATACTGACATTCTGACTCACAGACACACTTTCTGCTGTGTGCCACTAATGCCCTAATCCTTCACTCAAATCCCCCGGGGAGGGTTAAGGTGTCAGTCAGACTCGTCTTGCACAGTGTCATGACAGGACAGCCTGGAAAAGATCTGATCTCACACTCTCGCCTTTCAGTCCTCAGGTAAACATCTATTATGTCAGCAGTTCTCATGCGTTAATCATGCGGGGACATATATTGAAGGCTTTATGGTATTCAAGGGTAAGGTGTATAAAGGATGCGTGGAAAAAGGGAGCCGATTTCATCTATAAATGTCACTCATTGCTAACCAATCAAATTCAAATCAAGAACGCAGATTAATTATTCAATCTAGAAAGGAGCCAGCTCAGTGAACTCACAGACGAATGTGAACTATAACCTAGCACTGAGATGTCTCTGTGACAGTCTCCAAAAGTGACATTATTTAGTTTTACTGAATATTTTTCCTTCCAGAATTTTCCACAATATTATAAAACAGTGTGCTGCTGAAGTAGGATATCCTATAATTACAGTGTATCCAACTAAAAATTGAATAGAATCCCCATGAAACAGAATCTATATAATAAAAAGGTGTAACTAGTTATAATTATAGTAAGTCTACATTATATATCCACAAGAATTTGTCTCTCAATATGCTTCTGTCTCCTGAAAATATTGGCTACTGATATAAATTTGAACCTCCGTCATTTGTTGCAACATTTTAAGACAGGCCTTGATTGGTGATATCGTCTGCATTCTTACTCCAATGTATGCCGCGCCTTAAATAACCTTCAAATCCACAGGATGATCCCATTACAACAGACCCAGTTACCTGTTTTGTATCTGTTTTACCTGCCTGGTACAACAACATCCTGTATCCTTAATTTTAACTCAGCTAGAGATTTATCGTTGACTTGATGTCCACTGTCAAATGAGGTCGTTGGATATCAGTAGCTTTCACTGGATAAATGAACTGGTAACATTTTACTCTTTAACCCCCCCCATTATCTTTGGGGTCAGTTTGACCTGATTCAGTGTTTAAATACATGATTGACATCAATCTCCTAATCTAATGGGAGAACTATAAAATGAACACAGTGATGTCCTGTACACATTTTGATTCCAGAGTGTGGAAGCCAATCCTGGTTTGATATTCATCTAACCACAGGGTGATCTGGAAGCTTGAAGCCTCCAGTGCACAAACCCTGAGAATGGACTTTACTGTGAATTAGATGACATCTTGTGTCCAGCAGTTCACGTTTTAAATGAAAAGGAGAAGGAGGAGATTTAAAGGTAAGAATTTTGACAACATAATTGATGTTTTTTGTAAAAAAAAAAAAAACATATCAGGTAGAAAATTATTAATCAAAGTAAAGAAGAGTAGAAAATTGTATTTTATAAAGACTTTTCAGGGAACCATTAAATAAATAAATGAAATTTATAAATAAGAACAACACATTTATGATTTCAAATGTGGCCTCTGGTGAAATGTTCAAAACTACAAAATCAAGCTTAAATACACTGGGGTGGCCTTGGTATTTATTCCATTTGCTATGAAAATAATGCTTAATGTCAGTGTTTTGTCACCTTTTTTCTATTTGGTGGTGTTTTCTAAGTCATTCATTTCTAAGTCAGTGGCATTCATTCAGCCTTACTATAGGATACAAATCCAAATACATAGACTATTGCTGTTTACGCTCCCACGTTTACTTACCAGGATTTCTAATATCCAACCACTTGAGACCAGAAGCAGTGATCTGAGTTGAAGGGCTGTACAGTAAAGGTAATGTGTATGAGATATTACTATGAAGTGGATAAGAAACTTGCCCTTGGTGTTACCCTCTTGAATGAAAGCCACTCTAATACAGCTTCTTGCTAAGCCTAGTAGATGGCATTAGACTTGCATGTATGAATTCATGCGTCAGTGAAAACTGCTCGCAATTAAGCCGGAGATCACACCTACAGTTGTGAACATAAAGTTCCACATGACATCCAGCGACTCTCACACACTGTGCTGTGTATGATTAGTAATAACTGAACTGCTGGTGACACTTTACAGCTCAGACCATCTAAAACCACGAACCTGAAGACTTCATTGACCGTATAACAGCTCTATTAATCACAATCCATATTTTACAGGCAGCCCCACCTACTTCTGAGCGGAGTGATGATTGGAATACTGATCATATTGCATATCAACACTGTCAACACTACAGCAGACAGACCTCTGTGACTCTCTGCACTGCTGTGTACAGATGCTTTAGCAAATAAAACACTGAATAAACAACAAAGATCTACTCTGATCTCTGTCGTGCATAGTAGTGCCTGTAAAGGACAACAGTGTATCTTTGAAACACAATGAAAGATAAAGTGAATTCAACATGAATTGGCTCCACTTGACCTTATTTGCCCATGTTGATTTTCCTTAAACGCTTGCCCTCTCTGGAACCGCCACCGCCATAAAATTCCATTTTTCTAAAAAACCAAACTTGGGTGAAATTAACCCTTGGAGGGCTGAGGCCCACGGTGCATTGCAGTCATGCATTCAGTATAAGACATTAGTATCGATGTATTGCAATGATCAGCAGAGGATGCCTCATTGATATGAGCTGACAAATGATGAAAGCAGGATAGCGCTGCGCCTACAACAGTTGGTTGATCCATGGTAGTTTGAGCTGAAGCTGACAAGAGTGGGTGTGTTCCATTTATTATCTCCTCCTCTACCGCACCTTCCCTCTGCTCTCAAAGGGCCTCTGTGCGACATATATGTTGTCACGTATTACCAAGGGCCTATTGAAAGTTAACAGGGGGAAATGAAACGACTAATGAAATACAGCATAGGAGTCTTTGCTAAGCCCACAGCCTGAGGTAAAAAAGAAAAAAAAAGTTGTTGGTGCCTCAGACTCTTGTGCAAACATATCAAAACACACAGATTTTGCATGTCAGCCAGCAGAACCAAAGAGTGCTACTTTGTTACTTCTCACCATCATTGTCGTGCAGCAGATTTCCAAAGACTGTGGTAGCCCATTGGTCTAATAATAGACAATAATAGATACAACTCTGACAACGAGCTACCAGACATATGAATAAATAGCAACAGATTTGCAGATCATTTCCCCAAACAATTTAACAAGATGCAGCATGGATAACGTGTTGGGAAATAGTCTGTTGAGTGGGGCTGATGGACTGTCCCAATAGAATAGGGGATTATTATCATAATCTATGATAGTTTGCAAGAACCTTTAGCAACTTTCCAGTACTCCTGGTACAATTCTTGTTTACTGTTTGTAGTCAAGGTTACAATAATTATAATACAATGGGCAAATGGAGGACAGTGGACATTGTTCTTGCTTGTTTCATGTGTTTCTTTTGTTTAGAAACAGCTATGAATCTTGGACATCCCTACCAAAAAATATCTGACAATTGGATGCAGTTCATACCTTGTTTGAAGGTCAAATTTGTTGACATGCAAAGAAGAGGCTGGAAGTTCACGTGGTTAGAGTTAGAATCCTGGACTAGAAACTCTAGAAACATCCCCCAAGATTCTCTTGATATGGTTTGAGTTACTGCAAGAATCAAATTCAAAGCAGGTCATGAACATGCATTTTTAAAAGAAACACTAAATGTGTAGAACAACCCGGGCAGCCAGAGTGTCAGGCTTGGTCCAACATTGCCTCAGCAATGACATCCCCAATTCATCCCATTGGTAGAGGATAGAGAAGGCCGGCTTGATTTCTGGCACTGAAGAACTGCAATGTACCAACAACCAGCATGAGTCGACTAGTTGGGAACATAAGGTGTCAGCCAAACATTTTTATTGAAGAGGCATGTTGCGAATCAAAAATGCATGAATGGACAGGTATCACTCTGTATAATGCATGAAATCTCTGTCTGCCTGTCTGTCTGTCTGTCTGTCTGTCTGCCTGCCTGCCTGCCTGTCTGTCTGTCTGTCTGCCTGTCCGTCGTCCGTCCGTCCGCCCGCCCGCCCGTCTGCCTGTCTGTCTCTCTGCCTGTCTGCCTGCCTGTCTGTCTGTCTGTCTGACTGCCTGTCTGTCTGTCTGTCTGCCTGCCTGTCTGTCTGTCTGTCTGACTGCCTGTCTGTCTGTCTGTCTGTCTGTCTGTCTGTCTGTCTGCCTGCCTGTCTGTCTGTCTGTCTGCCTGTCCGTCATCCGTCCGTCCGTCCGCCCGCCCGCCTGTCTGTCTGCCTGCCTGTCTGTCTGTCTGTCTGACTGCCTGCCTGTCTGTCTGTCTGTCTGTCTGCCTGTCCGTCATCCGTCCGTCCGTCCGCCCGCCCGCCCGTCTGCCTGTCTGTCTGCCTGCCTGTCTGTCTGTCTGTCTGACTGCCTGTCTGTCTGTCTGTCTG